>JANHMN010000017.1:11847218-11861178 GCA_030674055.1 Rhabdomys pumilio
TCTTCTTCTTCTTCTTCTTCTTCTTCTTCTTCTTCTTCTTCTTCTTCATCATCCCTCCCTTCCCCCTCTCCCTTTCTCTCTTTTTCTCCTTCCTTCCTTCCTTCCTTCCTTCCAGATAGGGTTCTGCTGTGTAGCCCTACCTGTCGTGGAACTCACTCTGTAGACCGTGCTGGCCTTGAATGCAGAGATCTGCCTCCCTCTTCCAAATGCTGGGAGTAAAAGGGTGCACTGCCACCACCTGCCAAAATTTTGGGTTTTAAAGATATCTTTCTGCTACTGATTTTAAACTTAATTCCGGTTTAGTAAAATAAATTTATTTATCTTTCAACTTGAGGCCATTTAAGCTTAATGGTACTTTTTTTTATGAACCTGAAGGTGTCTTTCCCAGTGCCTGCTCTGTGTGTTAAAAAGTGCACCTTGCTGCTTTTGTGCTTCATTGTCTAAGTGCCACTGAGTCATGTTGGTGTGTGTGTATGTGTGTGTGTTTTCTAGTACCCTGCTAGTTTTCTGTTTGCTGTTATGATAGTCCCTGAGAACAAGCATTGAGATCTTAGCTGTAAGGGTGGATATGCCCATTTCCTTCATGCTTTTCTTAGTTTTGCTTCTAGTGTGAAGCATGGTTTTCATTTACTCTTCAACTGACTGATCTCACTGCCATTAGGAACTGGGCCTCTGTGTCCTGTGTGATAACTTGACTAAAGTTTATTTTGTCAGATGCTAATGCCACCTTCACAGTTTGCTCTTGTTTAATGTTTGTGTGTTGGCTACTTTATCATTGTTGTAAACAAATGCTTGACAGAGACAAGGGAGAGCCTCTGAGGGTTCAGTTGATCATGGTGGGAAGGCATGGTAGAGCAGAGCAAGTCAAGTCCTCGTGGGCTAGGAGGTAGAAAAAGATGGGTTGCTGATATTGGGCTGGCAATTCCATTTCCCTCTTCGTTCTCTGGGCCCCTCAACCTGTGGGATGATGCTTCCTCTACTCTACTCATGGTGGCACTGAATGCTCAGTTGCTCACAAAAAGGCCCTCACAGACATACCAGAGAAGTTCCTCATCGTGTCTTGGGGGATTGTAAATGTAGTCCGTTGGACAGTGGGGCATAATCTACAGGGTTTGTGTGACAGATCTTTCTCCATCTGTAGTATGTAATTTCAGTCAGGTACAGGACTGTGAAGAAATACATTGTGTAGTCTTGTCATCATTACCATTGTGTATTACACAGTGTCACACAGTCATGTTCTTTAATGGCACTGCTGTTGTGTTTGCTGTATGTAGTCTGTTGCTGACTTGAAAGTCATTATGTGCCGTATACTGAAAGTGTGTTCGTGTAGGTAGCACATTGCTGGGCCTCTAAGTGACTGACTCTATCTCTAGACCGTTCTGTCCTACTTCATGGTGGTTCTATCTGGTACAAAAAAAAAAAAAAAAAAAAAAACAACAACAAAAAAAACAAACAAACAAACAAAAAAAAAAACCAAAACCAAAACAAAAAAATAAAAAAAACCAAAAAACTCTTTTATTAGCACATCTGACAAGCTCTGCCCTTAGTCGAGACAATTTGACAAGGTCACAGGTATAGGCAAGAGTAGGCTCAGTTGTCCTTGATTACCAAAATTAGAAGCATTTTTTTTTCATCCTGTTATTTAAATTGTTGTCACTGTTTTAAAATTTTACAATTCTGCATTATTAGACATTTTGTTACAACTATTTAGGGTCTTTTTTGAATGATGGTAATGTTTTTCTTTTACTGTGGATTTTGGTAGTGTGTTTATGAACCTCACTCCTTTCCTAAGCTCTGGTATTTTAGTATTCATTTCTGGCAAGTGTGACTCTTCCCAGAACATCGTATTGTGTCACAACAAAAACTCCTGTGTTCTGTTACAAGAAGGGGCTCATCTCCATCGACGCTTCTTAGAGAGCTTGCTGGAAGGCTTGGGTGGAGCTGCAACCCTGGGACGCTGATGTCCTGTAGCAAGGGAAAGTGGCTTGGGTGGTCCTTTGGTCTGGATGGGCTCTTCTTTGAAGATAAATACAACAGTCCTCATCTGGGGCCTGCCAGCAGGTGTTCCAGAATCCCTAAGAGGCCACCTCAGACTGAGGTTCCTATTTTAGAAGAAGTAAGTTTTTTAGAAGTTTGGCTAGAGTGGTCATCAGGGGAAGGGTGAGGTTAAATGAAGGCCCACAAGTGAAGCAGTGGAGAACAGTGTTTAAAGCTCACTCAAGTGGCCTCAGGGCCACGGTGAAGAACACTCATTGCACTGACTGGCTTTTGGTGTCAACTTGACACAAGCTAGAGCCACCAGAGATAAAGGAGCCTCAGTTGAGGAAATGCCTCCATGAGCTCCAGCTGTATGGCATTTCTCAGCTAGTGATCCAGCCCAGTATGAACGGTGCCATCCCTGGGCTGGTGGTCTGGGTTCTATAAGAAAGCAGGCTGAGCAAGCCACGAGGAGCTATTCAGTAAGTTGCACCCTCCATGGCCGCTGCATCAGCTCCTGCCTCCAGGTTCCTGTCCTGTCTGAGTTCCTGTCCTGACTCCCTTTGATGATGGATTGTGATCTGGAAGTGTAAGCCAAATAAATCCTTTTCTCCCCAACTTGCTTTTTGGTCATAGTGTTTTGCTGCAACCATAAAAACCTGACTAAGACAATGATACTTTGGAAGAGCTCATCAGTCATGTGCAGAATTTACCAGAGAGGCTGCCTGGGAATGCAGAATAAACAACAGATGTGTCTGAGGCAAGAGGGGTGGGATCTATGGCGAGAGTCCAGCCTGCAGTATAGAATCTTTCAAGAAGCCAGAATGAGTTGAATAAAAATAATCAAAAGTGACTGAGCATTCTTCCAGAGCAGGAAGAGGGAGACATATTCAAAGGGTCTTGCTGTGAATACATTCAAGAGATATGCAGTGGCACACCATCTGACAACATGCAAGTTTCCAGACTAAAAAAACACATGGTAGCATGTAGGCAGAAGAAAACGATATTCCGCTATACCCAGCCCCAAAAGTTATATAGATAGACAGGAACTCTGGAGAAGGTAGCCTTAGGATATCCCATAGTGCCAAGGGAACAGTGTTACAGGGTGGATGGTTGTGGCCTGAGACTTTTATACCTAGCCAAGCTGTGTGCAGGATGGATGCAAAGTTGCATGAGAGTTGCAGTGTTGGCAGAATTGTGCCACCTGCACTCCTCTTAGGAAGTGAGAGTGGCGTCCTGATCAGGAGCAGTACAGGCTCTGACTCAGGATACAGGTCATAGTGTGACCGGTTGCCTATCAGTTGACATAAAGGTGAGGATCGCAGAGTTGTAGGCAGTGATGTCAAGCCGGGAAGCACCTTGGAAACCCACCGTTAGAGAGCAGCCCTTGACGTGAAGAGCTGCTCAGTTAGAAGCAAGCAGCTGGGGAAGACAGTTGGCTTGCTTAGTAAAATGATTCGTAGGCTGTGCACGGTAGTGGTTGCCTTTAATTCTAGCACTCAGGAGACAGACAGGCCAGTCTGAGTTCTGGACCAACTTGTTGTGTATAGTGAGACAGTCTCCAACAGCAAGCAAGCAAGCAAAAAAGAAAAGGATTCATCACATTCTTAAAGGAAGAGATGAAATAGACAGATGCCTTAGTAAGCATTGGAGCCGCAGTCAGTCAGGTAGTTTTGGGTTGACATTCATTGGCTTGTCTGAAGTTGTGTGAAAGTCTGGAGAATCTATTCAATCCATGGGTCTCATATTACCAGGACTTTTGATGGTGTCTTGAAACCTGCAGTCTTCTCAAACCTTGTGTAGGTCAGGGAATCCTCCAAAAGATTTACCAAGTGACCTTCAAGAGTGGCTGTCATGGGTAGGATGTTATCTGGGCAGTGCTTCTATCACAAAGAAAGATGACAACAGGGGAGATCTGAGTTTGAATGTTGCCAAGTATCTGCCTCTTGGGAAGGGGTATTCCAGGTAGCTTTCAGATCTTCTGCATGGCTATGCATTCCTTAAAAACTTGGAAAAGTGTAGTTAGAAAGATGGGCATGTGGGGGATAATTTATGGCACTCAAGTGGGGGAGCAGAATTTGAACTAACTTATGGTGGCAGCTGTGTGCAGAGAAGTCTGGATGGGTGCTACTCAATGAAAAGGCAAAGCAGGACAGTGGCATTTTTTTCTGTATATTTCACAAAATAGTGCAGCTTAGAATATCTGTGTCACTGGCAGGATTCTACTATACTACCTCCTCCCAAAAGCTGATAGTGGGGAAGTTCCTGGAAGGGTAGTTGATATCTCTTCAATCAGACTTTCAACTGAGGTTGATTTTGGCTCCTTGAGACATATGGGGATGCTACTGGCATCTTGTTGGGCAGAGGTCAGGGATATTACTGGCTGTCTTGTCATGAGTGTACCAGCTCTACAGACTAGCCACTAGGTAACTAGTCTGTGATGTCAGCAGTGCAGTGGTGAAGAAGACCACTGTTCACCAATGTTTTTTTTTTCCTCACGTGATTTATAACAAACCTCAGTGGTTCTTGTTAATCAAAATGGCTTAGTATGAATTGCTTTTCCCAATTCCTAGGTTTCCTTAGTTAGGTGGTGGTGCTCACATCCCAACTGAGGGCTCCTTTCTTCTCTGACCATGCAGGTTCATCTCTGCAAGGCCAGGTGACACCTTCTGCTCTTCTTGGGGATTACTTGGTTTACAAGACGCTGCCAGTGAGACTTCGAGTTTACGCAGCTGGGACCTGGGCCTCCTCAGTTTTGTACCTGCATGTGCTCGTGGAAATTTGGAGCGTGTTGGAGCTACTGTTTACCTGGACATCTTGAGCCATTTTGAACTTAAGGCACTGACGCTGCTAGCAATGAGCTCCCAAAGCCATCCAGGTAAGGCCTGCAACTTCGGTGACTAGTATTCTCTTTCACAGAGGTGCTGCTGCTCTTCCTGCAGCCTGCTTGTTCCATTTCAGAGTTTGCTTTCCTGTGGCAGCTGCTGTTGGTTTGCAGCATCAGCAAGTGCTCGGTAACTGGGCTCTTGTCTTTTGGTTCAAAGGGCTGATGTAGACCTCCCAGGGATTCAGAGGATGCCCTGGCTTTGTCTGCCCACTCCAGTGGCAGGGAGTTTCCTTGATGTCAGGAAAAAGAATTGTTTCTGAGTAGGTGATGGGTAAATACCAATAGGTAACTTGCAGAGCGAGATTCTTGTCAGGGTAAGTGAGGAACAATGCTCCTGTGATGATCCTGGGTGGGATGAAACCTTGGCTCTCCACAGCCTTTCCAGTGTGCTTGGTTGGCTTTCTTTGGTCACATATTGAGCATTTCACAAGCCTTTCTGCTTCTCAACAGGCCATTTGGAACTGCTGGGACAAAGGACTCATCCAAGGTCACAGAGCCAGAAGGGTAGAACAGGATTAGAAACTGCATGCTCCGGTTCTTACATGAGAAATACATATGGGACTTGGTCTTAGAAAGTAGCAAAGCATGAACTAGGTTAAAAGTAGAGTAACTAGGTAAAAAGAGAGCCCTGCCTGACCCTCCTTAAGGGGTGGGTCTCCTGTAGAAGAATCCTTGGCTTCTTTTGGCTACTTCTAGTGCATTGTGTAGTCTCTAGGGCTTTAGGTGTAGTAACTGTCCTGAGTCCACACTGGAGACTGGACAGATGCTAGGATGGATGCTCGAGGCATTGTCAGCCTGCCTCTGAGCCTGCTTCATTGGGTAGAGGCAGAGACTTAGGGTCTAGGCTGTTTCCTCCAGGACTGCCTGAAGCAGAATGGTCACACATAACTTCTCTGGGCATCATTGCTTTATCTGACAGTTTCAGAGGGCAGAGTTCCAGGTTTTATTTAGGTAAGAGGGTTTTATTGATTCAGTTGTTCTTGTATTGATTGTTGTAAAGAAATGGTTTATGGTTGATTGCAGGAAAAATTAAGCTGTGTAGACTGAAATGTACAATGGATGCTGATATGTAGGTATGCCTTCTACTCTGCAGTGAAATGGAGGTGTGTGTCTTTCCCGTGTGAACATGCAGAGAGATACATGTGCCCACATTTGTACATGAGGTCATGTGTCAGATGTTTCTATGTTAGTGTATTAAGAATATCTTTGATGTCAGTGTGCACATAAACCTAACGTTTTTCTGATAGTTTGTGTGTCTTTATGTGATTAAGGCAGTGTTGATGGTAGCTCCAAGGTGACATTACACAATTACTATGCATATATTATGAACAGAACTACAAGTATCCCCACGTCTGATAACTCCTGAGAAGCTAAAACTGACCCAGCAGACACACAGGTTTAAAATGTCTTTAGGGTGACTGTGACATTGTTCCAGCATGTTGTCCAACTGAACTTTGTAACTGCAGTGTGTAAGGAGGCATAGTTTCCTACCTTTTCACTGCTTTGGTGCTGGGCAGAAACAGTCTGTTTTATTTCTGCTAGCATGCTGGAGAAAATGACTGTGTTCTTTTTGCTGTTTAAATGGTACACATACTCTGTGACCTGACACAGATACCGTCAGATCTTGTACACGCTACCTACGCATTTGAGGAAAAGCATGCTCTTGTTATTATGTTGTTGGTCTAAAGACGTCTGAAGTATATCTTTGTACTGTATTTAAAAATCTAACATGTGCGTGACCTAGTTCTGTTCCAGAATATCTTTACCTTCTCTCTACATGTTACATATCCATTAACTCAATTAAGGTTTTAGGCCAGGATGGCCTCTACCCTTTGCTTGATTTCTGAGAAAAGTAAAATTTTCTATTGTAGTTATAATTTTAGTATAGTCTTTTAACATTATTAATCATTTTCTGTATATATTTCAGTATTTCCCCCCTAGTGCTTAATTAAAAATTAATGACTATTCTTTTGGTTAATGAGGTCTCTTACCAGAGTACTTTGTTTATTTTGTTCTGTAAAATACTTGCCTGTTTTTGGCTAATGAGTCTTGTCCTATCTACTTATCTTTGAGTTTCCCCAGCCATCTTCTTCAAGCCTTATTCTCATAAATGGGACAGCTGGATTCTGACTTTTCTCCCCCAGAGTCTTTGCCCTTTGTGTGGGAAATTTTACTCATTGTTGTTCACTTCTTTCTTTTTGTTTGTCTGTCTGTTTCTCTGTCTGTCTCTCCTCTCTGCCTTCTTGCTTTTTTTCCTTTGTTGAGTATCAGACTTGGGGTTTCTTGCACACCAGGCAAATGTTCCACCACTGAGCTGCACCCCCAGCCCCTCTGCTTGTTTCTCTGTCTTTGAGCTTCTGGGTGGCTCTTTACCTCGTGTCAGGTTGTGTGCCTCTGTCTTCTTGAATTGGGTCAGATAGAGCTGCCTTGTGCTGAGACCATTCTTTTCCTCAGAATGCTCGCATTAACTGTGACTGGGCTGTTTGTTTAGGGCTTGGAGCTTGCTGAGACTCCTGCCTCTCCAGCCTTCTGGTCTTCTACAGATTGTATCCTATAGCCATATAACAGGTGCCACCATCCACATGGCTTACCACAGCTCTGAATGGCCAAGAGGGAAGCTGGCTGTGTGCCTAGGCCATAGGTCCTTACTGGTGACACTTAGGCTTGCTTGATGGCCCTGTGGTTTCAAATGAGTCCTCTGGGCTTTCACTATAGTTAGACATTGCTTTGAATCCTTCGACAGTTTATTTATGTTTTGAATTTAGTGGATTTCAGAAAGAGAATGAATAGTCAATTAACAAATTCATTGATTTTTTTTTTTAATAGTGGGGAGTTTTAATATTGGGGGTTTAAGTGTGAAGACAGCATAGGTTAATTTTAGCATCTTCCACAGAGCTCCCCAATCTTCAGCTTGCCGTCTAGAACAGAAAACTTCTGAGTATGTTGCGACAAAGCTAGGGAACCAGGAACAAGGTCATGCTGGTCCTTGTCACTAACTCTTGGTTACCTGTCTTCCTTCCTTTGTGGCCCCAGTGTCTTCCCTCTGGCCCCATGCCCTAGCCTGCCTGGCTCACTCTTGCCTGCTCCTGTGTGGCCTGGTGCAGTGCTGGTGGCACATCAGGCCCTGCTGGAGCTCTGTGGCCTTTGGGTCCTCTCACATTGGCAGGGCAGCTTGGCTTTGGTCTGGTGATGAAGTGGCCTTTTTATTTGCTGTGTATAACTCCTCTCTCCTCTGTTTTCCTTTAAACTCCCTGTGGTGCTGGGTGAGGCCTGCGTTATGATTTTATTGCTCTTCTTTCTGGACTTTGCTAGAGCCAGGCCCTGGCTCTCTGACGTAAAAGCCTCCTAACTGTTGGGATTTATTGCTCTAAATAACTGTTTCCAGTACTGTGAGCAGCCCGAGGAAAGGGCTTGGGTTGGTTCAGTTTGTGAGGACTCTGTGGAAAGAGGCTCTGAATGGTGCTGCTGGTCTCATCCTGCACTGAAGCCCTCACTGTTGAGATGTGCCCAGGCAGGCTGTGGTGAACTCAGCCCTTAGACCTCTGCCTGTGAGGCAGGTCCCCTGGAAATAGCAGTGGGAGGACAGATGGGTTCGCTGGAAGAACAAACAGCCATTCTTTCTTTCCTGTCCCTTTTCCCTTCCAGTGATTGCTCATGTCCTTCTTGGCGTTACAGTGCACCTAGATATTGGTAACTGGCTGTCTACCAGGAGACCCTCATCTGACTCGACACTGTGTCTCCACTGTATTTGAACTTCCTTGTGGAAGGTCTCTGCTTAGAGAAAATAGGTATCCTCTAGGAGACATCGGTGCTGACCTAGCTGATGGCCTCAGGTAGGAAGCCAGTCAGAGCCAGGATCCTTCTTTGTGATTTTCTATCTATCCCTGAATCTCAGTGAGAGGCCTGTTTAGTGTCTAGTTACAAATAAAGTAACTGCTAATTCAAGAACAGTGCTGTAATTTGGCCATTTTATGGTTTAATAATATTCTGTTCGAAACATCACATAGGAAGGAGCTGAAGGCTGTGTCAACATAACTTAATGACTAGGGTTTTTCTCTGGGTCTCCAGGAAGAGGTCCTCTGCCCCTGGCCTAGGCTGAGCTGAGATCCTCCAGCTCTGTCCTCTAAGTCCTCACTACCCCCACCCTCAACCCCCACAGGATATCTCTGCGAAGTTCTGGTTGTCCTGGATCTCACTGTGTAGACCAGACTGGCCTTGAATTCACCGGGACCTGCCTGCTTCTTGCCTCGGATTGCTGGGATTAAAGGTGCATGCCTGCTCCTAGCCTTCATGTGTATGGTCTTGAATCTTATTTATTTTAACCAGTTTGGTTGCCAAGGTTATTATATAGTAATGAAGATATTAAATGGTAATGAAATTGTATCATAAAGGAATGTTTTTATAGCTTTTACATTGTGCTCTGCAATGTCTATGTTTCAGGGATACTTGCCCAGTAGGGTAGAGAATGACTTCTGTGTGCTGTGATGCATACAGATGTAGGGTCTGGGCAGCTGGTAGCAAGTGAGTTGCAGAGTCTGAGTGAGGCCTGGTGTCAGAGTCCTCCATAGAGCATGCTGATGTCAGACAGGCGTGTAGCACTTAGTGGTAGCCAGCCAGCAGGCCTAGGAGTGTAGTAAGAAGATAGTTTGTGCAGCATAGTCAGCTAGAGAGGAGTGGTTTCATGCAGCTCTGCGGGGGAACAGGAGGACGCACCAGGAGGTAGCCACTCTGAGGTTACGGACAGTGGGGAGCAAGACTGAACTGGTCAAGGTCATGGAGAAGTGACCATTTCTGTTGTGCATGCATCAGGTTCTCTGGAGAAGGATGTGAGATACCTCAGACAGTGGGCCAGAGTTAGGTGGGAGTGTGTGTTAATCCTGGGAGTGCTTCAGTCTGCTTTCTGAAGGAAAGGTTTCCAGAATGCTTCGTGTACTTTGTGCTGCCTCCTGCCCAGCTCCTAGCACACGCATCTTGCTGGCATCTTCCCAGCCACTACCCCACTAGCATGCGTGGCTCTCAAGTTGTCACCGCCCTGGCTTCTCCATGCAGTGATTATCTGGGATCTTAATCAGTCAAGATTTGTTCTGGAAATCATGTAGACATAAGGACTTATTTTTCAACCTATTTTTTTTTTCAATCTTCAAATTGTGTTTTGTCTTTTAAAAATCACGAATACTCTGTCACTGGGAAGAGCTCAGAATATGCACTGTCAATGGTGTGCTGATGGTTTGTTTTGGCAATTTTCTGGAAATTCTTACACAGTTTGGGGAGCATTTGCATTTGTGTCCTTCTTTCAAAGCCCCCATTGTAGAAATGCAAATTTCTGAGTTCTGAGATGCTGAATGTTAGATGATTAATGATATTGAAATTTAAGAATGAACTCCTGGTATGTATTTGACACAGAAAACTCAATACTCGAATCATTAGGAACCATTGAGCACAGCTTGGTGCTGGAACAGAAAGGCCATAATTGCAGCGCTTGGCAGTGGGGGCAGGTCGTATGTGGACAGGTGTGCAGATGCATACCGCCTCCAGAGCTGGTCTGTGCAAGGCCCAAAGCTGCTCCAGCTAAAGAACTGGGTCTGTTTAACCGTAGGTGTTTAAACTTATAGTGATCATAAATCAGCATCGATTACTTGCTTACTCCACATCAAACACTGCTGTGCTTTTGAGGGACCAGAGTGAATAGCAAGTTCGTTCTGAATTGTGCTTTCCAGTCATTATGTTTGTGAGGCATGATAACCTTGCGAAGTGAGCTGGAACGCCACCGCTCCATTGTGTGGGTGAGAAAACCAGTATTGCCTGCCATCAAATAACTGCCTCAGTTGAAGTAGGACAGTGTTTCAAAGGATAGCCAGGAACTAGAATTCATCACCCACACATGTTTCTCTGTCAACAGCAGAACTCTGGGTGCTTTGGGCTCAGATAAGTCTAGTCATCCTCTCTAAATGTGTGGGGCTTCCAGGCCAAGCAGGCAGGGATTGGCATTTGGGGGTTGCAGGCACCTTGAGAATGGAGTGATTGTTGCCATGAGAAGGAATATGCAGATATAGAAGCTCCCAGAAGAGCTGTATACTTTTAATTGAAGGTATTCCCCAAGAAGGCCTGCACTGGCTAAGTCTGAAGAGCAGGGCATGATGCTTGCTGCCTGAGGTACATGGCCTGGTAGAGAGGTAGTGTTCAGTATGGAGGGAAGAGTTGGGCTTGCTGTTGCAATCTGTGTGGCCATGATCTTGTCATCTAGATAAAGAGACTCTGTGTGACCTTACTGCCGTTAGTTACCCTCTACTGCTACACAGTGTTACCTGAGCCATCCTGGCTCAACCATCTTTGAACTTCTGGTGTTTGCATCATGTGTACTGCATTTTAGGTTTGGTTCAAACCTTCTCTGAGCTCTCTTTGCTGGTCCTAGAATGCTGAGCTGAAGAACTGAGTGGGTGCCTGGTGAACAGTGTTAATTTGGTGATTTGGGTGAAACTTAGTGCTTTACCTCAGCACCTGTCTGTCTGGTTATTTTCTGAGAACATAAGAAATGGACACTCTGAGGAAACTGTAATGATTAGCACAGAAATGAAGTGAGACAGTGGCTTACAAGGGCTCTGAGCAGCTCAGGATTTCAGCCATTCCTAGCTCTTGCTGTTACCGTGTACTTGGAAAAGAGACTTATTTAAAGGTGATATTTGTATGTTTTATATATAAAGTCTGTGGCTAATTTACATATTTCTGAAAATCGCATTAGATAGCATTTATAAAGAACTATGAAGTTGGTTAAAGTATCATGGTGTTCTTATTTAGTGGTCAGAAACAGGATGAATTGGTTTTCATACAGTGACATTCACATAAGATCCAAATCAGCTCTGACTCTGTATTCCCTTTAGATGGTGGGATTGGTTGTTGTCCCGTCATGTCAGCCCCTTGATGACCGAGATTGGGATGGGCAGGTATGTGTTCATGTATGTGTGAGTGCATGTGTGTGTGTGTGCGTGCACATGCATGTGAGTGCATGTCAAGGCCTGAGATGAACCTTGTGTCATCCTCAGAAGCTGCCTACCTTGTCTTTTGATGCAAGGTCTCTCACTGAGACCTGAGGCTTGCTGGTAAGGCACTCTTAGTCCTGCCTGGACAGGGATTCCCAGGGATCCTCCTGTCTCCACTTCCCCAGTGCTGGGATTGCAGATCCATGCCACTGTGCCCGGCTTTTTACATGGCTATTGGAAGTTAAACTTAGGTCCTTATGCTTGCACTGCAGGGACCTTACTGACTGAGCACTTCCCCAGCTCTGTTTTTGTTTTGTAAAAAAGAATACTACTCCTTGTATTCTGGTGGTTTAGGTCTCTGTTCTTTCCTGCTGCTGTAATAAAACCCCTTTAGATATGACTTAGTTTACAGAAACTTGTGGTTCATTTCTGGAGGCTGGAAGACTAAGATCAAGATGCCGGTGACTGTCTGGTGAGGGCTTCCCTGGCCTCTGCATTGCCCCACCCTCCTGCATTCTTTTGTGATGGCACCAAGAGCCCCTCCCTATTGAAGGGTCCTCAGTACACCCAGGGTGTTGTTCTCAACACTTCATCTCTTCCCTGTGGCTCACTTCTGCTGCTCCACTGGGTGGGCAACAGCAACATTTAGACCTTCACAGATGGTGTTAAAGCCCCCCCTGGAAGAGCTGCAGGCCCCTCTTTGATTAGTTTGCACTCACAGCTGGTGTGCTCCTCTTGCATTCTCCCAGGAAATCTCTTGGAGAAAGTGGACTTTAATTAGAGTCCTGTTTCTCAGTGGCTTGTTTTCTCAAAAGACCTCACTATCAGCAGTATTGGTGTTCTGAGAAAACTGTGGAGTTAGTTTCTAATGCACATAGTCTCTAAGAACAAGCCAGGGTACTTTTAGTGGAGACCCCTCCGTCCCTCCCTCCCATAGCCAGTCAGCAGCATGATACAGAATTCTTGATGCTCCTTATTTTTATCTTCACGTGGAGCCATTCCCGGTCAGAGACTGACATTCTTTACGCCCATGCCTCTCTCCCAGACTGATGCAGTGTGCAGGCCTGTCTGTACTCTTTGCCTTGCTGCTTGCAGCTCCTGACCTGGTCAAGTGCATTGTCCACATGATTATGCATCTCTCTTCTGGTTAGTGGCAGTTTTAAAAGAATTGAAATAAAAATAGATTTATTTATTTATTATTATGTGTATGGATGTTTTGTCCACATGGATATCTGTGTATCATGTGCATGCAGTGTTCATAGAGGCCAGAAGCAAGGGGATTGTCTGGAGCTAGAGTTACAGAGCCACCATATTGGTACTAGAATTGAAACTCAGAACCTCTGAAAGAGTCACAAGTGCTCTTAACCACCAAGTCATCTATCTAGGCTAGGTGCTTTGTTCTGCTTCTGTTGAAAGGACCAGAGCGATATAATGAGTCTTTCTTACAAACTAGGGGTTAAACGTATTTAGAAAGTTCAAGGTGGTACCTGGAGAAACTGGATGTGAGAAATGCCAACAATTTCCTTGGAACGTATCTGTGTAACATGGAGCTACACAGAGTTCTCTTCATACTGGGCCTGGTACTCTATGTGTGAGCAGCTGAGTCCCTTGTGGTCAGCTCAATGATAGTAGAAAGTAGAGGTTAAGGTCCCTTGGAAAGCCTGCATGGGCATTGTCAGTGAGCCAGGACCTGAATGTGGTGGCTGAGAACCAAACTGGCTCTTCAGAGACTTTTGTCTCCTTCTCGCAGCATCAGGGCAGGTAGCAAGTGAGGACCTACTTTAGAGCTGAGGCACTCAGCTAGGGATCAAGGACAGCAAGACACAGATGTTTTCATTGGTGGGCCTTCCACTGGGAGTCCTGTGTCTACAAAAGACACTCTCATCTGGGAAAGTGTTCATCTTTTCCAAGTGAGTGCAGGTATCACTATCCTCTGTAGATATGTGAAAAATAATACATTTTTGTGTCTGCCTCCATGTAGATACTCTCATTCTGTCATGAAGTACATCTCTAGCACCATTGCTGGGGCTGCTGGGGCTGCTGGGGCTGCTGGGGCTGCTGGGGCTGCTGGGGCTGCTGGGGCTGCTGGGGCTGCTGGGGCTGCTGGGGCTGCTGGGGC
>JANHMN010000017.1:11861188-11997751 GCA_030674055.1 Rhabdomys pumilio
GCGGCTGGGGCGGCTGGGGCGGCTGGGGCGGCTGGGGCGGCTGGGGCTGAGGCTTGGTGTATTGGGTCTCCACTGTGACATAGTACCTCATGGCCTTTATCCTGCAGAAAGAGCACATGCTGGGCTTTAGCTGGCAGGCTGGGTATTCTCTGAGGTTGTCTTCAATGGGGTTCCTTTCTAAGCCTCTGGAAGTAGTCCATTTGTCCACTCATCTTTATGTCTTCCTGTGATATGGCTCTCTTCTGTCTTCCCAGTTTTAGACTTAAAATACCAACCATGAATAGGTGTGGGTTTAGCCTATTGAGTCCTGGATAGGGGTCAGTGAACCACAGAGGTTCTTAAAAGAGGACTTTAAAGAGTTGATTAAAGAGATTTTTCGGATTCTGATTGAAGGTTTGTAGAGAAGGGTGATTGGCAAAAGCTGATGCTGCCAGGCTGTGCAGAGGGAGTCATGGAAGCCATGGAGAGAAAGTTCATTTACTCTGTGAGTGTGGCATCTTTGGACTGCCAGGGAAGTGTACTGGGAGGTACCAGAAGCAACGTGTTTCTAAGCCTGAGATAAGGAATGGCCCACGCCAAGCTGGAGCTGTTTTCCCTGTTCCCTTCTTGGACCCTTGTTTCTTCTGCGAGCAGTCTCAGTGTCAGGTTAGCAGATGGATTGTATTGTACTACTGCCAGGCAGGTCCTCCAGGCTGTGTATATGGCCTGACCTTCCTCAAGTCTCTCCCCTGTTCTTTTTCTTTGTCCCTACTAAAGGTGGAACAATGTGTGGAAACAGGCTACTATTGCTAGTCTCATTCATAGCTTGTCCCCAGCCTGGCCTGCATGCATTCCACTGGGGCCTGGCCTGCAGACCTTAGTGGAAGCCAGTTGTCTTGTCTGCTCCTCTGTTCCTGGAAAGCCTTGCCACACACAGCCAGGCTGCTCTGGGTGCATCCTGTCTCCAGTGTTGCTGCTTGTTTGGGAGCTACTATGGCTCTGGTCAGATAAGTGGATGTGCTGTTAATTTGTCCTCATTTTTGGAAGGAAATTGGTGACTCAGAGGAAAGGAAGAGCCACAAAATGTCAAACCTAGCAGTGACTGTCTGATACGGCTGTGTAACATGACTGCTAATCACCACAATATGGAATGAAGACAGAAGCGTTTGATCTCCTTGTTTGCCAGGTTTAGACCATATTTTAGTGACTCTCTGGAGTCCTGATCCCTCCAGAGAGGGAAATAATTGTAGCAGTCACCAGCATTGCCAAAGTTTTCTGTGATTGGAACTTTCCTGGTTGAACCAGTGACACAGGAGTCCCTGTGTCCTTGTGGGCTTAGTGCTGGTGTGAGCTTCTGCTGTATCTGTCCCAGAGCTGAAAGGTATGTTTGCTGGGGAAGACAGAAGAGTCTCTAGGTGTAGCCTCATGGTGATAGCCACATATCCAGAGATTACTTACTGTTCCTGCCACACTCCCTGACTGCTGCTCTCCTGACAACTAGCTGTCTGTCAAAGCCTAGAGCAGAGAACATGTTCTAGGCCTGACTTTTAGATCTATTCATGAGATGAGAAGACACATCATGCATAGTCTTCTGTGGAACCACATGAACGTGTCAGATACTGGAAGGGGTGTTTCTAACATACCTGACAGCCCCTCCCATCTGCTGAGGGTATAAAAATACAAGAGGCATCTAGGGAAAGGTGGGACTCCTGAATGGGGTCCCAGAATAGGAAACCAGGGGGAGTGTAGAAAATCCAAGAAAAGTCTTGGTTTTGGCTGATAACTGTCTTATTAGTGTTGGTTCCTTAGATCTGCCTATGCACTGTGATCTACTAAGAACCTCTCTCCAGAAATGAAGTACATTAGCAGGTGTTCTTTCAGGAGTGGTCCTTTACCCACTGCAGAGATGCCAGCGTTTAATGCTTGCTTTATCCCTTTATGGTTGCCTGTGAGGTCACCTGTCTTAACAAATTTTCCTTGGTGGGAGCTGGGTTTGCTTTTTGTCTTTATATGTTGTTGTTGTAAACAGTTGTTGTAAACACTGAGGCCTAAGAGTTCCCGTGAGAGCTTTCTCTTGGCAGATGCCAGCATGGAGACAGGTGTGAAGCCTCAGTGGGAGCCCAGGAAAGGAGATTCCCCTGGACCTGCTCTGCAGACAGAGACGTGAACACAGTGTATCTGCTCTACTGCACTCACCTTCCCTGCTTGGGAGTCTTCACTTTTCCTAGCTTAAATGAAACTTTGGAGTTTATTTAAGTGGAGTCATACAATATTTGCTCTTTTCTGTCTGAGCCCTTTCAACAGTATGTTTGCAAGATGGATATGGCAGCAGGTTCATTTCCGTGGGTGTATAATGTTTCACTGGATGGACTAACCAAGTTTCGTTTGGTGCTAATGTTTGCATGGTTTTCACTTGATGTTCTTTGGTTTGCTGCCACCATAGTTGTGTGCAGCAGGTGAACTGGCTGTGACAGGGCTGTGGCCTGTGTTGCATGTGCTCTGTCCTCCATTTACTCTTCAGTATTCTGTGCCATCTTCTCATCTTTACTGTTGTTCAGAACCAAGTCTCCTGTGCTACTAAAGATGCTAATGACTTTCATATGGATGACTGGCCACATGTGGGTGGGAGCGAAGGAAGTTTCTTCCTCATTCAGTTCCTGGATGGAGATTCAGAAAACCAATTTGTCTTTCTTTTTCTTTATTGGTTATTCTTATAGCTATTTTCTGACAATCCTGTGGGTTGCCTTTTTCTCTTTCTAGTGTTTTATTTAACAGACGCTTTTAATTTTAATGTGCCGCATTATTTAACTTGTTTTATTTGTGCCTGTCCGAAGGACTTGAGGATGCCCTGTATAAGTTTTAGTAAAAATATGACCACTTTAACAGTTGTAAATTCATGAGGAATTTTTAAAGTAGGGCATGAAGTGGGGATTAGTCACTTTTCACTTTAGGATTTGGTTACATCAGTAGCTTACTGAAGGGTTAATGCTTTCTTCTTCACTGTGCAATGCCAGTCAAGTCACTGTGTGGTTGGGTTTGGTTCTAGACTGTTCTGACCAGTTGTTCTACTTGCTTGTGCTAACAGAGTCATCTCAGTCAATTATGGTTTTCTTAACTAGTTGTGCTGGGTTGTGAGTTTTCTCTAAATGTCTAAAGCCCTTTTCAGTTACCTGTACAATCTCTGTGTTAGAATTCTGTTGACGTGCATATAGGATAACTTTTATTTCCAATTTTCCAACCCATGAGTGTGGTGTATGTTTCTATTTATTTTGGTCTTTAATGTCTATTTTGTATTTCTCATAGTTGAGGTTTTCTTTCTTTCTTTCTTTCTTTCTTTCTTTCTTTTTTTCTTTTTTTTTTTTGCTGCTGTGTTTTCTAATTCAGTTTTGTGTGTATGTGTTCGTGATGTTTAGAAGTACAATTAGTTTTTGTATAGTCATCTTGTCACCTAACACATCACAGAACTTGCATTTAATGTTCATTCATCTATAGATTCTTTCGGGTTTTAGAAAAGCACACACTATCTGGATGGTGACTGTTGTGGGGGTGGGGGGGGTTGAGTTTTAAACTGTCTTGCTGTGCTATCTCTGACCTCCAGTGAGAAACTCAGCAGTGCTGTATTGGGGTTTGCTTCAGCCAGAAGGAAAACTCCCAACATGTCATCACCAGTGTGACATTTGCTGCAGGTTTTGTGTAAATGGTCTATCAGGATAAGGGTGTTCTCATCTTTTCTTAGTGTGCCAAGAATTGTCTCATCAGAGGGTGTTAAGACCTTAGGTTGAGCCACATGAACCACATATGCTCAACCTTTCAGTCTGTAAAGTTAAAACTTTCATTTGGTTTGCCTTAATATATTACTTTCTTTCCTTTTATTTGATTAATGTGATAAAATTTCTCAATTAACTTTTTCTAATGTTAGTCTAGTCTTACATTTCTGTAACTATAAACTGTGGTTTATAATATATGCATAGTCACCAGACTTATTTGTTTACTTGTTTATTTATTGGTTTTTGAAGACAGGGTTTTTCTGTGTAGCCTTGGCTGTCCTGGAACTCATTTTGTAAACAAGACTGGCCTCAAGCATGGAGATCTGGGTGCTTCTGCCTACAGAAGTGCTGGGATTAAAGGCATGTGCTACCACTGCTCAGCTAAACTTTTAAATTTTGATGTTAAGCTAATGCTGACCCCTTAAAGTATGATGAAGTTGTGCTTTTTCTTAATTCCAGTGTTGGCAAAGACTTTTGGTAGAGTCAGATTGCTCTGGGGACCACACATGTTTCCAGTGTAACTTCGCCTCATGTCTTTCTAGCACTTGAGACAATGTAATAACTTGTTTTGTTTTGCAAATGGAACAAAATTTAAGCCATAGATTGTATTTGGCCTGTGGGCTGTAGTGTGCCCACCCTGTTAAGCTGTCTAAAGAGTTCACGAAGGCGTTATCCCTCAAGTGTTGGGAAGAGCTTACAGGTGAACCATCTCTTGAGTTTATGTGTGGGAAGACTTGTGCCCTAAAGTGATAGGACTTTTTATGTCATATATAAGATATTTTATGTCTTCTTGCATCAACTTATTCGATCTGAATTTTCACTTGCAGAGTTTCTTCTTCATTATTATCTTTGTATTATCTGAGTGGTTGTCATCATCTCTCCTCTTCTTTCCTGATGTTGCTTATTTGTTTTCTTCACTGGTCTCATAACTATTTGGGTTAGTAGTTGTAAAGTTCTGAGCTCAATTTCTTGAGTTCAGTTGCTGGGTATTTTGTTTGTTTGTTTGTTTACTGATTGAGACCACTATTCAGATCAATTAATTTTTCACATTTTTTTGCTTCGTAGTCAAGGCTCAGAATTTCCATATGTGCATGGCTTTAGCCAGATTGTAAGCTTTTTTTTTTTTTTTTTTTTAAATACCATTTGCTTTGTAATTCAGTGAACAGTATTATCAAATTTCTTATTCTGTCTCCTTTGATCCATGGGTTATTTGGAAGCAGTTATGGATTTCCTAGTGTTTTGCTCTCGTTTTTAGCCTGTCTTTCAAGTGTTTCCCAAGTTCAGTTCTATGACAGTTCAGTCAGGTTTGATAATCTTGCTGCCCAGATCTGGGCCTGGCCAGTGTTGGCCCTGCTGTGACTGTGGATGGGAGGCATCTCCTTTTAGTCTGTAAGTTTTTTTTTTTTTGTTTTTGTTTTTGTTTTTTTTTTTTTTTTTGTTTTTTTTTTTTTTTTTTGTGGTTGAGGTATTGTAAGCTGTGTAAATTGGGAGCCTTACACTTTGGTATTAGAATAACTGTCTTTGCTTATTGTGTCTCTTTCTCTCCATGTTGCTTCCTAGGGTGTAAAGTCTGATGTCAGGTTGTATAAGGGCCAGGCTGAGCTTGAGCTGACCAAGCGCTATGTAGCTTCTTGTCCTTTGCATGTGGCTTGCACGCTAGCTGGCTGCCTGAAAGGCTGATGGATCTAAGTGCTCTCCCCTCCCCCTCCTTCTCTACCTTCTCATTGGCATCTCAAAGCTCTGACTGCGTTGATAATCCTGGTGTCCCAAAGCCTGCAGACACATACATCAATAACAGTTTAAATTTTATCCTTACTACCCCTCATCCTTGACCAGAGAATGGCTTGGTATGACTCAGTTGCTGTAGACCATAGTGGAAGTCACGTCTTAGTTGCCAGGGCCAGTTATCCTGTTTTCTGTCTAATGACACAGGTATGCTGTTGGCTACTCTTCAGGGCCCCTGTCCTGCACTCTAGTCCATGCCTTTATAGGATGGCTGGTTTCAAGTTGCAGTGAACTGGAATGGGCTGAGTTGTATCTGTAGCCATGAGCCACTCTCATAATTCTTTTATTCACATCTTTTATGAGGTGATTTTTGTTGCACTTTGTAAGTGATGTGATACTTTCCTGCCTTCCTGCCTTCCCATCTAGTCCCCTTAGCATGAGTGAAGAGTCCTTTCAGGAGTTTCCTTGAGAGGTAGTTTGGGAAGGAGGCAATATGGTGGGTATCAGGGTGTGGGGGCCCAGGCACAGAATACTTGCTGGGTAGTGGAAGTGGGACTCAGGTCCTTTGTCCCTGTGGAGCCAGGGTGTGTTAAAGACCTTAGTTCTTGATCCTAGGATCTCCCCTGTTCTCACACTGATTATAATCAAGGACCAAAAAGCTACAATAAACAATAAAGCAGGTGGATGGTTTGGGGCTCTTATATTTGAGATGGAGTGCAAAATGGCTTCTCTAGAGTATTTTTTTTTTTTTTGAGGAAGAAGAATGCTAGAAGATTTATCTTTTGTATGTAGTTAGCCATGCATTTAATGTAACATGCTGTGTGTCATTAACCATGCATTTGATGTGACATGGTTGTGAATAGTTAACTATGCATTTGATATAACGTGCTGTGTGTACTGAACCATGCATTTGATGTGGCACAGCTGTGTGTAGTTAGCCATGTATTTGATATGACTTGGCTATATATAGCTAAACATACATGTGATGTGACATGGCTGTGCATGGCTAACCATGTGTTTGATGTTATATGGTTGTGTGTAGTTGACCATGCATTTGATGTCACATGGCATCTGGAGTGTACCAAGAGGGTGGCAGGAAAAGCCTTTCTTGTTCACACATCCCATCTTGGGAGGAGGCTCCTGCTGCTGCAGAGGCTACATCTCTCACATTCCAAGTTTCTCATCTTTAGGTAGTCTCCTGATTTGCAAACTTTAAAGCCTAGTTTTTGAGAAAGGGATCATAGCAATAGATTTCAAGATCAGAGGCATCTAGTCATTTCCATAGACATCCCAACCATGGAGTGTGCACACTGGTGGGGCTTTGCAGACGCCATCTGAAGGGGGCCTCTGGGAGAAGATTGGCTCTGGGGCAGGCCACTGGATACTGTGGCCAGCCACAGCAGGGCCAGGCATTGTGGCAGGACCTCCCCTGCCTGGGCCTGGGCCTGATTTACCAGCCTGGAACTGCTTGGAAGACTTGGGTGTGCTGCTCCCTGAGGAGGAGTGGCTCCGCTTACACTCTCAGCCTCAGGCCTGTAGCCCAGGCCAAGTGGTTTCTTAAAAAGAATTCTTCCTCCCCTGATTAATTTCTGGCATGCAGTGCTTGGGAGCTCTTGCGTCAGTAAATCGTCATGAGCCCTCAGTCGTCTGGATCAGACATAAACACCAGGCCCAGCTCCACCACTCCTGACTCCCTGCCAAGCCTGCTTGCCCTCAAAGCCTCAGGATGGGCAGCTGCAGAAAGAGAAGGCAGGGACTATTGCTGCTCACAGAGTCCTCTTAGAGGATGCCTAACTCTGCACCACATACTGTGCTCGTGGGTCAGGATGCTGGGCTCAGATGCAGCTTATTTATGGAACTGTGTGCTGTTTCTCCCCTGACAGTCTAGACACATCCATTGGGTATTTTACTCTTTGAGAACAGTTTCTGCCTTCCGTTGGCATTCTGTTTGGGTTTAGAAAGGTCCTGTGTGAGATTCACCTTGTGATTTTAGCATCAGGGGAGCCTAGAGAGTGAGTATGTTTCCTGCTGTCTGGACAGAACTTTCTGCTGAAGTCTGAGGAATTCCGTGAACTCACCATCAGGTCTTCTCACCCATAGGTGAGACCTTCTCTCCTCTTGTCTCCTTTCTCCCATCTGTCTAAGACACACTTTTGGTCTTGGCTTGTATTATTAGAAGAGGCCAGAACAGGTGAAGTTTCACCAGAGCTTCTTCAGACTTCTGGAAAAAACTTGTAACTGATGGTCTGCAGTCAGTGTGAGACACAAACATTGGGCTTCCTGGAGTATCTTTAGGGAGCATGTGTGGCTGTAGTCTCTGTAATCCCACTGTTGCAGATACTAAGGGGTGACAGTGGGGGCCCTGGGCATACTCTGTGGTTGTGTCAGGTCATCCTGTGTTTGCAGCAGAGTTCCTCAGAGGCTCCAGAGGCAGAGTTAAAAGTGTAGTGCTGAGTAAGACCTTGATGCCCAGGTAGCCTGTGCAGAGCAGAATATCAGGGTCTTTCTTTTCTCCTTGTTTTCCACCTCTACATCCTTGGCACAGTTTAAGGAAGATTTATGAGTGAAAAGTAAATCTAGGGTGTAAGCAATGCTAACATATGTGATACTAAAGACAGAGTGACCTGTTTCGGCCACAGTATCCCTTGTTGGGCTCTGGGGTTGCCACAGTGGAACTAGAGCTCAATGTTTCCCACATCATCTAAACCGCATCGAGGTGTGGCCACTTCTCCCCCTGCCCCTGTGTAGTGGAAGAAGGCTTGTTAGTCTCAAGATCGCTTGTTAATGTCATTTGCCCCCTAACCCTTGTGCCCCTCTGGGAATACACAGCTTCCGGTGCAGGTGTGGTGAGGCTCCACAACTGGGACGAGTGTTCAGGTGCAGCTGAGAGAACAGAGCCAAGCAGGGCTCAGCTTATGAGACCCCAGGTCCCTGTGGCTTCCGGGGGTTCTGCAGTCTCTGTTTTTGAAACGTGTTTAGCATAGACAGTTAATCAGTCATCATAGGCTAAGTCTTTCCTGGAAATGTGTGTGTGTGGGTACTATTGCAGGTGATGTGGTCTCAGTGGTTCCCTGGGCCTGGGAAAGTCTTGGATCTGTGTGCTTCTCTTAGGCATGAGAGCAGAAGGTTCTCTGCAGACAGGGTATTCATGGGAGCTGAACCACTGGCTCCATGGACTGTATGGAGTCTTAAGATAGCATGGAAGTGGGCCTCTTAAGCCACAGAAGCAGCAGCTGTTAGCTTGCTGGGATGCCTTCGGTAAAGGCCCTTAGTTTCCCAGTTAGCCTTACTGTTCCTAACAACACGTGACACCTATGGTGGGTTCCCCATTCTTCCCTGAGGTCTTTCACTTAGTGTGTCTTGAACACTTTTATATATCAGTTACAGCCTTTGCCTGGGTGTGGCAGCACATGCCTGTAATCTTGAATTCAGAGGCAAAGGCAGGAGGAGAGGGCCTAGGCTGGTCTATGGTCTTAACTCTTCCCTTTACACTTCGGTGTTAGTCTGATCTTTTCCAACTTGCATGTGGGTTTCCTGGCTCATTGTGTGTCTATTATTTATTGTGGCAAAATACCGGCAGCGTAAACATTCCCACTGTGACCATCTTTAAGTGCATCTGAGTGATGACACGAGACTTTGCATGGTTATGTACTCGTTTTCAAACTTGGACCTTTCCGAACAGAAACAGTGCCTTTCTTTCCCAGCTGTGCACCCCCTTTCCAGCCCCAGTGGCTGTCAGGCAACCCTGGGTACCTCAGGTAAGTTCGACTGTGAAGTGTTGTCCTCTGCCAGGTGTATGTAGTCAGCACAGTGTTTGAGGAATCATCTGTGTAGGCACCTGACGGAGTTCACTCCTTCACTAGGTTGAATAACGTTCCCTCTGTATGAGTTACACCTTGTTTATCCATTCTGCTGATGTAGACTTGGGCTTCTTAGGTTTTAGGTGCTGTGAACATTTGTGGATTTGTGTCTGTTTGAGTCCCCACTTTGAATTCTTGGGGGCCGATCTGGAAGATCATGAGAATGCCACATGTAATTGTTGAGAACCACAGTTTTCACAATTTTAATATTTTTATATATATTTTTATCAGCGTTGTTTGGTGGGTTCACTCTTTTATACACCTCCTAGTTTTTGGTACCTTGCCCTTGTTAAAGATGGCATTTCACTGTGGCTTTCATTTGCATTTGCTAGTCAGCAAAGCTGCTGAGCAAGCACCTCCTCATGTGCTTACTGGGGAGACACTTACGCATCTTCTCTGTGGAGATGTCTATCTAGGGTTTGGCCATTTGAGTGGTTTTTTTTAACTGTGGATTGCAGAAGTACTCGGTGTGCTTGGTCTACCACTTGCCGGAGGTTCTCCCACTCAATGTTGCTTTTATATTCTCTAGTGTCTGCTTTTGAGGCAGTTCAGTTCTTGTTTCCATTTGTTGATTGACTTTGGTGTCGTGTCTAAGAAGCCGCTGCCAGGTGCAAGGTACGAAGATCTTTTGCTGTCTGGTAAGAGTTTTATGGTTTTAGTTTCTCTATTTAGACCTTTAAATTTGGATTAAATATTTGGTCACTGTGTGAGGTGGAGATGTGCCTTCATGGCTGTGTGGATGGGGTTGCTGTCTTCTAAGTGGTTAGATCATAGGGAAACTTCTTGGGAATCTGTATCAGCTGCAGTTGTCTCCCTCTCCAGGTCAGCAGAGCTGTTACTTTTGCTAGGCCAGGGTGTGTGGACATACTCACAACTTTGTCTTTCCTGACTCCTGTCCCTGCCACCATGTTCCTTTATCAGCATGTTGTTATCCATACCTTCCTGTTGTCTCCTTCTCTGAAGAGTGGAGTGTTTGAGAATGGCTGACTGGGTGTCTGGATGTGTAGAGTGTGAACTGGTGAACCTCATGAGTGGTGCTTCCCAGCTGCTCTCTCAGCTTGCTGCAGAGTCCCAGTGGATCTGCCCTTGGAGCCCGAGTGCACTGGCTGTGGGATGGGCTGCTGAGTGTGGAGACAGCAGCACACAGTGCCTTGGCCTTGGTCAGTTCCTGCTGAGCGAGGCGGTGGTGGTGATGGTGGTGGTGGTGGTGGTGGTGGTGGTGACAGTCTTTGCAGGAAACAGGGCTTATTCATGTTTTCTAAATGAGCTTCATCATTGCTTCTCTTACCTTTAACCAAAAATGCTTGAAGAACCAAATTGCCAGTCTTATTTTGTGTTTAATTTTCTTCACAAACCTTCCTGTTTGGAATGATATACCTTGTGAGTCTGTTTTCCTACTTGAACCTCATATGGCGTCACTGTGACAGAATGGGCTTTCTCATCTGGTGCCCTAAGCTTGTGCTTCCTTCACCTACCTGTGCTTACTTAGCCTTTGCCTCTGCAGACCCAATTTGTGTCTCAAATTCAGGATCATTTGAGCACTTTCTTTGAAAAACTTCTCAGGTGCTCAGTTTCTATTGCTGGGCATCATAATTTTTAGCTGGGAGCCAGTTATGTTCATTATTAAGTTGTAAACGTCCTGTCAGCTGTGTCCACATCCCCTGAGAGCCTCTGTGTTTGTGGTCCATGCAGGTATACTTTTTGTGGTCCAGAATTCAAATGAAGCTATAAAGAATATATTTTGTTTTGAATTTTCACAGTTCACTTAAAGTTTTTTTTTTTTTTTTTGAAGTGTATATGTTCTTGTCTCTTTGAGTTTTGTGACATCCCTTTATACTCAGATAGTATGATCCCAGCTTTGTATGGCTAACATCCTGTTCCTCCTTTGCATGGTGCATGCTGGGTAGAACCAGAGGAAACTGCTTTGAGGTAGTTTCTGGCTGGATGTTCCTTCCCCTGCAATCAGGGGTCAGAGACAGGTGACCCAGAATCTACTGTCTGCTCTCAGTGGCTCCCTGTGGAAGGAGCTTGTTTCAGGCAGTGCCTGTGCTGTCAGCCTGCATTGTTAGTGCTTTACTACAGAACTGCTCTCGGGAGCTGCCAGCATCACCTTTGGATTTTGTATGAAAGTAGTTTGTTTTTTTTTTAACAAATATGAAAATGATTCTGACCCCAATTTTAAAAAAGTTTCCATGTAGTATCAACTTAGAATCTGACAATGCTTAGTTAAAGGTATGTAGTGGACAGAAGCTGCCCCCTCTGCCCTACCAGCTTTGACACAGTTCTGGTGTGGAAGCCCTGGCATCCTGCCCCATCCCGGTCCCTCCCTGTCTCTGTGCCACTGCTCATGTTTACATTTGTCACAAACACAATGGAACAATACTCTTTTTTAGTCATTGGTATTTCAGTGCTTACAAATCCTCTCTAAATAGGAGCTTGAACTTACCTGTAGCATCCAGCACCTTAGGGAACATTCTTATACATACTTCTGTTTGCTTGTGACTGATTATTCTTATTAGTGTTTTTTGGCTACAAGTTCAGAAAAATAGGATAGCTGAGGCAGGGATGGACATTTAATAGTGTTGCTCCCTAAGATGTCTGCAGCATGGGTTCCCTCTGACTGTGTGCAATGCCTGTGTTTCCTCATGGGCTCCCTTATTGAGTCCCACAGCGGGCAGGCTCACAAGAATGTCCAGGTGCTCCTGCCAGATGTGCCGAGTTCATTAGTCTCCTGGAGTGTGTGTCCCAAGGTGCTGCTGTTTATATATGTTCTTGGAACATTAGTGTCTGCTCTGGTTCCCATCCCACACTATCACCATTCCCAACACAAACCCTTCACTGAGCGTTCCCCACACAGTAGGGTACTTCAGGAACTGGGAGCAGTGATTAATCTGGAAACACTTATGTGCTAAGGAGAGGTCAGAGAGCAGAAGAATGAATAATGGCATCATGGTTAACATGCCAGGTGCCCTCCTGCAAGTAGACAGCTTGGACTTCTGTGACAGCTTAGGGACAAGTACTTGAACCTGAGTCTACCCATTTTGTAGATGAGAAATCTTAGGTATCAAAAAAGGGATGTGTGAATATCTGAACTTTGAACTCTCCCTTTAGGCTACACTGACTGACAGTGGAACCTTAGGGACCCTCTTCTACCTTTCTAGTGTTAGGATCATGGTTGCTCACCACCATGCCTAGCTTTTATGTGGTGCTAGATACCTGAATTGGGGTCATCACACTTAACATGGTGAGTGCTTTGTCTGCTGAGCCATCTCCCCAGCCTCTTAGAGGACAGCTTTTAGAAGCATGCACCAAGGGCTATGTCCGTGGGCTTCTGGCCCAGCACAGAGCTGGGGCTCAACGGCAGAGGTAGTTGAATGCAGCACTTTTTTGGGTTCTTTTATGTAAATCCCTTATGCTTGCACCTGTACCTCCAGTTCCACTCAGCATTGCAGTGGCCCTGGGCTGTCCTTGTATCGTCATAGTTGATATTCCCCTGGATAGCAAAGTATTTAGCACCCAGAATTTAAAAAAAATGATTTGTTCATTTGTTCAACTTTAGAATATTAAAACAGTAATAACAACAAAGCTTGTGCCACTGTGAAAAAGAAACCCAGTGACCAGAACTCAGCATGCTTTGAAGGTGTAGAACCAAACCCTGTATCCAGTGCGCTTCAGAGAGTTCCCACTTCTGTGTGAAACATGGCTCAATGTCTGTGTTTCATCTCAACTTCTCTCTCCATACCTGTTCTCGTTTGGTGATCTTCCTTTGTCTGTATGGAGCTGAATGTGTTCTGTGTGGCAGTGAGATCTGGAGAAACTCTCCTGCTCACCCTGCCCTTGTGGCTGCTTGTGTGACAGGGCAGAGTACACACTGCCTCTGCATTGTTCGAGAATTTAGAGATGTCTCCACTAACTCCTGACATCTACTGGGCCCTGGATGCCCGCTTTTTTGAAGTTCTTTAACAGTTGACTCTATGAACCAGGCACCCTATGAAGTGAATATGGCAGTGTGCCCACTGGGGCTTTACTGAGGGAGCAGCCCTCATATGTGTGTGACATTATAGGGGTTGTGTTGTCCATGTTGCTGTAGGGAAGTGACATGTATGTATGTATATATAACTTTGTTACAATTTCCAAACTTTTGTGCATAGAGGGAATACTGTTTTATAGTCTACTAGCTGGGTCTGGCATGGTAGGTGGTTCCTACATGTTGTGCCAGCAGAGTGTCTCTTCTTACTTGCCTTCTGGATAAATCCAGAACCTTTCTTTCCTTCCCAAAGGCTGTTTTTCTGTTTGCATGTTGGACTTGGTTCCTACGCTTTTCCAGAGTTTTTCATAGGAGGGACCATGACAACTAGCTACATATTTACCCACATGGGTCCCCCTCTTTACCTGCTGCTTTTGACACTTTATTGTGCTCACTTACCACATAAGCCTTCCACAGAGCCACATTCACTGTGCACTTTTTGCACCTGTACTGGGATCTCCAGTGGGAAGCCAGCTTCTGTGTAGCCATCGGGGGCTTCTTCTTGTCCCCTGTGCTGTGTGGTGAGTGTGTATTATACCCTGGATGTTAAGAGGTTGCTCTTGGGTGTGATGGTGTTTTGTTCTAATTTTATCTTAACCCAGGTCACCCTTCTGTTGTCCCAGAGCGGTTTGCTTACAGGTCCCTGTTGTATCAGTGACTAAAATGCTACCATCAGCCTTGCTGGACTCTGTCCTTTTACCTGGCTGTGTCTGGTCATTGTGTCAGCACCATGCTGCCTCGGGTATAACTCGGCTATTTGTGCTTCTCTTAGTACTTATATTCTTAAAAATGTATATTTCTGTTCTAAAACTTTCTTTTTGGAACACTAGTGATGTTGTATATTTTTCTCTGGCCTCTCCCCAACTCCTCCCGTCCCCCCACCCCGCGTGACATTCCCATTGTACCTTTGGGAGGCTTATTTTAAATAGGTGTATATGTGTTTCTATGTGAAGGTATGTGCATATCTGAGTGCAGATGCTCATGGTGTTCAGAAGAGAGCATTGGATCCCCTGGAACTGGAGTTACAGGTAGGTAGGTAGGTAGTTGTGAGCTCACTGATGTGGATGCTGAGAACCAAGCTCCAGTTTCTGCAAGTCCTTTCTGAATTACTTCTGTAGGGCTTTTCACTGTTGAACAATTCTCCCTTCAGCTCTATCCATGTCATTATTTAACTCATTCATTTAGCTTAAAATTTCAAGGATTATAATTTATTTCTACTTTCTATATCTCATTCTTAACTGTGCCTAACAAACACCGATATTAGTAGTAGTTTTATATATGTATACACACATACGTGACCACACACACACACATACACACACACACACACACAAATATACGTGTGTGTGTGTGTGTGTGTGTGTGTGTATAATGATTAGTACATATAATCTCATTTATTTCTTAATGTCTCTCCAGGAAAGGTAGATTGTCATATTCCCTTTTGACAGATGAGAAAGTAAGACATAGGAGTTGGGGATCTCTCCAGGGCCTGCATAGCTGTTAAGTAGTAACAGGACTGTCTAATAACCCTGCTGCTGGTTTCCTGGTCCAGTACCTCCTTATGGCTTATTATTATGACTTTTGTTCTTATAACTTTCTGTGAAAAGTGTATGTATTGCTGACACATTCCTCCCAGGACGATTCTGGCATGTTTATACTCAGTGGCTGAGGCCCTGCTTATAGTACACCTCAGAGTACATGAGCCAAGGATGTCTGTCAGGGCTCACCAGATGTTCTCAGCAGTCTGTGGCTCTGAGTCCTCAAGGGCACCTTCTCTCTGGATATGCTTCCTTCTAGCCAGTGGCAGGCTTATGTTTGGCCTTGTCCCCAGATTTGTCTTGCTTTGAACTCCTGTCTTCTCCGACATTCTTTTATGGGCTGCCGAACACAACTTTGCTGGTGATATGCTCGTGCTGCCGGGAACAGGATCCTCTTTCAGGCTTTGCTCTGTTCACTGTCCTCAGTTGGCCATTGTCTGCAGCACTGGCTCTGCTAGAAGCTATAATGTGACTGAGCAGAGAGCTGGACTAATCTGGGGGTTCAGAGGGGCTGAAGATTAGCCTAGCCATGCTTGTCAATGCTATGGAAAACCAAGTGATCCCCGGGTATCACTGCCATACTGCAAGGGTCCCATTGAAGGTCTGTAGGTACAGTCCCTACAACTTGGAGTTTCAAGCCTGGGTTCAGTTCCAAGGAGAAGAGCTGTTATTGAGCTATGGGTACCTCTAGGGTCCTTGCCCCAGCCTCTCAGTTCTGAGACAATAAGATCAGCTCCTAGTTACCTCAGGGACATCCCATCTAGTTCTTTTTTCAAGGACTTTTGTTGTTCTCCATGTAGAGCACATTTAGACTATGGAATGAATCCAAGAAAAAGCCAGCTTGATAAAGAGAGACAGGGACAGAGGAGTGCTTCCTTATCCAGTCACCACCCTTCTTTCAGGTTCCTCAAAGGTACTTGGGCAGAGATCAAAGGAGGACATGCCTCAGCCTTCCTTTGGGATAGTCTTCCATGCAAGCTACACCAGGCCACTGCCTCCAGCTTCTTTTCCCATGGCCTCCGTACAGCAAGCACAGTGGTGGCTTGCCTGTAGGCTGTAAGTGGGCTTGCAAGTGGAGCTGGAGCTAGTGAATGTGCCAGCTCTTACAGTTGAGGAAGCCAAGAGGACAGGGAATCTGACTGGGTCACCGGGCTCCTGCTGGTCCTAAGATTGTGACCACTGTCCTAGACTCTGTTGAAACCTCTGCTTTGCAGCTTGTGTCCAGCTATGGGTATAGGGCTTTGGCCACCCTCTTTTTTTCTATTCTTGGTCTGGTGAGTGCTGGCATAACAAACATCAACTTCACCCTTGGGGCATTGTGCCTGTTTCTAAGTCAGTGTCCATTTTTGTAAAAACCAGTATGAAAGTTTTCATTAGTTGGAAATACAAAGAGTGGTTTGTCTTCCCTCTGCAGCATAGAACAGATGACGAGCAAGGGCAAAGTCCGACAGCATGTGTGTCAGAAAGTGTCACGGTAGAGTCCTTACCCTCGACATTCCCCATACACAGCACGCAGTGGTTGTTTAGGGTGTAGGGCAATGGGAAATTTTCGCTTGGATTTTGCTGATGACTACTCATGTTCTATCAGATGGTTAAGGGGGAGAGAGCATATGTGAAAGTGCCTGCACGTGTGCATGAGCAAACCTTCTGGTGCCATGTGGGGACTCCCCCTGGTGAGCCTGCTCTGGAAAAGAGGGTTGCACTGTCGCCGCTGGCTCTGTGTGATGGAGACATCACTGTGCTTCCCACTTGTCTGGCCCTCATGGTCTGGGCCCTGGCACCGAAACCCTGGCCGGCAATGGTGCTGAGGGCCCCTCTAAGAAGAGTGCTGCCTTTGCTCTGTGCTGCTGCTGGCCCTGAGATCCCAACCTTGCTTAGGTGCCACTGCTGTTCTGCCCCTTAGTTGGGCATGGCACATATGGCCACTTTCAGTGGTGATGCTGTCATGTGACACTGAGGCGCATTAGTTGTAGACTCAAGTTAAGGGGTAAGTTTCTTTAGCTTTCTCACAGAAGTCTAATGCCTGAGTGAATTCTAGAACTCCAGCTCTGTGAACAGGTCCCTATTCTTTTGGGGCTAAACTAGGGGCCTGAGAGTCCAATATGAGATGCAAGGAAGAAGAAATGAGAGGCAAGCGACAGACAGGCTGTTGTCTGTCACTGTGGGACTGCCCATCCCACCCACTGTTGAGGCATTCTCATGAGGTGAATCCTAATGTTCAAGCAGGGTTCTGGGCCCAGGGTCTGGAAGACCTTCTTTCCACAGCTGACCTACCTTTCAGTGGATAGGGCTCAGTTTACTTGTCTTTGACAACTTTTCTCTTTGGAGCTGCCTCCAGGCTGATCTGCATGTGAGCAAGGCCAGCAGCTGCGGGCACATGGTGGTAGAGTTGGGGTGAAGTGCAGATAGATGAAAGAAAGACCTATGCCAGCATTAACCTCCTGACTGCTCAGGTGTCAACTGAACACAGAAGGCATTCTCAGCATGTATTTGTTAGAAGGAAAGTACTACCTTGATTAATGGTGTAGCCTGTGTAAGTTAACTTGTGGCTTCTTTCTGAAAGTCTCCTGGCCATGTTATGTGTGTGGCTAGTTTAAAATGCAGAGTACTAATTCAGGGATCATGTCTGCCCTGTGTGTCTGTTCTAGAGGTTAAGTTAGGCCCCTTTCTGCCTTGCTTACTCTCTAGTAGTTCCCTGTTCTTATTGTCTGTGTTACAAGGAACTCCCAAGGTGACAAGAGTACCTCTGCAAATAAGCTGAGGAGGGCTGTGCCAGTGGGTATTGGCAGACAAGGTGTGGAAGAGCTCAGGATTCTTGCTAGCAGGACTGTGCCCTTATGTAGAAGCTTCTCTTTTGGGTCCCACACAGCTAGAACAGGTAGGTGTTTCAGGAGCTCTCTGCCTCTGATTCTACTGTGACCCTGTGTGTTAACACCTTCCTGTATACCTCCTAGGCAGAAGACATTTTCCAGGTGCAGAAAAATTAAATGTAGGCCAGAGGTCATTTTGTGTAAAGTCAGGAGAGGAAGGAAGGGGCGCTGGTTCATTTACAGGCTGTCTTGAGGAGGCTTGCTTTGCTTGCTCTGGAGACAGGGTGCTCCCCTGGGCTCTAAGCAGCCCAGTGTCTATCCAGTTTGGTTGAGTAAATTCTCGTGAATTCTCTGTGAGTCTTGGGCTGAAACTTCCGTGGCACTCCTCATATCAGCTGCTTGTTATGTAATGTGACAACATGGATATGAAATAGAAACCAGATGTCAGGGCAAAGCAGTGAGATTCTTCCCAGCGAGCCCGGCGGAGCAGTACTGGAGTTTTCTGCTCTTGGACAGACAGCTTTGGAGGGGCTTCTCAGACTGAACAGAGGTCTTAACTGAAGGTAAAATACCTTTGAACTGCTGAGAAACTTGAAGGGATTTCCTGAGTTCTGTTATATAACTGCTTAGTGGTGTTCCCAGTGACCAGTGCTTTGAAATCAACTTTTAGTGTTTGAACTCCTGGGGAACCACTATTCACAGTGCTATGTCTAACTAACCAACAGCTTGCTTCCGAAGGGGGTGGATTTAGGAATGAAGGGGGTATACAGTTTGTTGGTATGCTTGCTTGGATGTCAGGGATTGGGGAACATTCATGTGTCTTCGCTGTGCACATACAGCCCTGTGAAGGGAAGAGAGCTGGCAGGCAGCTCTCAGTGCTCTGGGGTCTTATTCCAGAGGCTGGACCTCTGTACTGAGTGAGAGATAGGACTCTCTGGGGTCTACAAACCTTGATGTGCCTGAACTGAACTTTGAGCACACATGTGAACTGCTCACCACCTGAGCACAAAGGTAGCTCCTCCTCTAATGCTAGGAAGATAGCTGGCCCTGGACAAGGTTGGATTTTTACTGACTAAACACCTCTTGCTTCCCGAGGCCATGTTTGAAATCCTGTTAGGAAAATTTATCACCAGAAGCTACTCTAGTCAGTCAGCTGTGCTATGTCACAATTGTCAGGGAGGTGGAAAGGGACCCTGGCTGTGCTGGTTCTGAAGATTGCAGCTATCTTCCAAGGGATATATTATTGTATTGCCATATGTGTTAGTGTAGTTTCCTCTGTAACACACACACACACACACACACACACACACCACACCCACTCCATATGGTACCTTTATAAACCCTGTTTCACAGATGAGAAAAGTGAGCCTCAGAGACTCAGATGCCTTGCTCATATCCTCACATTTGGCATCTAGCTAAGCAAAGACATGTGATGGGCAGTCTTACGCTTCTCCCAGCCTCTTTCTGTGTGGTCATTCTCTTCAGGACTGGAGTTGAGAGTAGGGCGTGCGGTGTTGGCTGCTGGGTGGTGTGTTCAGTTTGCTGATAAGCCACAGAAGAAAAGAGACAGACCTCTGACACAAGATGTGATACATAATCTGGGTACACTGTAGAATTCAGTACAATTGTTCTTTAATCTATGTTGGCTGCTTCTAGCTAGTAGTTCTTGTGAAAAGAAAATGCAAAACCGTTCTGTTTTGCTCATATGAACCTGAAGAAGGAATGTCCCAACATTGTACAGACTGTGGTGTAATATCATGGGCAGAAAGTTGTCTGAACAAGTAGGGCTTTTTCTAGAATCCCCTTTCCTGTGGGGGCTGCCCTCTGAATCTCAGAAAGTTGGTTAAGATCATGTAAATCATTAGAGGTCTGGTCAGGTAAACATGGGAGGCTGCCCAACCTACAGTATTTGGTCTTTTTCCTGTTCTTGTTTCTAAAATAGACCATAGTTCCCAGGAGCAACAGCACAGTTCCCACTTGTCAGAGGTATCTAATGTTATTGGCAGGCAGATCTTAGAGTTGTGTGGGCCCCAGGAATATATTGGCCGGGCCTCAATGCTGATCCAGGCATTGAGCTATGTCAGTGCTTCTGGACAGGGCTTTTTGGATTCTTGAGCCTGCAAGATAGAACATGTAGAGTCGGAGGGGATAGGTGAGATCTTGAGAAAAACCGTCTTGGCTGCGGTGGCCTTTCCTGGGCCTCTTGGATGCTTAAGGCCTGTAGTATGAATGAGTTCAAGAGAACAGAGCTGCTTATCATGGCCAGCAGCCTGTACTTCCTGTTGCCCCTGTTGCCATAGGCTCAGGGAAGTGTAGATGCATGACCCCTTGTAGCTCTTCAGTCTCTTCCAGAAAGTTCTTTTGATGAATTAATGTGGCTTGATGCAGAGGCAGGTGGGAAATGAGGTGGGGTGGCCTTGTAGTCACATGGGATAGTAGGGTTGAGTTTTGACATAACTCAGGTAGTTCTTGTTCCTCTATCACCAGTAGGCCATTTGTATCAGAGGCTTTGTCAGTACTTGTTGGGCACATGGGACCCTGGCATGGAACAGATGCCCATGGCCTGGTGAAGAACATCTTTTCCAGCTTTTGGTTTATGTCACCGTCATGAAGGATGGAGTGGTTGGGCTGAATTTGGGGAAGGGGTGACTTGGCCTAGGAGGAAGTATCTATGTGGCTGGCACTAGATGATAACATCTCAATCTCTCAAGGGTTTTATGTCCCATCAGGAAAGTTGTGTTTCCAGTTGTGGTCTCTGACTGCTGGGCCTGACTTAGACTCATGTGCCACCTTCTGGGCTTCTGAGAAGTTGAACTTGTCTGTCTTCCTAATTTAACAAAATTGGAGCACTGAGCATAGACCTGTCATCACTGTATAGTAGCAAGATAGCCTGTGGCCAGTCATTAGATACTAGCTTACAGAAATACTTCCTATGTGTTAAGCTAAGCTCTCTAGGACACTGGTGACTTCCACTGTACATCCAGTCATCTACAGGAAAGGCTCCCTGTTTCCCTATTAATACCTTGATCAATGAAGGAGGGGGAAGCCTTATTCCCATACATGGTGGGACGGGAGTGGGTAGGAGAATTTGGTACAGGTGTAGGACTAGGTATAGGTGTAGATGTAGAGGTGTGTGTGTGTGTGTGTGTGTGTGTGTGTGTGTGTGTGTGTGTGTAGTATAGTATTTAAAGTATAAAGTTCATTGCTTGCTGCTTACAACTGGCTAGAAGTAAGTTTGTGATTGAAATGAATTGTGGAAGCTGCACATCCACAATTTAAATGTAATGAAAAGCCAAACTCAGCTCTTATTCTTTCCCTAAATCTAGAAACTTCTAGCACTTGTTCTAACATTCTTTTGATGATAGTTCAAAATATTTTATAATGTATAAAAACTAGGAATAGAAAGTTGGAGAGCCCTTCTTCCTATTGTTCTAGCAAGGTGGATTCATAAAGAAAGGGGGCAAAAGTAGGAACCATGTTGTCACCAGTGTGGACTTTATACACTCAGAGGACATTGTCAGCCCCCAAGAAGACACAAATTCTCCAGTAAAGGAGGTCCTAAGTCACATAGCTCCACACCAGGCCTAGTAAAGCTATCAGGGCTAAAGCAGTAAGGAGTGCTCTATTCTCTTGTCCTGAATGTGTGGAAGTGAGGTTTGCCAAAAAAGATTCAAAGTTGCTGCTGCTGCATCTCCACCAGTGCTCGTACAGATCTGCAGACTACCAACAAGAATAAGAGCTGCCAAGATGGTGATGATGTCTATAGGAAAGTACCAGGCCCACCTGCTTGACCTGGGCCTTGTGGTTGAACTGTAGGGGCCACAGCATGTGTTCTTGACTGAGCTGTGTATATCACCAAGGAGGTCTTAGGCTCCAAAGGGTTTTATATGTTCCTCTGAATATGGTTTTGTTAACTTTAGGATATCACCAGATAGAGTCCTTTTCCTCTTGAACAGTAAGTGTCTGTGTTTTGTGGTTGCTAATCTCTACCACATAGACCATTTTCCCTCAGCATTTTAATGGCACCAGAGTGACAGCTTGATTGAAGGCTTCTAACCCCAGGACTCTGGCAAAGTGGCCTTGCCATCTGTGTAGTTTGCTGTTAGTCCCAGGTCCCTGGAAAACAGCATGTCTTTTGAAGAATAACAAGATCTAAACAGTGTGTTTTGCCTGCTGAGTTTGCAGGATGGTCTTGGGTGTGCTGAATTCTACCTACTGTCGTTATAGGTGTCCAGGGTTAGGTAGGACCCACATTGTTCATCTGCTGTTTCAGATTAATAATTCAAGTGTCACTATACCACCACCTGGTGTCATTTCAGATCCTTGTAGTCAGGGCTTGAAAGTAGGGAATGAAAGTATTAGCAACAGGTTTTGCTCCTATGTGTGTGACACACACACACACACACACACACACACACACACACACACACACTCACTCTCTCTCTCTCTCTCTCTCTCTCTCTCTCTCTGTCTCTCTGTCTCTCTCTCTCTCTCTCCTCATTTTATACACAAGGCTGAACTACTGGTTGGGGTCCACTGATACAGACTGCAGGTTGGAAATGCAGCCACACAATTCTAGAGTACCTACTGGTCTTTCAAGTGTACTTTTAGAGGCAGGACCTCAAGCAGGTTTGATATGGGGACCTGGAAACTCATCTTTGGGACAGGGCTAGGAGAGATAAGTGGATAAGATGATGGCTTGACTGCCAGTTTTCCCACAGGCCACTCAGTTACTGTGGCTGCACAGAGCAGGCTGAGGCGGGGGAAAACAGAATAGTGCTGTGCTCTTTACCAGTGGTCTTGCAGTAAGGGCAAGTAAGGGCAAGGCCATCTCTGCACATTGTCACCAAGTTACTTGATGTCTTCTACTTTGTAGCTGGGAAGAGGGAAAGACCTGGGAAGTGTGGGACACTGGAAACACTACCTCTTGAATTCTCCTCCTTTATGGGAGAAGCTGCTCCTGTCCACATCTCCTTCTGCCTAAGCCATGGTGGGTGAGGAAGGCTGTGGGTCCTTTAACCAGCTCTGCTGTTTTTTTCTAGTGTGGCGTACCTCAGGGTTGGCCTAGGAAGATTAATTAGCCACTTTGATTTGAGAAGCCAGCTGAGGTTGCTGCTGATTTTGCTTTGCTCTTGACTTGGACGTGAACTTGTTCAGACTTCCATGGAAACCTCCGTAGCTTCCTTTGGCTGACACTGGTCTAGGTTTTGACTACTGCATGTCTATCACACACTGTCTTTGGGCAAACTCTTGTCTAAGCAGAATGAAGTTCTTGGTTCCAGCTTCGGGGATCTAATAGTTATGAAGGGAGGCTGGAGTTGGGAGTGTTTTCTGGCTGATTTGGCATCAGTGGTGGTTACTTTTGGTCTGGGCATCACTCTTGACTCCTCAGTGGATTTGAAGGCCTAGGAAAAGTTGGTGGCCTCAGACTTAGACATGCCCTCCTTGATGTCAGTAGTCTTGTAGGGCTTCTGATGGGTGTCCAGTAAACACACCCAGAGCATGGCAGCAGGTGAAGATAGCTTTCTTGTTAGTACTTGGGAGGTTGATGCAGGAAGATCACGTGAATTCAGGACCAGCTTAGATAAAAAAAAACTAAACACAGTAGCATCAGGGATAGGGCAACTTTGTGAAAGCCTGTGTTCTTATCCCAGGCTCATATCTCCCTGTGGCAGGTTGAGAATGGCATGGTTTAGTTGTTGCACCCCTACTCCAGCCCACTCCTGGAGGAGGAACAGTCCCTGTTGTAAAATATATTTTCATCCTTTGATGGTGGCAGCTGCCATGGGAGACACTTGACACATCAAGGTTTAGGCTGAGGGGAGTTGCCCCTTTCCCATAGGGCCCTGCAGCAGATACTTGGATCAGGGAGGTTGACCTCTGTGAAGTGACTGAAGCCTGTCTCACAAGGCACTGTAGATAGCCTTAGTTCCCATCAATAAACCTGGAAAACAGGCCTTGAGGACTGGGTGTTCTTATCTAGAGCCCAGAAGAGGATAAGTGGTGTGTCTGCTCAGATGGGGTGGGTCAAAAAGGACACTGAGCTCCTCTTCCCAAGGAGGGCCTGTGTGGACCTCTTGAAGGACTCCACCGTGGGGCGCATGGGCACAAATACACATGGTGAGAAAAATGGACTTCTGCGCTAGTGAGATGTCTCTGGGGATAAAGGGACTTGCCACCAAGCCTGACTTGCCTGAGTTTAGTCTTCTGGGCCCACATAGTGGAAGGAGACAACTAACTTATCTAGAAAGTTGTCCTCTTTTCTCCACATGTGTGCTGTGACACATAGTTACACAAATGCATGCATGCATACACATTTGGGGGGGAAAGTTCTGTTGGCTGCTTCCTATAGGTTTGCAATAGGTCTTTTAGAGAGAAGGGAGAGAAAGAAAAGAGCCAGCTGGGGAAATTGGGCCTTTTATTCTTATGCTTGTGGGAAGGTGGGAGTTGGAGGTACACTCTTTCTCTGGTGGTCATTTCCACTTCTGTTTCATGGGCCACAGGAAGACTCTACCCAGCTTCACTCCATTTGGGGAACAGAGTCAAGCATAGCTGGGAATATTTTTCTTACTCACCTGAAAGAAGAACAGGGCCTGGGGAATAAAGAAAACTTTATAAAAGCAGAAGCCTCTGGTCCTTCAGCTTGGGACTTTGTGGAATATGAATGTGATTACAGCTCTACTATCTATGAAAAAGCCTCTAGCCAGGGGGCTGCTGACCTTTGCAAGGGAGGCTAGTGTGACTGTAGAACTGAGTTCAGCTCAGTTAGCCATCTGCGGCTAGTGGCTGCCCACAGAGCTGCTATGGGGCAGCCAGGGCTAGAGTTGGCAGGTTCTGTATGTGCTTATTTGAGTGTAAGGACTTCATCCATTTGAAATTCCCAGATGGGGTAAGAATAATGAGCCTGGGTCAGTTGCGGTCATCATGGGTTCTGGGACCCTTCTTAGGGCTGTATTAATGACAGCCCAGACATAGCATGTACTCACTGTTCTGAAAGATCACCGAGACAATATAGAGCAGATAGGATTTCTGGGTGGGCTTCAGGGGAGGCTGCACAGCAGACACCTGTCACTTGTCTCTTGTTCTCATCTACCTATCCCTAGTTTTTGCTTTCTCCTCATCTGCTGGATCCCTGCTGTCTCTGCAGGCTGTCAGCCTGTGTCTTGATGCTTAGACTAGTGTGGTGTACCCTCTCATTTCTCATGGCAGACCAGGACAGGAAACTGGCCTTGAAGTGAGTAACCTGGTTTGGTGTGGTGTCTGGAAGTCAGTAGTTGGCAGAAGATGGGACCCACCCAAATGGCCTTTTCTACCAAGTCAAACTCGTTTGCTTGTGTGGATGCTGTTGGGATTCACCAACCCTAAGTAGCTCTCAGCTACTGACATGTTAAACATTAATATAAACTACCATGTGACACTTGTGCACCTGCAGTACCTGTTTACTCCTTGTGACATTACACATTCACGTGTTGAGTGTGTGGTCACGAGGGGTGTCAGATCATTTGAGTATTCTGTTGAGTGTGAGGTGAACATCATTGACTCCATACTATTTGTATTAAGCATCTCAGAGTGTCCCTGTGCTGAGGTGCTTTTGTCTGGCACTTGTCTTTCTGCATCAACTTTTCACAAGGAAGAGCCTAATAAATAAAAGGCCTGTAATACAGGGAGGCCCTCCACTTTAGTGTATGTTGACCTAGGAGAAAATTCATGGTGTCAGGGGCCAGCTCATTCTAGAGTCTGAGGATCTGAAGCAAGAGGCATGGTAGAAGAAGGGGATACTTCTGGGTGTCCATTCTGAAGGAAAGTGCTGCGCACTGTAAAGTGCAGCCAGGTCTGAGTGCTGCTTGTCGGTAAAGCTTTCTATCAGTGTCAGTGCCATTCTAGTGTAGGCCACAGGGCATGTGTATGAGCTCCACACTGTGGGTCCCAGATACAGGAGCTTTTTTACCTGTGGCAAATGTTCTCTTTGGAGCCTGAAATGAGGTTGCAGAGGTGATGACCTCTGAGGGGTTGCAAAGACTTAGTAAGGAATCCCCCATAGTAAACTTAGCTTTTATCAAGTGATGGTGGTACTTGTGACAACTAGGATTGCTGAAACTCTAGAAGGGTACGGAGTAGGTACAGCCTGTCCCAGGCCTTCCTAGAGATGCAAAGTTTCCAGTGTGTAGCAGGGTTGGTCTCTGCCTGTGTTTTAGCCCCTGTGATGCTCAGGGGTCTGACATCCTCTTATAAGCCATGGCTTGTCAAGGGGTCTGGCCCAGCCAGATGTGTCGCCTAGATTCAGTCTGGCTCTGTCTGCTCTGGGGATACCCAGATGTTCCTGTCTTGTTCCTGAGTGTTTTATAAGCAGGCTTGCTTTTTTTGGGGGGGGGCACCTCTGTCTCTGTCTGTAACATCTCTGTTGTGCAAAACACATTTTTCCAACATGATTGCAACAGGCAAAAGAATACGCCAGTGACTGATTTCAGGTAGAATGCTACCTGGAAGTTAGTGTCCATGTCCCACAGCGTGGCCTTGCGTGCCTGAGACCGTGGTGGAGTGTGCCTCTGTGGCAGTGTGATCTGATGGAACTGAGATTTGCTGCATGGATTCACCTTGATCAGTTTGAGGAACACCACTTGCCTCCATGTCTAAAGCTTTGCTGTTACTTCTAGGTCCCTGTTTTCTACCAGTCTTCCTAAGATTTCCCTTTTGTTTTGTGGTCTTCTGTGTGTTTCTACCCTGTACCTGGTAGACCTGTGCAAGGGAGGTTGATGGTGTGGGCTCCTGGAAGGTCTTGGTAGCCTTTTTAAGCTAGGACAGTAATTTAGTGATGGGTTGATGTTTGACATTTGGGGTGCTGTTAGTGTGGCCAGCACTCACACTACTTTGTTATCAGTGGACAGAATTAAGGAGGCCCATCTGTCACATGGTGGTATAGTCCCCTTGTGTTTACCCAGCAAGACCAGTATTCCTCCTTAAGGACATCTTAGCTCAGCAAGGTTTCATAATGCCTTAGGACACATGGTTCCTGAGCTTCAGAGTCTAGACTTGAACCGTACACTCTCCCTTTGTCTAAGTGACCGCAGGACCTGGACATAATACAGAGATCTAGGTTATGTTCTCAGGTAATTAGTTTAGTGGCATATTATTACTGCCTCCCAAGCAACGTGGTCTCTTTTCAAAGCAGAATCTACTTTGAGGGGACATATTTCACATAGTGATTGAGGTGGCATCTAAGCAGGCTTCACGCACTCCTGGTCCTGTGCCTGGTGCTCGTGAGAGATATTGGGTCTTGAGTATACCTCTATTGTCTGTTATTAGTCTCTCATTCCATCAGAGCTCCATAGAACAGCCAGTAGGACTAGAGGGTGACTACTGCCCCTGTCTTGTGACCCTCCACATGACCCTGACTGATACCGAAAAAGGACATAGGCCAGCCCTTATTTGTATAAAGTGTCATTCCTGTTTGTACGTTATATAAAAATTAACAGGAATGGAATTTTTCTCCTATAGCCAGGGAACATCTTTTGGAAGCCATTACCATGTCTGTTCATGTCTTTGGCAGAAATAGTGAAATAATGAATGTCAAGGAATTAGAGACAATAGTTCTAAGATTGTGTGCCTCAGACTGGCCTGGTGAGTGAGTGTGATCACCAACCTAGTGCTGAGCAACTTAACCTGCCACCCAGGTTTTCTGGGCTGAGGCCTCTCAGACACTTGGCGTCAGAGCCTAGGATGGAGAACAAGCAGCACCCTGTCCATCCCTATTCATAAGCACCTTTGGGCTTCAGTTCAGTGATTTATCTTCAAGGGAAAAGAGCAGAAGTGATGAACGTGTAGTCCGTAAAAAGCAGAACACAAAACAGTGCAGATTCTTTTAAATGCCAGCCAGCCTTGTGACCCTGATCTATAGTGGCCCTGAAACAGGAAATGCTATGTGGTGACCTTTAAAATCAAGCATTGGCATGCAGCTAGCTGTCTGCATCTAAGAAAAGGGAGACTGCAACTCTTTGAGACAGGCAAAGTAGAGAAATGGGGGCGGGGGGGTGAGGGCACTGAACTCTGGGGCTGTTACCAGCACATACTGCCTTGATACTGAAGTGAATATGTTACACACACACACACACACACACACACACACACACGCACGCACGCACGCACGCACACACACACGCACGCATGCACGCACATGCTTGCTTGCTTGCACGTTTTGGTGTTTGGAGAAATTTCACTTTTTCATAGTATAGGTCCTGCTGCTAGTCTGTCTGCATAGACTCTGGTTGGAAGTCAGCCTGTCTCTTGATAGAAGACCTTGGATCTCCGAGGCTCAGTGTTCCTCATCTACAAAATGGGATGATGTATCTCTCCTGTCTCTTGGGCTTTTCTGGTGCTTACTGCACCTAATTGTAGTTAGCCTCCCTGCTTGTTGGCTACAGCTGTCATCTCTTACTTGGGAAGGTGGGAGCCACAGTTCCTTGCCAGGAGGTCCCTCACATGCAGTGCTGTTCGGGTGGTATCAAGGGTCCTAGGGAAATGGACAGTTTCAGAAGATGGTGGTCTGGAGGACTTTGCTGGCCTGTTGCCACAGAGAATCCTGTAGTGATTCTGTGGTCATTGGTCTTGGTGGAGACATTTTATTTCAGAAGCAAACTGGACCAAACAGGATGGAAGCCCTTGGAGAGGCAGGGGCTGGGTAACACATAATGAACTGATAGCGAGCTGGTTCAGAGCTCATGACCGTGAATAGTCATCCTTGTTTACAAAGCAGGATGTGCTCATTCTACAAAGAGAAAAACCTGTGAAGACAGTTGGACGTGGTCCACACCTGTGGTACTAATAGATCGTGACTTTGATTAGGTAGCATGGCCCTGTCTTCTCCACATTTATCCTATCGCCCCCTGCCCCTAAATGCCTCTCAGTGGTGGAATGCTTGCCCTTTAGCCTCAAAGCCTTGGGTTCCACCCCAGAACCAGGATAAAATGAAGCCCAAGCCACCAAGAAGGCATAGAAAGAAGCCCTTTGCTTCCTTCACTAAGGCCCTGACTTAGCTTTTTGTCCAGCCTGGGCCAGCCTGTGTGCTTCATCACTGTTCCATGCCACATACGACGTGCCTGTCACAGGCTGCTTGCTCTCCTCTACCCTCAACATTCATTCATGCCTCTGCTGCTCCTCTTCCTCCTCTTCTCCCTCCTCCTCCTTCTCTTCTTCCTCCCCCCACTCCTCCTCCCCTTTACTCCTCCTCTTCTTCCTCCTCCCCCTCCTCCCCTTCCTTCTCCTCCTGCTCCTATTCCTCCTCTTTACAGTAGGTATGCTGTGTTTACAGAGCATAGGCCAGTATCTCAGTGTGGGGTGTGAGTGATCCAAAGAGAAGAAGAATAAAATAGCCTGGGCAGCAGCTGCAAGATACCAGAAGGCCTCTGAGTTCTTCCTGCTCCTCAGCCCCTCAGGGTAGCCAGGATCTGGCCTTCATGTTTATCCAGAGACCCACCTTGTGTCTTCGATCCTTGGGCTTCACCATGCCATGTTTATCTTTGAGGTGAGCACTTTATTTCTAAATCGAGTTTTCTGCAAGATGCTTAAAATTCTTCACTAACATTGGGAAAGGATCAGGTCTTAGCCAAACTTCAGGGAAAGGAATCTCCAGCATTCTGAAGACAGCTACTGCATCAAAATCCTGGGAGCTCTAAAGTTCAAAAGTCAGCTGACCTCTGTTATTTCAAGGAATCCAAATTCCACAGATCTCAGTTCCTTCATGGGCCTCTGTTAGGGTGGAGTTGGAGGCTCTGGGCTGCCTTTAGACCCCAGGCTAGTGGCTATTCCTGGTATATTTCTGTAAGGATGTTTGGTTGTATGTTCTTACAAGTAAGGCTGCATCTAATGGGGTTTACTGTTTATTATTTATATGGTAATTTAAAGTTACTGACCTTGTGCCTGCCATAGAGCTGGAATGGGGGCTTGTCTGTGGGTGTTATTGGGTACCTTTTCCCACATGGTTTTTTGGTCCCTTGTAGGCTTTTTTTTTTTTTTTTTTTTTAAACAAAACAAAACAGTTAAAAGTCTTTATGAAAGATGGCCTCATTGGCTGTCTTCTATTCTGCCTTCCTCCTCTAAAAGAAAAAAAAAAGAAATACAAATTTTTTCCTCTGGTCCAATGGCTGTGCCTGTGGACACTGGACACTGGACTTGACTGCACCTATTACTTTGTTTGAATCCCCAGATAGGCTTTGGTTTGCTTTTCTGGAATAAAGATAGGTGATTTTAAATAAAGTTTTGGTAGGTCTCTGTTTCCAGGCTCTATGCTTGTCTGCTGTGGTACAAAGGCTCTTGTAGTACATCTGGGTCACTGCCCCCAGCCCATCAGATTCTTGGATTCTCTTGGCCCCTGCTTCAAGGACGTCTATGTTTATGGGATTGCTATTCTCTCTCAGAAGCTCTCAGAAGCCTTTGCGTCACACATCCAGCAAACAACAAATGCTGGCCAGGGGTTGTGTTCTCACCCCAGAGCAGTGAGCCAGAGAACGCTGTTTCCTTTGGGGCCAGGACTGGATGAACCTGGACCTCACTGCCTGTGGACCAGGCCAAACACAGCACTTGGTGCTCCTAGAGAGACAGTGCACAGTGCCGCTTGAACTGTTGACATTCTTATACCGCACCCTGGCTCCCATCTACCAGGGCCAGATCTGTGTCTGTGTCCCCACTTCCTTCAGAGAGCAGGAAGTTCCAGCCCCTCCCACCCCCAGTCAGGCTTTTGCCCCAACAGCAGTATCCTACCCTGATCTGCTGCCAGGCTGCAGACAAAAGCCTGATCAGTAGCTGTGAACTCTTGAGAACAAACATTCTTTTTTTCTGGGAGGGCAGGGCCTGCTAACTCTTTTCAGTCTCACTCTTTCTCTAGAAGGTGCTAGTGGACATTTAAGATCTTCCTTGATATCTTCAAACTAGGGACGTAGAGTAACCAGATAAAAAGCACCCACACAGATAGCTCTAGTACACCCACTGCCAAAAAGGGCTACGAAGCAGAGATTACCCTAAGTTAGGAAGATGATTGTTGCTGTGTTAATTGTATGCTGTCTTCTAAAGCTGTTTTTGTACTCTAGGCCCTGGCAGCAGGCTGGCTCTGCGCTCTCCCATGGGGTATTGCATACTGGCACTGCACAGCACAGCCCAAGTTTAGGGAGGGGAGTATTATGTGTTTCCAGAGCCACCCAGCTCCCTAGTCTCTCTTCAGGTGAGGAGCTGACCATCTTTCTTTGTATTTTTAGACAGGTTTCATGCTGTCATGCTGTTGTGCATGCTGGCCTTGAACTTTGAACCCTCTTGCCAGTAGTTGGGATTGTAGGCACATAATACTGCACAAGGCTTTATTTAACCTTCTTAAAATCTCAGCCCTGACTGCTCATGTCTTCTCAGTGCCCCACCCCTACCCAGGTCTTTATCACAGGAGATGCAAACAAACACCCTTCTATTTTCAGTGTGCCTGTTGGTGTCACAGCTGTTGCGGCTTGTCTTGTTGGCCAGTAAGGCAGTCCTTGGCCCTGCAGCTGGCCCTGGAAGCTCACACTTGGCCTGGCCAGCCTGGGCCGGTCATGGCAGGCCAGGATGACTTGCAAGTCCGTTCTCTGCCTTGGTTCTTGGCTTTCTCACAAAACTCCCAGGTCCTTGTGTTGGTGATTCTTGTGTTCCATTGCACAAGGCCCAGGGAAGCCTGTGCTGATGTGTCCTTTGTTAGTAGTATAGGTTTTGGTTTGAGAGTCGTCCAGGACACGCAGTCATCCTGTAAGATGTATATAAAAACTCAGAAGTAGGGTGGGCACCTACTTCTGAGAGCAGCTCTTTCTTTTTAGTTTTCTTGCTGTCTGGATTATTTATTCTGCCAATCATATTGTATAAAATTTTTCAGATGAGAACCTTAATTTGTAATTGATTGGGCTCAGAATCCCTTGTCTGTCCAAAACTCTGTTGATGACAATGGTCTCAGAGTTTTCCCCCCTCCTTTTGGTATACACAGGAAGAAATATCCTTCAGCAATGAAAATAGATGTCCCTTAGTTTATGGAGTCCCAGTGTCACTGGTACTCTCTGTCCCCATGGTCAGCTTTTTGGGGAGGCATCTCTTCCCCATGTAAGGATTTAACAGAGCATGGAACCATGTAAGAGTAACAGTACAGGAAATGAGGGCTCATATTTGGAAAAGAAATAACACATTTAGTAAAAAGTATTAGTACATTCTTAGGTTTTAATTAAAATAGTGGATTTTTTTTTCTGCTTACTATCAAGCACGTTTTAAAAGACATTATTTAGTACATGAAAGATTATATACAAAAATGCTTCTTAAATTACACCTTGGCTAAGCCAAAGCTAACATTTTTCCTTTGGTGGTTTATCTTTTGTTTTATTAAGAAATAAAATAGCAGCGAAGCTTCTGCCTAGGCCATAGAGATTGCCAGCCCTTCATTCTCCAGTAGTATTGGAAGTTCTGTCTTCACCGGAGTGAGTCTTTGGAGCAGGGATTGGCTCCACCTCCCTTCCCATGTAACCTTGATGTAGGAGCTTTTGTTCTTCCCCTGAGCTGCTGCACTGTCAGCTTGCCTTTTGTCAGGGTCATGCTGTTGGTCCCAGGGAGCACTTGTCCTGTTCATAGGCTTCTTGGCATGGGCTCCACCCTCTTAGGGGCCCTTTCCTGTTACTACTCTGTCACCATACCTGCTCCTCCTTCATGGTGACATCTCTGAGAGTAAGTTCCTTTCAAAGTCAAAGTGAAAACTTGGTTGGAATTACATTGAATATACAGACTCATTTGGTGGAGAACTGACATTTTCACAGTATAGTCACTTATCTAGTTTGTTTACAGGTCTCTTGTATCTTTTTGTATAATGAGTTTGCTTGCTTATTTGTGTGTGTGATGTGCCACAGGGTACATGTGTCCATAAGAGGAAACCCTCAGTCACTTGTGGATTTCGGGAATTGAACTCAGGTAGTCATGTTTGGAGGCAAACCCCTTACCTCATAATCAGGTCTTTGATATTTACCACCCATGTCCCTGGTCCTTCAGATTGGACTCAGGACTTTGTACTTCTGTAATGTCTTTCAGTTGATTTTTATACTTTTTTTGCTACAAATATCTTATATTGCATTTATTCATTTGTAAATTGTAGCTACTTTTTCTGTTAAAGATGGTTCCTTAAAAACCAAAAAACCTTGAAATTTAGTGTGTAAGTGTGGTGCGTGTTCTTGTGGGTATGCACATGTGTGTGCAGGTGTGTGCACAAGTGCATTTGAAGGCCAAATGTTAATGTCTAGTGTCTTCTTCAATTCCTTTCTGATTAGTTTTTGAGATTGGGTCTCTCACTGAACCTGGAGCTCACCGATTTGGCTAGGCTGGCTGGCCACTGAGCTCCACAGAACCTGATCCTCCTCTGCCTCCTTGCCAGTGCTGGATTACAGTTGTGTACAGCCGGGTCGGGGCTCTAAACTTAGGTCCTCATGCCTTCAAAGCAGACGCTCTATTCACTAATCAAGCCCGTTTTTCAGCCTGGGTATCTCTTTTAAATTAAGTGTTTTTTTTCTTTCTTTTTTAAGATTAGTGTGTGTACATTTATTATAAATCTCTCTGTCTCTCTCTCTCTCTCTCCTCTCTCTTTCTCTCTCTCTTTCTCTGTGTGTGTGTGTGTTTTTGTGTATAAAATCACCTCATTATTCTAAGCTTGTATTGTTTTTGAGCAGATTTTTGTGACTTTTTCAGTGTTTCTTAGACAAGGAGCATTAACTCTAGAGGGAATAGTTTTCCTCTTCCTTTCTAGTTTGAGATGCATTTTTCAGTCTTGTGGCACGGCCAGGAAGGAGTTCTAGGAAGTTCTACAGGGGCAGAGACTAGATTTCCTCTGGTTTCTTGGCAGTGGGAGTAGTTGAGCTGAGGACTGTGCAACCCACCTGTAATCCCAGCACACAGGAGGTGGAGGAAGCAGGATCAGGAATTCAGGCCCACATTTGAGGCCATTCCAGCTACAAGAAACCCTGTTTCAAAACCACACTGTAGCAAGCGCCACACAGGTTAAATTCATGATGATCATGTTTCATTGACTTAACATCTTCATTGCATCTGCTGCTGTGGTGAGGCGGAGATGACTTCTTGCTGCAGATTCTCAGTTGGAGATGATTCCACCTCTCTGCTGGGCTGCATTATGTTGTATTGTTTTGGGATCTTCATTCTGTTGCTGAGCTGCAGTGGCCTCTAATCTCCCTTTGGGGTGTCAGTTTTTAAAATACTTTCCAAAAGAGTTTAATATTAGAATTACTTATCAAATGTTTTGAGACTCTAAGCCTTGTGGTCCTGTGTTCTTGGTGGTTGGAATTCTTAGTTTCCCAGCATCTTTAATGGTTGCCAGTAGTCTCACTTTATTATATTCTCATATTCCTCCCTTCTCTCTTTCTCCCCCTCCCTCCCCTCCTTTCTCCCCCTCTATCTCCTCTTTCTCCCTTCCCTCCCTCCCTTCCCTCCCTCCCTCTCTGAGTTTCAGGAGGTGGCCTTAACTGTGCCATTCCTCCATTTTGTGCTAGGTTATAGACATATGCAACTGTGTCCATTGACTTGGATTCTTATAGAACAATCTTGTAAGAGTTTGTCTATTTTATTTAAATTTTATTGTCATCAACTGTTCATGATATAACCATATATTTAAAAATCTCTGAATCTATAATTATGTATTCTTCTATTTTTAACATTACTTATTTCACCTTTTGAATCAATCTTCTATATGATTTTTTTTAAAGATCAACTTTAGAGTCCACTGATCTCTTGCCTACCTCTTTCTCCAAGGTTTCTCTGTGTTGTCCTGACTGGCTTGGACCTATAGACCTGGCTAGTTTCAAACTTAGAGAGATTTGCCTGCCCCTACCTCCTAAGTGGATTCAAGACACCAAGACTGCCTGAGTGCTAGGATGAAGGATGGTACCACCACAGATAAGCACTCCTTAGATTCTTTCAGCCAGCTACTCTCCACTCCCTTTTGGCTGTCTCTCTGTGATTCTTTTATGACTCTCTGGCCTTGCTTCTTTTGTAATCTGTTCTTGCCCCTGGATTGCTGTGTGAAGTGTGTGCAGCAGGTATTGTACATTTCACTTCTTTCTGAGTAGTTGTGTTGACGGTACACAACCTTTGTGGTGATGGAAGGATTTGACACTTACCCTTAGTGGGCTTGCTCTAAGTCATACACACCAGATACTACATTCTACACTGTATCCAGTGGGACTCCTCAAAATTGTCAAGGTCATCAGAAACTAGGAGCCTACTGACCAAACTGTTGCACCCACAAGAGTCATGGTGGCCAAATGAGTTATGTGGATGGGGTCCTAGTCCTGGAAAAGACACCAGGCAAGCTTCTGATGCATCTGCATTGGTTTGCTGCCTATAGCAGATATGCTTTCTGCCAAGTTCCAGCTAAGTGGAAGAAACTCCTTGTTTGTGCTGTGCAGGGTCAGTCCCTAGGTCTCAGACTCTACCCTGTCACCTGCCGCATCTTTAACTTTTCTCTTGAATACCTTCTTTCTGGGGCAAGAGCCTGTAAGAGCTTTAGGAGTTAGTGACACAGTTGTGGGTCTTGTTTTTGTTTCTTATATGTATAATGTTTGTCTTCTCTCTTGAACAGTTGCATTACAAAGTTTCAAGATGGCTCTCCTCTCCTCATACATGTAGCAGCTTCTTCCTCCTCTCTGGGCCTCCAAGCTCCTTGCATATGAGTGGTTTAGTGTCAGCTCCATGTCCCTCCTGCAGGCAGCCTTTGTAATGTGTGTCTGTGATGCTTTCTCCTGGAGTTCAGTGGTTGCTGTTGAGGTGTAGTTTCTCTTAGTTCTAGCACACTGCTCTTTCGCTCTGTTGCTGGAGCGCACCCTTCTTACCTTCCTTTTCCCTCTGAAATTGTCCTCTGTCAATCCTGAGCACACCCGCCTGCGGCTCTTTAGGTATGGCTTCATTGCCCTCAGTCATTATTTGTTGGCTTTTCAAGATTCTTTGATTCTTGCTGTGTTTCTCCCTCACTTTTTGCCTTTTTGTGTTGAACAGTTTTTACAACTGTTTTCCAGTTCACTTAATTTCCTTGTTGATAGTATGGTATCTGTGGCTTAAAGCATCTGAGGTGTTTTGCTTTGTTTTTCTCTTCAGTTCATCAGTTGTCCTTCTTAGTTTTGAAAGCTTAATGCTTCCAGTGATTAATGTGGACAGCTCTGGCATCCCTTTTCATTGCTTAAACTTTTCAAGTATTTAGCGAACTTTGCACTTAATCAAAACATACATGCAGAGAAAGATTGTGTGTGAAATATTAATGAAGTTGTTTCTTCAAAGTTCTAGAAATATCTATCTGCTTCTAATTCTCTGGGTATCAGCAATTAGCTTGACTTAATGCTTCACTCTTGCAAGCTCCCTTGTAAGTGGAGTTCTTAGGCTCTTGGTTATACTATGCAGTTGTAGCATGGCTTTGGGTCAGGAGACTTTTTCAGACAGGGATCCCATGTGCTGCTCCTGTAGACTTGCTGTTAGCACTCAGCTGAGATGACAGAGCCATGGAGGAGTTCTTGATGTTGGTAAGCCGAGCAATTTGACAGAAACTGAATTTCACGCAGAATCTCAGTTTCTACGGGTAAGTTCCTGTGAGATAGATTCACTTCCACACTTCCAGGGGAGGAAGTTTCCAGCATTGCATTAGCTGATTTATTGAGTCCCTCCTAAAAATTTCCCTAGCTCCTACTGAGGTCCAGGGTCTAGCAGGGCTGATACTTGCTGGCAGAAAGCTCTTTGCCTCTGTCATATGCATGCAGTCATACTCCATCCCTGATTAGATCCACTGCCTATGGCTTCTTCCTTCCATGGCCCAATCCTTCTGTTCAATATGGTCATGTTCTTCTCCAGCTATTATGAATGGGTTTTGTTCATCATGACCTTGTTGTAGGCAGTGTGGCCACATCATTCCTTTTACAAGGAGAGGTTCTAGTGCACTGGGAAAGTGCTTGTTCAGTACTGATACAATACAGTTTCCACCAGGGTTGCTCTGGCTGGCGGCAGCTTCATGCATATATAAGCTTACCTCTTATAAGCTTGGTTTCTCTTATTATAATTATAGGATGTACAGGGGTATCTACTTGCTCAGCTTTCATGTATGTCACCTGACATAATGGCAGCTGACTCTAGATTACCCTGGCTACTGCAGGGTGGGAATCAGCAGAGCAAGGCAGAGAGGGGATGCTTGTCTGTGGCTTCTCAGATGGAGCAGCTGATAGTTGGTACTCTGATCCTGGCTTCTGCATCCTGTATTGTTCCAACCCAGCTCTGGCCATCCCTAGGGGACAGTGGCATTCAGTGTAACATTCTGATCAAATCTGACGTTTTTCCTCATGTAGAGCAGAATTGATCATGGTGTCAGAAGTGTCCAGTGCCCATCTCTTGGGCTGTCAGTGCTCAGGCCCAGTAGTGAGTGAATAGCTGCCTGATTTCCCGAGGAGACTGCCCTGCTTTGCCTGTTGAAGGGATTAGTCCTGTTACCAAGAACACTGGATGCAGCGTGAACAGACTTCCTGGAAGCAGCTCGTATTCATTGGTTTCTGTGTGTTCTTCCTCATGAAGGGGGTGTGGGACAGAAGATGATTTAAGGGACATTTATTTCAGCCTTTACTCTGACCTTGCAGTAGTGCTCACAGCTGCATTGCTGCTCTCCAGATAGTCATCTTTCGCGCTTCAACATTAACAAAGAACCATCATGTGTCTTCTAAGAGCATGGCCCAGGTCCTTTGCTGACCCACCTAGAACAGTTCCTGGAATAGTGACTCTGGAACTGTAAGGCCAGTTATTCCTCCTCCACATCAGTTGAAGGGACAGGACCTGGGAATGCACATCATCCATGGGCCATGTCCACCATTGCAGATTTGGGATAGGACTTCAGAGTGCTACATACATCGTTGGACCTCATTCGAAATGTCCATGGGGGTCTTTTAGAACTCACAGCCACCAGGGGAAAGTGTGACCTGAACACTTTACATAGATCACAACATGATCTGTTTCTACCCCGGATACCAGTAGTTAGGCACAGAACCATACTGTACTCAGTAGAATCCTCAGGTATCCTCTGCATCAGCTGTAGGGCTAATCAGAGAGTCCCTGTGCCACTGTGCCTGGACCTCTGCTTGCATTAGTCACAGTGAGATAGCCTAGATGTTATGGCTTCTTTCTCAAGCACATCTTTCTGGGGCTGTTGGAACCTTCCCCTTTGCTTGACTGTTTTGCTCCTAGGAGAGGGGACTCTGGTATTGACAGAAGCTGAGTCTGAGAGATCAGTTAGCATCCCAGCCTTTCTGCTTAAACACAAGGAGCAAGACCTACCTATCCCTCTTCTTACTCTAATGTGTATGTATTGGGTGTGAGTTTGCAGCATGATGTCCAGTAAAGGGGATTCTGTTTTTAACACACACAGTCTAGTAAGGGTCTCCTGGTCAGGCACCGGCCTCAGGAACCCAGAATTTCCTGAGGAAAACAATAAACTCTGGCTTTGTTTTTGCAAGCATAGAGAGGTTGTTAAGTTTGAAGTTGAATGTTCTGGGATCTGGAGGGGCCTTCAACCCAATGAAGCTCTGGGCTCACCTGGGGCCTTTTCCTACATGATGGGTCAGTACCCTGACTGCTTCTCTCTTCTGGTGTCCAGCTATGTCCTGTCACCTGAATGCACAACATTGTGGATGGAGGACATCTATAAGCTGATAGGCATTAAACAAGTCAGACTTCCCAGATGGTTCTTATTGATGGGTGCTATAAAGAGTACCTTTCTAGCTTAGTTTTTTTTCTTACAAATTGTTTTCCAATCAGTTGAATCCTTAGGGTGACCATGTAGACAGTTCTGTTTGCTAGAGATAGTAACCTCTTCTGGAGGTTACTCAGCTAATCTACGCAAGCTTTGCAGCCTCTGGGATTTGTTGCACCTCCTCATGGTTCTTCTTTCCCTTGTCTCAGACCAGAAACCTCAAATTCCCTGGGTGCCTGGGTAGGGTGGGTGGTTACATGTGGATAGGGTCCAAATAAGGAGAAATTTTTCCTGGCTCTTGCTGATGCAGAATACTTAGACTGTGAAGAAATGGCAGGTTTTCTGTGCATGTTGCTCAGTACTGGTGGGAACTTTGGAAAGGCCTCTCTCATGCTGATATTATTTATCAATCTGTCTCGTGAGGGTTCCAGGGCATGTGGCACCCTTTGTTCCTCTCAGCTGGCATAGTAGTCCTTTGCTTATTTGCCTGTAAAATTACTACAGGTACCAAGATCAAGTGACATGGGGTCTGTGCTTCTCAGGACAGCTCTGTGGGTAGCCTTATTTTCACTAGGCTTATCTTGCATCCTAGTGCTGTGACCCAGGTGAACCTTTCTGCTCCCATGCTGACCCCAGCTTTATGTTGATCTTGTGCATCTGCCAAAGATGACAGTGCTTTGTGGGATTTGTATCTGAGTGCTTGGCACTTTGATCTTAAGTATGCAGAAGGGTCCAGAACTGATGCTTTTTTCTTCTACTTGTTCTTCAACAACAGGGAATACCTGCTCTGCTAGATGGGCACAGCATGCCGACACCAAGAGTAGCTAGATCAGTCTTCTTCTCCGGGATTTCTGGGTATTTAGGAAAATTAGCTATAAAAACTCAGCATATTACAGAATTCTAGGTGCCATTAGTGCAGGGAAGAAGCCCAGGAGAGAGTGGCTGTTACCAGTGAGGGGCTTTGTTACTTCTTTGTATGATGCCTTGTAAGTGCTAGGGGGCGTACAGGTGCTTGGGACTTACATTTGGCCATTGTCGAAGAAGTTGCAAGAGTGAGAATGGCTGCAGGTTGATGGTCATGTTCCTTCCTGCCCTGCTGTTCCTCTACCCCACTGCTCTGTCCTTGTTGCCAACCCTCGTTCTGCAGAAGAATGACCCAGACTAGCCTGTCTGAGTCTGGCCTCCAGCTGGAGAGAGTCTTTTTCCATCATAGGGAATGATGCTGAGGGTCCTTTGGGGGTGGTCACCAGGGATGCAGAGGCTAGGTAGAACCCATGTGCAAGAGTTGGCTCCCTATACCACTTCTACCAGCAACCGGTAACCTTGCTTATAGGGAATGTGGCAGAGGTACAAAGCTAGGCACACATGGAGTCATGTACCTACATGTGTGTGAGTTCCAGTCAGCAAAGTCTTCTGGGACATTATAGCCTCTTGGTGAATCAGCAAGTTTGAGGTGGTGTAATTTCTGTGTGAGCCTTCAACTTAGACAATTATGAATCATTTGCTTGCCTCTTGATTTGCGTCAATCAAACCACATGTGAAGAAAGCAGCCATGAGCAAGGCCCTGCTGGCAGCTTGGCATCCAGCAGGGAACATTCGCCAGGCATAGCCTCAGCAGGCTGGCCTGTGTGCTTGTTCTGGTGGTCTGGGCGGTGGGCCTCAAGTGGCTTATGGCTTGGGCTCTGGAGACTTGTGTCCCTGCCTCTTGCCCCTGTCTTCCCTTGACAAGTACCACAAGCTGCAGGAGATTGTGTGGTGGTGCAGTTCCTTGGCTTTTGATGAGTGCCCTGTATGTAACCCTTTGGCAGTAGCTGCACTGGCGCCTCTGGGAATGTCTGCAACTTCTAGCAGAGCCATTGGTTCTTCCTTCCATGTTGCATAAAATAACTTCAGGCAAGATTTTTTTTTTTTTAAAGAAAGACTGAATTACAAAGGAAATTACCCACTGCCTGAGAAATGAGGAGGGGCTTAGTACTGGGTAAAAGGCTGGCTGGGCTGATGTTTGGTGCCAGTCTCACTGAGAAAGAGCCTTTCTCCTTTTGAAACAGCCTTTAGGCAGGTGCAACCAGTCTGCCTTCAGTCAAGTCACAGTGACATCTCTGCTGTGTGTCTGGCTCCCAGGGGACCCTAGTTTAGTAGCTTACTTGTTTTGTTTTGTTTGAAGTAGGCGGGTGTTGTTTTTATTCTTCAGGTTCCTTTCACTGCTGTTGAATCAGCTGTTAAGGGTAGCTGGTGTCCTTGTTTCCTACTTAGTCACAGCCGTGGCTAGACTCACACCAGCACTGCCAGGCCCTAGCCTCCCAGCGAGCCTGGAGCACTCATTCTGCCTGTTAGCCATGAAGTCAGGTCAAAGTGGGTTTATCTCTGTTTCTGTTCCCTGTTGGTAAGAATTAGAATGACTTTCATGTGGAGATTCTGCGGTTCTTGTCTTGTGCATGACCTGGGAATGTGCTCCTCCGTCGCTGCACACAAGTGGAGGCATCTAGCTACAGTGAGGAGCGGTGGTACAGAGCAGTACCCAAATCCAGAACAGTGCCTTCAGCAGCTGTGCCCCAGAGTTCTAAAAGGGAGACAGAAGACAAGGAATGGCCAGTCCCACTTCCCACTCTTCAACTATGCCTTGCTGGGGCCGGGCCTGCCTTGGCTGTTTCGTCTTTCTCACTGCAGTTGCATAAGGCCTTGGACTGTCGACACAGGTATCTAAAAGATAAAACCACAATACCGTTGCCACACTTAAACTAGTTCTTAAACACCTGGTGATACCATTGCTTAAAACTTGAATGTTTTAGAGAAGTTTTGTGTGGCGTTGAGTACATTAGCTGTAGACTTCCATTTGTTTATAGCTTCCTGCCTCTCCTTGTGCTTTGTTTTCTAATTGCCAATGGATGCACACTACAGTTGTAGAGTGGGAGCGGGCTGCTCTGTCCAGTGACCACTGCTTGTTTCCCATGGTACTCCCTTCATCTTCCTATTGTATCTTCCAAAACTAATGTCTTGGGGTGTGTGTGTGTGTGTGTGTGTGTGTGTGTGTGTGTGTGTGTGCGCACCTGTATGTATAACTGTGAACCATGTGTTTGAGTACACTAATAGTCTCTTGTCTCTTGTTGTATATAGGGCTCCATCTCTGGCCTGTAGGGGCCCTCACGCCCTTTGGATGTGACTTTGTAGTCTATGATGGCTTCCTTGCTTTGTGACATCTTGTTATGCCACACTGTTCCCATCACCACACTGGAACTAACCTTTTACTTGGTCCTCATCTCAGGATCTCTGATCACATCAGTAAAGTCACTTCTGACATGGGAATAGATATTTATAGGCTGTAGGAATGAGGGTATGGACACCTCTGAAGGCCATTGTTGAGCTTATCTTCAGAATAAGTATGGTGGCTTTGAAGGCAGCTCTCTTATCAGGCCACTGAAGAAGGAAGAAACCCTTTGAGGAATTTGTCTGTAGGTCAGGAATGGGGTGTGAAACAGCGAGAGGCAGTGTTGTGCTTGTCTCAGAATTGAAGGTCAAGAGTTGACCATAGCTTTTCACCCTGCAGATACCATCCTGCTCCACCAGGGTCAGATAGCACCAGACTGTGGTATGTACAGCTAGACAGATGCACCCAAGATTGGCTGGGAGATGCTATGGCACTGATGGTGATTTTGTCCTGATTTTCATGAGTGTGAAGCAGTGCTTCATCCTGACTGCCATGTGCATCTGCTGAAGCCGGATGCTAAGTATCTCTCCCTGTGGTCTTTGGCCGTTCTCTTCTATGCAGAGGTATCTGCTTAAGTCTTCTGCCTGTTCTCACTTGGGTTATTTGCCTTTTTATGCTTGAATTGTAGGTGCTAGTTGTGTATTCTAATACAGTTCCTTTATGTGATTTCCAGATAACCAATTTCTTTATGGATAATATCCTTTGAGACACAGCTTGTGTGTGTGTGTGTACTTGTGTATTTTTGGGTGTACATGTATGTGTGTGCTTTCTGAGATCAGAGAAAGACCTGAGATATCATCATTGGGAACACTGTCTTCCTGCTTTAGGGAAGGTCTCTCATTGGCCTGCAACTCAGCGGTTAAGCAAGGCTGGCTAGCCAGTGGGGTCCAATGAGCTACTAGTTCCAACCTCTCCATTGCTGGCGTTACAAGTGTGCCTTACCACACCCAGCATTTTTACGTGGGTTCTAGGGATGGAATTCACAAGGCAAACAGTTTACTGATTAAGCTACCTTCTTGATAACATCTTTCCCCTTCTTCTTTGTAGTTTGTACTTTGCTGTCATATCAGATATTTATTGAACTCACTTTGGGTGGGGTGAGGTGTGGCCCTCTTTCTTGGGGCCTAGGCTTCTGGCTTTTGTCAAATGTCAGTGCTGAAAGACTTCTAGGGCTCTTAGGAGAATGCCTATTTTATGGCCGTGCTGGCTTCTGCTGTTCCAGCGGCTGGATTTGTTTTCCCACAGTTGTTTTTAATTGAATGTCCATGAGAAAGTGGCCAAGTAAATTGAAGGTTTCTCAGAGAGCCGAGTTTCTTTGTTGGTTTTCTAAACTGTGCTTTTTCATCGTTATTGTGCAGCTTGTTGGAATCTGCGTCATGTAGTGAGTGTTCACTGGGGCTGGGATTGCTGGTCCTTTTGAGCATTACAGCATTAACGAGTCCTTTCCTGCTCTGAACAAAAGTCCTAAAAAACACTCTCAAAGCTCTGTAATTTTCAGATGGCAGTTTCCCCTATTGATAGGTTAATCATGAGGCACAAAGCCACCTGGAACTCAAAAAGTAGACCTCCAAGTAGAGTAGCAGCGGGATTCAGGGCAGGCTCCTTCAGGGCAGGCTCCGGCACCTGTGATAAGGGCCCACCCTGCACCCTTAGCATCTAGTATCTCAGACTCATTTCCTGACAGCTCACGTCTGTCCCGAGAGCTCAGAGAATGCCTGCCGGCAGATGAGAAGCTCTGAAGAGACCACGTGCAACTGTGGCAGATGCGTCATTGTAGGCAGTCCCTGAGGATGCAGAGGTGTGTTCTCAGAACCCGATGATTCCACAGGTGGGGACTTTTGAGATGAGCGCAAAACCCACAAAGCTCAGTCTAACTATTCAAATTCAGAACCCTGTGCTTGACCTTTGTACTGCCTTTAGCTGCTGTTGAGAGAAACCAGAGGGCAGTTTGTATGTTCATCACATACATGAGGTCTTTGAGTTGCAATTATGCTGGGGAGAAACTAATCAGGCTGTATTTAACCTGGAAATAGACATTTACTGTCTTTTTGACAGAAGGTGAATCACTGTATTCTTACGGTGGTATTGTAGAATTTACAGAGTTTGGTTTCCTAAGGCCTTGTGTATGCACTAATCAAACTGGAAGCCACTTCCACCTGTCTGTCTATGCTGCTCCTGGGTGATGCTGCATCTCACTTGGCAGCTGGAGGTTCAGCTACTTGCCCATTTGTGAATTTAGTAACTTATAAAAATGTTGACCAGAAGTTTGGGACAGGGAAGGGTTTAGTTTGTGGGAGGCTTGGACGCATTATAAAAGCTGGTTGTTTTAGCCTCCACACTGGCTAGTGCACACTCGCAGCTCTCACTTCCTGGTCATCATTTTCTTACTTTGTGTCACCATGGTGCTTCTTGATTCTCCCTGTTCTTTTTTTCAGCTCTATATTTCTCCTTCCGGTTGAGCATATGATTTTCCTGTGGAAATGACAGATCTGTTCCTTCAGCTTGCTGGAGATTATATTATTCAATGTAGAAAGGTCTGCTTTTGTTTTCTGTTAATTGACAAGCATTCAATTAACAAGGACAGGCTTCAGAGAGCTGGCTCAGTTGCTAGGGGGAGTCCTGTGACAGAACTGATGGCATAGCCACAGGCTGCAGTTCTGCTTCACTGCCCTGGGAAGTTAAGCTCCAGGAACTTGTCCAGTAGGTGTACTCAGTGATGTCAAGAACATCTGTATGTGGCACTGGAGTGGTAGTGTGGTGGTGAAGACAGTAAAATCTGTAACAGAGAGCTTGAGTTCAAATCCCAGCACCCACATGACAGCTCACGACTGTCTAAATCCAGCTCCAGGGTACCCAGTGCCCTCTTCTGGCCTGTGAGGCAAATGATGCTCAGGCAAAACTCACACATAAAATAAGGTAGGTGTGTGTGTGTGTGTGTGTGTGTGTGTGTGTTTGTGAAAGAGAGAGAGAGAGAGAGAGAGAGAGAGAGAGAGAGAGAGAGAGAGAACACATGAGAGAGCATCTGTAAAAACTAGCTCCTTTCCCCAGAGGTGCCCAGATGTGTTTCATATCTAGACATCACTGAAGGTGGGATTTGGAGTTTGTCAGGGGCAGCTACCACATCTATTGGAGGAGCCAGAGCCTGGTGTGTCTACAAGGTTTTGGGGGCATGGCTATGAATGATTAATTAATGGAATCTGAAATCAAGAACCTGAACTGGGCCTGACTACCATCCTCACTGGGCAAGTCATCGCACTCTGCTTATGGAAGCCCTCACTTCCCTTTATTGACTGCCTTAGAAGAGGTAGTGTGGAAGTTAGAAGGGCTGTGTCATCTTGCATTGAAACCCACAGGGACCTATGGCAGTAGCCTGCTCATGTGAGGAGAGCTTCTCCGAGGCTGAAGGATATCTTCCTCTCATTCATTTGGGGAAACTGAGGCACTGTAGGTCAGAGTTCACAGAATATTCCCATGAACTGACCAGGAGGTAAGCAGAGGGGGATGATCAGAGAGTGAGCATGGAAGTGGCTTACCTTTCCTGTCGGGAGAGGTTACTAACCTAGGGTGGCTCTGAGATGTCTGGGGACAGTGAACAAAGAGGAGGCTCTGATTCCCTCATGTGGTAATTCGGAACTGGGCGGGGCAAGGGGATGTTTACTCTCTTGATAACTGTCTTTACCCTTGACATTCGGCTATCTACTCATTACCCTTTTCAGTCACATGGTATCCTGAGAAAGCCTGTCCTTCCTAATCACCCTGGCTCTCTTCGCTGGCCCCATTGGAGGCTCTGTGTGAACACTGCTTTTCCATGTGGCATTCATCTTCAGGCTTTCTCTGTCTCTGTACTCACTCTTGTCAGATTCCAAGTAAGAGCTGAGCAATAAAAAGTCACAATTGAACATCAATCCCCTTCAAAATCATTCCTGATTCTTTTAGTAAGCTTCCTTCAACTGAATTTAGACCAGAGTTAAAGAAAGTTGATTTATGCATGGAATTCAACTGTAGCTTGCAGTTTGGTGTAAAGTGATTTTAAAAATGCTTGATGACATTTGTCTTTTCAGGAAAATGCTTCCATTCTTAGATGTGACATTTGAAGGGCACGTGTCAGGAATATGATGAATCAAATGACTGAAATCCAGAAGTGGGCACAGTGGTACCTTCTGCTTGGCCTGGTCAGTGACCCACTGCTCCTTACCTAGCAGTGTAGGAGCCCCAGTCCCCACATCGTCCTGGGCCTCTTCCCTGTTTGTTCTTTGCTGGGTGCAGGGACGGGATTGTAGTGCATGCTCCTGGTAATTCAGAGTCTGCAGGCTCTTCCAGAGGAGCTTGGGCTTGCACTGGCCTCTAGAGCTCTCCCCTCATAAGCCTGCCAGCATTCATCACTATGAAGGGTTTTAAGCTGTGGTTTGGCATTTCCGGTCTGTGGCTAGTTCCTTGTGTGTTCAACTCTGTAGCTGTGCAGGGCTCTTTCCGGAACAGTTACAGATTTTTTTAGTTTTTATTTTATTTTTTACTGAGTTCACTGTGTCCTGTAGTGTTCTGGAGGTCTTCACTGGATGGCTTTGTATCTTGGTTGGGACTGTACATCTCAGACTGACTGGTAGGCCTGTATAGAATGTATGTAGCCCAGGTGAGGTCTTCATGGTCACAGATTGGAGTTTGTGGAGCATGGTTCTAGGCACGTGGACAGGGTAGATGGGAGCAGGGACCAACCAGCTTCTCCAGGTTGTGGAGGTGAAACAAAGCATTCAGTGTCACCCAGAGGAGAGGTGGCCCTAGAAGTTTCCCCAGGTCTCCTGCCTGAGAGCACTACTGTGTACCTGCTCTGCTCAGAATCCCAGGACAGTGTCCTGTACCCTACCTGTGGCCTGTGATACTATTGCTCTGGTAGGTGGAGCTGGTGGCCAGCTGAACACAACTTGGGGAACAGGATCAGAAGTGTCAGGCAGGATGACAGTGTTCTTGCTGAGGGGACATATGTAGGGGATGGGAGACAAACAACGTTTTTGTTGTTTCACTGCTGCGGCCTTCCTGAACCAGCTGGTCAACACTGCTGTCAGTGCTAGCCCCTCCGTAACAGTTAGCGTACTGAATAGATGGTCCCAGTCATGTGAACATACACCCCAGAGTCTAGGCTATCCCTCTTCGTTTCTGCTGACTCTTGTGTACTTGAAACTCTGGTTGAGCAGGAGAACCTGGCAGGATTGGGTACGTCTCTCTGGAATCTAGGAATGAGGTGCATGGGAGCCCGGAAAAGGAAGGGCCTTTGGGAGACTATATGGTGGCTGAAGCCTTACTGGGGAGTCCAAGAGATCCTTGTTTCACCTCTGCAGCTTCATTTAGGCAGTTTGAGCTCAGGTCTAAACCAGGAGCTCTTGGAGTCCAGAGGCTTCCCTTGGTACTGGGGCAGGACTGTGTAGCTCACGATAGGGGTTTCCCAGCCCTATTACTTACGCTTTTTCTGTTCTGTAAGGAACTTCAGACTGGTTCTTTGTAGCTCCTCAAAAGTGTATAGATTTCAGCGACTTGGATTCTTTTCGGAAGGGGCCATCGTCAGGATTGTGGATGCTCCTTCCAGGAACTCACCATCCTGTGAAATGGTCTCTTTCTCACCAAGGAACCCTTTGTCATCAGAGATGGCTGCCTGAGAGACAGTGGCTTGGGTCCTGAGTGTTACCACATCCCCTGTGGCAGTGCCCTCCCTGCACAGGAGGGTGTACATGTCAGGACACAGGTCCTACACAGGCTTACCTGCCAGCTGCTTCCTGCACTACGTAGGACCTCAGAGTGCCACGCTGGGTGTCGTCCGTGCAGTTTCTGTCCAGGCACTGTATGTTAGATGGTAGGAACTCTGTAGTTTTAGGGTTGCTGTCTTTTGTGTACACTCTCATGGTGGCTCCTCTGGGAGTTGCTTATGACCCTTGTCTGACAATATTTTCCTGAGATAACTATGATGCTTTATAGGCTGTCAGGAGTGACACATCCCACACAGGACACTTCTCCCCTCACCCCACAGCCTGACAAGGCCTAAAATCCAAAGTGCCCCTTCCCCCATCCAGGTGGCTGCCCAGTGGACTTTCCTGTCCTGCCTCTACTGCCACCAGTGCTGGATGAGGCAAACAATGGGCCAGGTATGCTCCCTAGAGTGATGCTTGGTGTTTCCAGGAGAGTGACTCTTTTAAAATATATCTATTGCTGCCCCAGGCTGGCTTCCTACAGGACAGTTTGTTGCTGTGTCTGCTACAAATCAGGTTTTGGAAAGGAAGAGTTTTCTGTGCAATTTCTAAAAGTTGTTAGAAACAGTGATTTTTTTTTTTTTTTGAGTGCTTGTCCTAGGGAACCTCACTTGTCAGCTGAGGATCAGGGTGACCTGGGGTAGCAGGTCTTTTTTGACTGATAGCAGGCTAATGTTTCAGCCTTGACTCCTGTCTGTCCCTTTGGCTTGCTGTGGGTAGGGAGAGGAGAGACCTCTGAAAGCTTTTCAGATCTTGAAAGTTCTGAGAGATAGCTTTCAGTTTGTGGGAAAAGATAGGCAACTGTTGTGTTGTAGACAGTATTGGGGTGGCTGAAGCAGTATAAGTGACAGCATGGGAAGGGACAGTGGCCCTGACCTGTGTCCTTCAAGCCATGCCCAGGGACCTGCCATAGGGCGGACCCACCACAAGGAAGCAGTATTCATGAAAATGTGCATGGTGTGACAACCCCACCAGGCTGTGAGTCCCACCTGGAGAAGCAGCATACCCAGCGTCTGCCACAGTGCCCCTGTTCCTCCTTGATTGTGTTTGGAGACCTACACAGGACTCCCTGACCATGGAACCCTTTGACCTATAGAAGCTGGTGGCTGTATCCCCTTAGAGTCTCAGAGGGTCACATTTTCATTTCCAAGATAAATTGTCACATCTGCCTGGTCAGAGTGCTCTGAAGTGTGTCTGCTGTCCTCTGCTCCCCCACCCCCATCAGTTCTTAGAGCAGGGGCCAGTGATGGACACGGAGCTCACGAAGCTCTCATTCTGCACGAAGTATGGGCACTAGGCAGCCTAGGCAATGTAGTAGATGGCCTAAGCTAGCCAGGCAGCTTCTCTCATGTTTCAGGGATAACATCAGGGCTGCCATCACTCTTAATGGTGCCTTGTCTCCTCGAGTTCCTTCAGACATCCCTGACACCCCCAACTCCAAGGCCTTCCTTGATCATCTGTCCTTCTGGGACAGCAGTTCTCAACCTGTGGGTTGCAACCCCTTTGGGGAGCAATGTTGAAAAACTCTTTCACCACATTTACCTAAGACCATCGGAAATACCAGATATTTACATTAAGATTACTAACAGTAGCAAAGTTACAGTTATGAAGTAGCAATGAAAGTAATTTTATGGTTGGGGGTCACCACAACATGGTGAACTGTTTTAAAGGGTCACAACGTTAGAAAGGTTGAGAACCACTGTTCTAGAAAATGTTCTTTACAAGATTCTCTATAAGCTTATGGACTGAGGCTTGTCTTCCTTTCCCTGTTTCACTTCCTCTAGCTGCAGCCATGTTTGGGCCTAGCTATGGGCTATGCCCTACCTAGCTAGGAATGCAAAGGTAGTAAGTGCTGTGCTTGGCATCTGAGTTCTCTGCCAGTTACTCTTCAGTGACTTGGAGGCATTCTCTACTGGAGGACTGAATAAGAAGGGAAAGGGAGACTGCTATGCAGTGAGTAGGGCATTCTCTGGTGGCCAACAGGTAGTAACAAGTGCAGTATTTCTTGTACAGAACAGGGAAGCTGCTATTACCTTGCCTGCCTGGTAAATATGCCATGAGCCTGAGCCAGAGAACTGAGAACTCACATAAAATGTGTCTAAAGGGGCTTCCAGACACCTTACCTCTCAAGTGCTGTGAGCGGAATCCCTCCTTCACAGGCCACACTACAGTAAATATAGCGTCTCTGCAATTGTTATCCCTGGACTAGGGTGGTATGTGGGCCCTTTCTCTGTGTTTTGAAGTTTAATCATTTCCCTCTTGCAGGAAGATCTGACTTGTGTCTTGGTTTCTTCTGGGCTCCATGTGGGATTTCTCCCAGAGCACCATGCATTAGGTGAACTTAGGTGCTGGAACCTAGATTCTAGGAAGAGACCATCTTGGGATTGGGGTGGGCTCCCCAACTGTCCACCTGACCCTTGTCTCTGCAGACCCCAGAGCACATCTCTACTCTTGAGCTGAGGGTAAAGACATCAAAGATATTGTTGCCTTCTCCCTGCTCGTCAGGGGTGAACACTGGTGGCCTCCTCTGGCCCTGCATCAGCTTGGGCACAGGGTAAAGCTGAGGTGGTACCTGACTGTTGGTTGAGAGTGTATGGGTGGACACATCCTTTAGCAGTCTTGACAGAGAATGCCAGTCACCTCATCCCTGACTTGGTCAAGCAAGGAAAAGTGATTTTAGAAAACGAATTTCTTTCTAACTAGGTTTCACCTCTGCTAGCACTGAAGCCTCTTTTTCCTGTTTCTTCCTAATTATTTTTAAAGTCTTAAGGAAAACCTCCTCCTCTATTTATAGCTCCATAGACAGTGAGCTGTCCTGTTTCTTTTTTCTGTGAGGAATTTAAGCTTCCATTCCAAAAGTGACTTATTGTGGCCTCTGACACTGAGCCAGAATTGTCGTAATCTCTTAAGACTTCATTTCATCTCCTAGAAATAATGCTGCTTTAACAGCTACAGGGAACTGTGTATGGAGTGGATACCCGTTTCCTCATGAGTTCTGAGGACAGGGGCTTTCAGTAGGGTATCTTCTACACTCCCAAGTTCATAAACTTGGACCGGGGATCCCTGTGCCCAAGTCTTTCAGGAAGAGGCATCCTCTGGAAGTGGGATTCTTCTTTTTCAGAATCTTTGGTTGCCCTGGCTCAAACTCCTGGCAGTTACCAGCTAACAAAAGGTGGTGGGAGCTGCTCCATTCTGTTGGAATAATGGAGGAATAGTGTATGGTCTTGAGTTGAGATACTCAGCCCTCTGAGGGTGCCCAGCTGTTTCTCATCCTAGGTTTTCTCCTCTGTCTTGCTATTCTTTTCAGGATACCACCCTTTGTTCAGAAAGGCTTCCTTCAAAGGCTTCCTTTTCCTGCCTGTGTTGTCTAGGGAACCAGAAGAGTCCCTCTGTGAGCCTGTAGCGTTCTAGGTTCCCTATGTGTCTATCATTCAATACACTGGCTGGTGTTTGTTTGGGGTAATAGTTGAATGGTGTTTCATCATGTCCTCTCAGGATGTTACACAGAAGCATAAACAGCAGCCTCCTGAGGCATTGGACCCCAGGTGGGTATGGAGGTGTGGTCATGCACTAGCTCCACTTATGGTGATTTTAGGATAGCACCCTTTCTCCTTTCTCTTATCTGTGGCACATCAGGTAGGACCTGCTATGTGCTCTAGTATAGAGTTAATCTCTACAGTGACTTTGGAGCTGCTCTGAAGCTCAGCCTTTTCCTATTAGTTTTCTAGTTACCTTTGTAGGATCGAATAAGTGTTATTAATCTTAACCTTTCACACACACACACACACACACACACACACACACACACACACACACGATGGGAAGGGGAGGAGGAGAGAGATACGGAGGGAGAGAAGGAAAAAGGGAGGCAGACAGGCAGATAGACAGATGGACTGAGTGTCCTAAGCCTTGTGGAATGGGGAGAGAGTGCAGGTCTGGTGCTTCTTGGGTGGTACTTCTTTGCAGGGGTCACAGCTTGCAGAAAGCTGTGCTTGCATAGTGGCTGCTCACAGGATGGGGCTCCTCTGCAAGTTTCTCTGGTTCAATTGAGAATCTACAACGCAGAAAAGACTAAGGCAGTGGACATGCCCTCATGCCTTCCCTGGGAAAGAGGAGACAGACAGGGTTCATATCCTAGGTGGAGACCACTATGGACATAAAGCCCTGGCAGTTAGGCTGTTTCCCAGAATGCCCTGCTGTGAGAAGTCATTCTGACATGGTTGGGCTGTTAGAAAGAAGAGAAGGAGTGGCACAGGCTAGAGGAAATTGTGCACCTGTGGTGGTGATGGAGGAGAAGACAGTGAAAGCTTCACTCATGTGTCTTGTGTTCTGTCTTCTGTCCTCATAACATGAATGTCGTGAAGAGGGCTCAGGACACTTGCTGCCTGTTTCAGCTCTCCGTGTTATTCACCTTGTTCTGATGATGACTTGTACACATTACGCCTCACCCAGTTTTCATAGTCCACACATTACAGAACACCACTGTGTGTGTATGTGTAGTGGAGGGCTGGGGGTTGTAGAGGGAACAGAGACTTCCATTCAGTCTTACTGGCTCCTGGCTTTCCGCATATACAAGGATTGTGTGTCTTTTGTTAGATCATGCAGGTTTTCAAGATTAATGCTATTATCTTTGAAGGTTTTAAAAAGATTTGCTTTTATGCTTTTGTTGGTCAGATCTGGTCTAGCCCACTTGGTATACTTTACCCCACTTCTGTAGAAGTGTGTAGGGGTGGGAGTTGTGTGCAGTGTGCATGTGCTAATGCTGCCTGTAGCTGGATATACATATGGGATTATGGGTCCTTTGGAAGAAAAGTGTGTATTCTTCACCACTGAGCTATCTCCCCAGACCTATCTTTGGTATTTTGTAATTCTTTTACTGTTAGTTGCTGTATGTAGACACACAGTATGATCTTGTATCTGGCCTTCTCTTGACCATTTCTGTTTACTAATTAATCCCTGTCCTGAAGATTCTTCTTGATTCTCCACATGCCAAGAGTATGTGATGGTCATTTTGTTTTTCTTTCTTTTCCTTACCTTTAGTATTGGCTAGGTGTATAAAGGACATTTTCATTTTCCTCTGGTTGGGGGTGGGGTGAGAAGCTAGTGGTACTTTTATTGGGTCCATGCTGACTAAGATGCTTGCTACAGATCTTTGTTTATGTGGTGGTGATGGTAGGGAGGGAGAGAGGGGGAGGATCTGAGAGAGAGTCCTATGTGTATGTGTTAGTAGAGGATGGTGGGTGTCTTGCATTATCACTCTCTGCCTTTTTTACCTTGAGACATGGTCTGCCTTTAAATCTGAAGCTAAGCTGGTGGCCGTAAGCTTCAGAGATCATTCCCTACAGCATTAGTGTTATAGGCACATGCTCCCATATCTGATATTCTTCCCCACAAAACCTTAGTGGTAGAGATTTGACCTCGGCTCCCTATGCTTGTACAGGAAGTACTCTTAGCCCACTGAGCCATCTTACTAGTCCCCTTGTTTGCTTTTGGTAGTACCCTTATCAATTCAAGGATGTGGGATTCTGTTCCAACATTTCTATGAGGCACTTGTCCATATTTAATCTTACCAATAAATGCTTTTTCTGTGTTTCTCTGTTGAGACGATGTAAAATTTATTATTTGTTAATGTGGTAAATCATACTGACTGGTGGTTTCTTAAAAGCACACCAAACTATTATTTATTGACCTCCCTCAATTTAGGAGTTACAGTCATTACAAATGGAGCAAGAGCCCTGGCCTAGGGGTTGGGGTAAGGGGATAGATGTCTAGGGATTTTGTTTTGACTGAGAGAGCTTTTTTCTCATTCACTCTGATCCCTTGATTTCAACTCATGAAACGTGTGTGTAAGAGAGGGTCAGAGTGCTGAAGGTTCTGTAGTTTCCTGGGAACCCTGTGTGTGATTCTTAGTGGGAATCTGCTCCAAATGCCAGGCTTGCCCATGTCTATCTGCTGCTGTAATCCCTTCTTATTTGGCTAATTTACCAGTACCTTTACAGATATGTTTGATATTTGTCTAGCTAGCTTCTGGTTGTTCTCTGTGATAAGTCACCTTTACCCTGTTCTTGTGTGGTTTTTTTTTTTTTAAATTTGTTCACTAACTTGTGGTATTTTTGTCAAGACCAGAAATTCTGTCTGCATTTATTAGAGGAAATGGAGAATGGCATGAGATAGTTGGTAGCCTGTGAGGTAGTAACTGGGAGTAAAAGTAAATCTTAGCTAATTATTAATTGCTTATTAGAATGGTTGGCCTATTACTCATATGAACAATTACTTGGGTGGATGATATTTTAAGTCATATATATATATGCTATGTGTGGGCATGTGCACATGAGTACAGGTGCCCAGGGTTACAGGAAGAAGGCATTGGATCCTTTGGAACAGGCAGTTGTGAGCCATTTGATGTGTGCTGGGAATTGAGTCCCAGTCCTGTGCAAAAACATTACAGAGTGCTGAGTCATCTTTCCAATCCTGTGCCTGGGTATTTTGAGTTTTAGCAGCAAGCGTATCTGAGTTAGGTACTTACTTTGAGGCATAGCTGATAGCACACAGGTGGCCTCACCCTCGGGCACACTCGGACTAGTACATCTGATTAGGAGGATCCTTAGGATCTATAGGGTGTCTTAGTATGTTGAGGACCAGCTTTGCCAGGCGTTCTTGGTTGAGTAGAGGCTTGGAACTTGAATCCATTTGAAGCCAGAACAACCTTAGTTTTCTTTTCCTGTGATCAGTTTCCTTATATATAATAACTTGATTTGCCCACTCACTCACTCACCCACCCACCTATTCCCCAACCTGTCCATTCTGCTTCTGCTTTTGAAAGTCATTGTCCCAGGATCATGGACACAAAGGTCACCTCCCTCCCCCAACACACACACACACACACACACACACACACACACACACACACTAGGAGCTCTGTCTCCATTTGCAGACAGGTAAAAAAGAATTGGAATAACTTTGGGTTGACTAGATAGCTGTTCCAGATAATGCCTCTTTGCTAGAGGTACAGAATGTGGCTGGGCTGATGTCAGATAGCATGGTGCTGAGCTAGAGACCCTCACCACATTCAGCTTTCCTTTTTAATATGTGTTGTTGTGAATGGATTTTCCTGCAAATGAATCTATGAAAAGAAATCTTAATTTCCTCCCAAACTTAACAAAGGACCCCACACACACACACACACTCACACACACAGAGCTAAACCTCTACAAAAGAGATTCTGGGGTCATTCTTGGATTCTACTGGTTTCTATTCCTCAGTGAGAGAGAGAGGCCATGGGATTTGTGTGCTCTCTGTTCTTTTGAAGAACTGCTTGCTGTGTTCTGCTCTCTGAAAATCTGCTCTCCACTCTTAACAAGCAGCTGGAACTCACTTGAGTCTCTCAGCACAAACTACAAAGCAATGGCAGTGGCTGTGCAAAACAGATGCTGTTTGCATTAAAATAAAAGACAAACATAATACTTGCATTAATACAAAATTATTTGCACAGACTGGTTTATCCTTACCCAAGAGCTGGTTACTTTTAACTAAGCAATCTTTTGCTGATTATTTTTCACAAAGAGTTGCTTTTGCATAAGTGTGGCTGATTTTAAAGAAGGGTTCTTGGACATGCAAATGTGGTGTGGTGTGTGTTGAGAAGAGCCGGTGCCCAGCCGTGATTGCTGTCACCCAGGCTCTTGCTAGCTTCTGTTCACAGGCAGGGTTGATGAGCATTGCCTTCCTGAGAGCAGCACTGACTGTTGCTGCAGAGTTTTCCAGGCACTTGCCTACTCTTGATGGGAAGCAGCAGCCATGGTGGGCAGACGGTGTTTCTGCCCTCTGTTTTCAAGGACAGCTACTCTTTGTGCAACTCATTCAAGAATAAAGAAATTGGCACTAAGAAAAAATGGTGGGCTCTTAGAAGTGAAACACAGCCTGCTTCAGCCTTAAAAATTACTAATTTGGGTTTTCTAGTACCAAAGTGGGAAGGGAAATTTTGTACTAGGGGATTGTATTTAATACGAAGCTAACAAGGTATTTTAAACGGTGATTTTAAAACACATGCACCGCACCATACCGCACCGTATCGTACCGCACCACACTGTACCGCACCGCACTGCATCACACTACACACAAGGGAAACAAGTCTTCAAAAACATACTTGTGGTAAAAGTGGTCTTGGTGATTGTGTGAATTGTGTTATTTCCTGCATAGCTGTGTTTACTACTTGCTCACTAGTCTTTTATCTTAGCATTGACCATTGTACTCTGCCATGGAGATGATTTCTTCATTGTGAAATAATCCTTTACTTGTTATTCTGGCTCATAGTTTCTTAATGTTAAATATTTTAGTTTTAATTATTTTATACATATAAATATTCTGACTGTGTGCATACATGTGTGCCCCATGTGCCTGCTCCTGTGGAAGCCAGAAGATGGCATCAGATACCCTGGAACTATAGGGACAAGTGGTTTTGAGCCACCATGTTAAGAGTGGGACCTGAACCTGAGTCCTCTGCAATAGCATCAAGTATTCCTAGCTCTGAGCATCTCAGTAAACATGTTTTTGTTAGTCTGAAAGTATCCTCTCTCCCCCCCGCCCATTTCTTGAATGAAAGTTTAGCTAGTACAGACGTGGGGTCAGCTACACCCTTCAGCAGCTTTGTCTTTTACTCATTTTCCCTTCGTCTGCTACTATTAGAAAGTACTTTTAGCCCAGTTATGCTTTCCATCTCCTATCTCCAAAAACTCCTGTAATATGTTGTCCTCAGATAGAGGAAGTGTTACATTTCTTGATCTTAACCAAAAGACTAAGCATCAGCCCATGTTTTCTTTCTTCATGGGTAGCTTGTCTTACTGTCTCGGTGCCATTTAAATGCCTTCCTATGTTGATGTTCAGATATTTTACCGAAAAGTGTCTAGATACAGGTTTGCACTTGTTTATACTACTTAGGACTTCAAAACTTAATGATGTTTCTGAATTCTGAGTATTGTCATTATTACATATTACACTGTGTGTTTCTCTCTGGTTTTGGTTTAGTAGTTCACACTAGGTCTATACTGGCTGTTCTTACTCATTTGCTCATTACTCAGTACTTTTTCTTGGTTATTTATTTTTAGGCTACATTCCAGCAGTCTAAGTTTATAGTCTTATTCTCATTTTTTTTTCTTTTGGTTTTTTGAGACAAAGTTTCTCTGTGTAACCCTGGCTGTCCTGGAACTCACTCTGTAGACCAACCAGGCTGGCCCTGAACTCAGAAATCTACCTGCCTCTGCCTCCCAAGTGCTGGGATTAAAGGCGTGAGCCACCACATTTTTTTTTCTTTCTATATCTAATCCATATATCTAGAAAAAACTTTCATTCTTCTGTTTAAAAATTTGCATTAAAACCTCCTTTACAAGAGCATCCTTTTTCTAGGTTTCTTTTTCATTGTAGTTATTATTCTTTAACTCTTACTATTAAAACATTTTATTAGATTTATATACTTTACGTGAATATTTTGCCTGCATTTATGTGTGCATACCATGTGTGTTCGTGGTATCTATAGACATTAGAAAAGGGCATGAGATTGCCTGGTACTGGAGTTACAGATGGTTGTGATGTGAGCCAACATGGGTGTCAGAAATTGAACCGGGACCTATGTAAGAGCAAAAGGTGTTCTTAATTGCTGAACAATCTCCTTAGCCCTTTTAACTTTTATTATTCAGTATATAATATATATTTTTATTGAAAATAGATCCTTTTCTCACATAATATATCTTGATTATGGTTTTCCCTTTTATACCTCCCAGTTCCTCCTACCTCCCTCCTACCCAGATCTACTCCCTTTCTGTATCTCATTTTAAAAGAACAGATTCATAAGGGATAAAAGATTTAAAAAGGTAAAATATAATAAGATACAGCAAAAACTATCACACCAAAATTGGATGAGACAAATCTACAGAAGGAAAAGAGCCCAAGAGAAGACGTAGGATTCTGAGACCCACACTTCTGCACTCAGACATTCTATAAAAACACTAAACTGGAAGACATGATATATACGTGTAGAGGACCTGGGGCAGGCCCTGTGAATGCTGCTTCGGTCTCTGTGAATTCATGTGAGCATTGATCATGCTGATTTAGGGCACCCTTTGTAGTTGCTTGGTCACCCAAGCAGTGTTAGATAGAGATTCCATCTCGTAGCATGGGCCTTAAGTCAAATCATTTATTGGATGGTTACTCCCACAAATCTTATGCCACCTTGCCCTAGTATATCTTGCAGTTAGAATTCCATTGTTAAATATAATTTTAAGAGAAGTGTAAATATTAACTTATTTAATAACTTTTTGGAAATATACTTAATTAAAATTCATGTTTTATATCCTGTTAGTTTCCTTACAATATTTGTAGATATATTATACTCATTTTTCTGTTTTGCTGTCTTCACTAATGTTTAGGTTGTGTGCTGGTCTTACCATCATTTATAGTGTTAAATTTTCATTGGAAGAACTCATCTGCAGTAGGACATTGCTCTCTGAAGAGCCATTGTTTGTATTCATGGGACTTTCAGGTTTCCCAGGTTCTAAAGAAGCTTTAACTCCTGTACCTAGGATTCCAGAAGTACACAAATAGTAATGATCTCAGAGGCCATCTTCAACATGAACACTGGCTTGGGGATCCCAGCCTTATGCAGAGATTTTATTTTTTCCTTCGCAGTTTCCCCTTCTGCTTCCCTGGTCTGGTGGAAAGAGTTCTCTATGGCAGCCAAAGACAGTTCTGCCCTTGCCTGCAACCTCTTCCTTTGCTCCTAACAGGTACTTGCATGGCTCTCTAGGTAGACATGTGGCCGTAGCCTACTAGGTAAGCATTCTTATTTTTGAACTACACTGTAGCCCTTGAGTCACAGTTTGGAAGCCAGGTGGTGGAGTCTATATTACTCTGTCCAAACCTTGGGACTTCCCTTTGTAATCGTCACGTAGGACCTGCAGGCTGCAATCCACATCCTGTCAGTGACAGCAGTGTAGCTCACAGCCAGCAGCAAACTGCTTCTCCTGGTGATCGCTCTGTCTTTAGAAGATTAAAATAGAACACAATACAATGAAATCACTGTATTTTTAGAAGCAGAATTTTGGTTGTTTAAAAAGGAATAATGTTATACCTTAGTTAGGCCCAGTGTGGAGAAGTTGTAAGAGTCCATTCATACTGTATGTAATGGAAGTGTGTCGATTGCCACAGCTTACATACTCAGACAAACTGTCTTTGTTGGGGTGAGTCACATGCTATGGGATTCTTGATTTAAACAGCCAGGACGAAGTTGTCTTGAATGCACATGGTCCAGTAGGGAAGCATTTGTTAAGAGTCCAGAAAGCAAATGGAAGTGTGTGGAGAGGTAGGCAAGGCACTGCGTGGTCATGGCCTTAAGTAGTGTCTGGAAGGATGGAAGCCTCACACACATTGCTTGACATGTTGGCAGTCATGGAGACGTTTGCATGCTGTGATGTGTATGTCCTTCCTTTTTGTCTTAGTTAGGGTATTACTGCCGTGAATAGACACCATGACCAAGGTTCTGAGGTTCGGTCCATAATCATAAAGGTGGGAGCATGGCAGCATCCAGGTAGACATGGTGCAGGAAGAACTGAGAGTTCTGCATCTTCATCTGAAGGCTGCAGGGAGAAGACTAACTCCCATGGTTAGGAGGAGGGTCTCATTGCCCACTCTCACTGTGACACACTTCCTCCAACAAGGCCACACTTCCTAGTAGTGCTATTCCCCGGGCATATTCAAGCCACCACACTTTTAAATATAATTATGTTTTGAAAAAAAATTTAAAGATACAATCCTATCAATGTGCTCTGCAGTTACATAAAAGTTGAGGAAAGCTTTGTGACATTTAAAAAGTTGGCTATACATTAGAACCCAAGAAAATCCTCTTTTTTCTACTTTGTATCAGCCTCTCCCACGCCAGGTAGGCTCTACAGAGATACCTGAGGTCTAGAGAGACTATCAGTGCTGAGCATCAGGCACCTGCCCTGGTGACAGTCCAGTCCTATTGGCTACCCAAGTTAATAAATCCATATGAAACCCAAGCTTCCTAGTAGGGTTCAAACACATCTGGGGCAAGAGTCCTGTTTTCAGGACCTTTACTTGATTTGAACATGTCTCCTAGAATAATTTGCTAGATTGTCTTACTCCAGTCCTTACTCTGGCTCTTCATTCCAGCATCTGCTGTAGTATGTCACAGCAGACAAGGTGGGCAGACCCTGCTGGCTTCCAGGAAGAAAGCTCCTTGTTAGTAGCTTTCTTATGGAGAGGAGAACTGAGTGTTGGTAGCACTGTTGACAGCACACACAGTTTGTACACTAATCCTAGCTAGATGGGCTGTAATGGAGCAGTACCATGGATCAGCATGCTCGATTACTGTACCAGAGTAAGATGTTGAGTCTTAGCCAGCGAAAGTCCCCAAGCGCAGAGCAGTAGATAGGGACATGCAGACTGCAGTTCCTTGAGCTAGCAAGGGGGAAGGCAGTGCCCTTGGACTCTCTGGAATCTTCAGTCACGTTTGCACAGTCTGCCTTTCATTGTTGCTCCCTCTGTTTTCAGCATGGCAGCCTGAGACTTGGGCAGCATCCTCTCATGGAGACCTGAGTGCTGGGGACAGAATGATTCCACTTGGATGGTTTCTCCAGGACTCCAGTCCTCGAGGACAGGCTCTGCCTTGTCTGCTCCTGATAATGATGGTCAGAGGTGTGAGATGCCACCTCATGGGAGCAGAGAACAGCAGGTTTTTTGTTTGTTTGTTTGTTTGTTTGTTTGTTTGTTTCTATTCTATAGCCTGACTTGCTGACAGCCAGTATGGAGACAGTGGTCCCAGAGGTAGTGCAGGTCAAGGTCTCACCTTCCAGATAAGAGTAACACACAGAAACAGTGGTGCTGTATCTGTGGTCATGTCTCAGTGAGAGAATGCAGGTTACAGTGATGCAAAGGAGAAAACGAAAATAAAGCAGGCAGCTCCGTTGTGGCTTTACTGTACATTGTTCCTGCACAGGCCTTGGTGAGATATGTAGCATCTAGAATGCAGTATGCCACTGCCTGTTCTGTCGTAACTCAGACTTTAAAAAAAGGTAATAAAGATCACTGTTTCAGAAGTCTAGCGCTTAGCCTAGTGTGGGGAGACATTGTACCTGTTTAGGGCAGTTGGAACTTTTGCTGTTGAAGGATGTGGGCAAGAAGACCTGGAACTGACCCATGGGCAGCAGAGCAAATGAAACCAAAGCACACTATGGGCCCTTAGGGATTGTGAAATTTGAACCCTTGAACAAATCCTAAGCACTAGGGTTTTATTTTTCTGAGAAAATGATAATGACCCAAGAGAGACTCAAAGTGTTGGTTCTTCAGCGTGCTGAATGGGTCTCCAAGTCAGCAGACTGTTTCCTTGGGCTTGATGCCCTCGCTAGGCCTCTGCTTCCACACCTGGAAGTGGTATGATCTGGTCAAGCTGCACACAGGCTACTAGATAGTCCTAATAGACTGCCTTTCAGAGTAGGCCTTCAGAGACTACCCCTCCAGCTCCTTGATGACTGTGCGGCTGCCAGCCCTGGGGCTCTGGAAGAACTCCACAACCTCTTTCCCAGGCCCACTTTACTAGTTAGTCCTGTGGTCCTAGTTAATCTCCTTCAAGGCATCTGAAATGAGCCTTTAAATCTTCCTGAGCTCCATGATCCTCACCATGGCTCTAGAACCCACAGCCATGCTCCTGTCCCACTATGCTCTTCCAGTGCTGTGTTCCATCCCCGGCCTGTGCTTTCCTGCTCCTGGAGGACTCTTCCTTTCTACACACCCAAGGTGTGCTGTACATGACACTCTCTTGCGTGTCCGTCAGATACCTGCTTAGAGGCTATCAGCTCCTGTACATCTCTCATGGGCTTTTGTCTAAAGCAGTAATGAATTGTTTCCAGCACCAATAGCATACAGTCCGTTTACTAGACATTTTGGCTATTGGGATTTTGGGATGCCAGGACTCGGTATTTGCCAGAATGTATCCTTCAAACCCTGCCAGCTCCTCAGCAGCCAGCCAGGGGCACAAGCTGTGTGAGTGCATTTCTAGCCAAGTGATGCCATGCACCCTGTGCTCAGTGCCCTGTGTGCAGACCAGGGAGCTAAATGCTGCATGGGAAGTTGGTCTGCTACCTGGTTAGCACAAACTTGGGACAAGGACAGTAACTGTCCTTTCCCCTTCTCTTCCCACCCTGAGGACTAAGTGCAGGTGAAGGAAGCAATTAGACAACACCTAACTGGTGAAAGCAGGAGCCTGACTTGTGAGGCTTCTAATTCAGGATGTAAGTTTAGTACTAGGAAGATTCTGTAAGACCAGGCTAGAAAAAGAAAATGTCTTTTTAATGAATTGAAGCAAATATTAATTCTACAAAATTCCAGGAGAGAAAGTCTTTGAACACACATTGCCCTTCTGGTGGAGGGGCGAGTGCACTTGGAGCGCACACTGGTCAGCCAGCCCCTTCAGCACTTGCTGCCACGCCCTCCGTGCTATCTATCCCCTCTCCTGGCATCCAAGGCAAGCCAGTCTTCTCAAAGGCATAGCAGCAAGAATGCCAAGAGCACCTCAGGGCAGGCAGAGTTCACAGAAGGTGGGTAAAAGGCTCAGCACTGTTGAGCCACTGGGTGGGCCACCTCTGACTCTTTGATGGCTGCTTAGGGTTTATTGTGGATTAGTGACTCATTTCTTTGAGCTGCTTGTTAAAATCTACCTGTTTTCCGGCTTCCTGTCACTTCACCACAGACTCCTTCAGCTGATTTGTGATGTTCAACAGTGTGGACAGTGTTTGGAGGCAGGGTCGTCCATAAAGTAGGCTTGGTTGCTGACTCACCCTTTTCAGGGAGTCAGATGCTTTGGCATTTGTGGGGTGGAACACCTTAGGGAGGAGCCAGCCTAGGCTCTGGCTGAACTCATCATGGTCTTTCCTATAATATAAGTCAACCTAACTCCTCATATCAGCCAGTCTTAATCAGATCAACAGACAAAGAAGTCCAGTCAGAGGGTGATTCTGCAAGACTGATGTAACTGGGCAGGTCTGACCCCAAACCTCACAGGCCACAAGGCCCCAGGTCACAGCCTTTCCCCTCTCCTCAAGCCCTCTTTTAAACTGATATTTCAGAAAATAGGAGGTGGCAACCACAACTTCTGCCTTACATCTAGACAGCTGATGTTAGTAACGTTAGTTCATCCCCAGTGGACATCAGAGCTGGGGCTGCATCTTTGCTTGAGACAACTGCCTGACTGAAGGTGACTATATTGAGAGCTACAGCATGTAGTTCAAGAGCCTCTGGGTCCTGCTGTACTGCCCTTTGTAGTCGTCACCTATTACTTGTTACACAGGCTCTGGGGAACATGCAGATCTTGTTTCCAAGGTTATTTTCTCCTCAACTTTGAGTCAAACTGTCCTGAAACAATACACCCAGTTACTGCCCTTCTCTGGGTCCCCCTACCCCATGGACATGTTCTCGAGCACAGAGATGAATACTGTTTGCAGAGCTGGCTAGGTCATCCTCCTCTAATCTGTGAGCCCATTTAGAAATGTCTGATGAATCATGTTCTCTGGGACAAACCCGTCCCTGAGAGCCAGTGTTTAGCACCTTCCACAAGACACCTGCCCCTGCCAGGAGAGGCTAGGACATGGTTATGGCGGTCATCCAGACAAAGGTGTTTCTTCTGCATATTCCTTTGCATCTTTGCTGTCACACACCTGCTGGCTCACTCAGTGCTTGTTGAGCCTCTGGCACACCTGGCTATGTGCTCTGTGCCAGGACCCCCCCTATAGCTACACTAGGCCTGTTCTCCCCAGTGCCTGCCTATGGGTATGCTGTGTTCTACACATGTTCCTCCTTGGACATGCTGTGTGTTTTTTGTTTCTAGAGCTTCTTGGCTGTGTGCATACTGCCATTTTCTACATTTATATCTTCCTAGAGAAGATTTTCTGAATGGTAGCCAGTTTGGGACTCTTTGTGGCTCAGGCCTGACTATGCTTCCCTTTGCATGCAGGTTTAGGTTTCTGTGTGATGTCTGAGATTCTGGGCAGAGACTGTTTGTTTGTTTTTTTTTGGTTTTTTTCTGCTTTGTCCCAGTTGATCTGACTGACCATGTTCTAAAGAGAGCATGGTCCTAGACAGTGAACCTTCCTGGCGATTTGACAGAAGCCAAATGTGCTACCTGTGCTAAGACAGAACTTTAAAGAGTTATGAATAGCTGGGTTAAGGGCCAGTCTGCCTGCTGCCACTTCATACCAGCCAGTCTTAGCTCTGCAGAGGAGGAAGTCCAGCGGTAGGGTAGTTCTGTGAGAATGATGTAGGCAGGCACCGCATGTGCTGGTGGTCCTGGCTTCTGTGGTGTATTCTTTTCACATCCTGGAAGTTCAGCACCAGCTTTTAGATTGACATGAGCCAAGAGTGTACACTCATTGGTCAGCAAGGAGTTGGCGACACACCAAAGAACATAAGACCATTTGAGAGAATTCAAGCTAGTCAGATTATATTGGTTCAAAGAAGGGAGGACCTATCTTCATTCTTGGCTGCTCAAGAAAAATTTCAAACCCGTGTAAAAGGAAGGGGCAATTTATACAGTAACCCTGCTTCCCTGTCTTTAAGGCCTGGAATTCTCTACCATGTGTTCTTCATACACCCTGTCTCACTCTCCGTCCTGGGTATTTCAGGCAAATCCCAGCTTGCCATCATACTTCCATGTGCCGGGAATAGTTGTAGAGCCTTCCATGTGCCAGGAATAGTTGTAGAGCCTTCAGTGTGAAAGCAGTCCAGGCTCAGGCACTACCCTTCAGATACTGAAGGTTAAGGGTCCACTGAGGTGTGCAGCCTGATCCTCTCTGAGTGTCTAGTGAGAGTGAGCCCAGCTCTCTCTTAGCTCCAAGATCACAGTGGCCAGCTGACACTGTAGTTAAGGTATTCCATAAGTGAGAGCACCCATAGACCAAGAGTGCCTGCCCTTGAGCTGAATTTCCAACAGACAAAATTCGTTGTCATTGGTGTTCCATGTAATAGCTGTTTTAAAAACAAACAAAAAGCCCTCCTTAACCACTCTTTCAAAACAGGATGAAAAAATTATCCCTGACTGGTTCCCCTCCCCTTCCCTCCTCTTCCGTCCCTTCCCATCCCTTCTATCCCTACCATGGTTTGGAGCTAGTTGTGATTCTTAGGGGAAAATCAGCAGGAACACCTCATAGGTTATCCTTGACATTTTAAATGTCTGCCTGATTACCCCAAAGGAAAAATAGCGCTTAGAGAAAGAGAGTCTTTCTTCCATTTTCATTTTCTCTAATAAATACACATAAACTATGTTGGGCATGCCTGAGGAATTCACGACACTTACTCATTAAAGTTTAATTCCTATTAATGGGCAGATGTGAGCTTTATTATAGAACTTTGGTATTTCTCAATAACCTGTGTGGCAAGAAAAAGCAGAACTTAATGGATTGGGGCACTCAAGGCTATTAGTGAAATTCACACAGGGAGGAGCTGGGTTTATTGAAAGCTGAGCCTAGTGTTAGCTGGGTGTGCAATACTGCCTTGCCTGGAAGGGGCTGAGGAGTAGAGGGACGTGGGGGCTGGGAAGGCTCAGCCTAGGAAAGTAGTAGGGTATAGGTCTGTGTGTGGATAGGGGAGGGGAGGATCTGGTAGCTAATGATTTCTGTCTCTGAGCCATTCATGGCAGACTTGTATAAGTTAGCTGAATCCAAACAAATCCAGTGAAACCACACTAACTACACACAGGGACTAGAGTTGTCTGTGACTGTACACTGAGCTGCTTGGTGAGGAGGCAGTGAACAGTGGCAAGGCTTCAGGCCACAGGCTGCTGTTCTCTTGGGCAGACTCCTCGGAGAAGGGGCGTCCTTTCACTGCTGTTCAGACAGACAGCCATTCATGTTCCTTCTTTGTTTAACACAACAAATCATTTTTCATGACTGTTATTTTTTTTGTCCTAGGCTGTAAGAGCTAACCTAAGGTTTTTCAAATAACATTACATTTTAAAATGTTTACTTTGCGAGCGTGTGTGTGTGTGTGTGTGTGTGTGTGTGTGTGTGTGTGTGTGTGTGTCTGTGTGCATGTGAGTGTGCTCATGCCACAACATGTATGCAGGTCAGAAGACACTTTGTGTGACTCCTTCCACTATGTGGGTCCCACAGATTGAACTCAGATTGTCAGGCTTAGGGGCAGGTGTTTTTACCTACTGAGCCATCATTCTGGTCCTAGCCTGTTGGGTTTTTTTCTTATTTGTTTTTTGTTTGTTTGTTTGTTTTTAAATGTTTCCATCACCCAGTTTAAAAAGACACACACACAACACAAATATCCTTAATTTAGGAATCCCTCACTTTCTCATCAAAGTCAGATTTTAGTTCGTCGACAGTGGTTCTGTATCCTACAGCCTCACACCCCAGGGAGTGTCAGAATCACATGGTTCCAGATGTAAAGTGGCATTGGGTGTCTCCTGCTATCCCTTGTGCAGTAAGCTGGGCTGTAGCTGGGTAGCAATGTCCTTTCAAAGCTTTTACAAAGATCTGGGTGGCAGGAATATAACAGGAGCGGGGATAAGTCTGAGAGGAGTGGAGTCATTGCCTGTGTGTGTAGCAAGAGCTGAGCTCTCTAGGGATTGGGGCAGGGCAACAAGGAGGACAGAGAGAGAATGTCATCACCTGGATCTCTGAGAGGGTCTGCAGTTACCTTGCCTTAGAGATGAAATGTATAGCTCCTGGAGCACAAGATTGTGTAGACATTGTAGAGCCCAACCTGGAACCATATATGTAGGCACGTTTCCAGGTCCTTCCTTACTACCTGAACCCTTGAAGCCATGTAGGCAACATCTGACCTGGCCCTGCACTTGTACCTGTGTGCCTGGCTTCTTAGGCCCAATACCCTCTATCCTCTGCTTGTGAGGTGCTCCTTGTCAGCTCACATCTTCTGAGATGCAGGCAGGGGAAGAAAAGTGCATGTAATTTTTCATGTCTGACTATACATAGTGATATTTCCTAGAGGTAACAGGATGGATAGGGAATCAAAGATATATTTTAACAACAGTGAAATGTACTTTAGTCACATGGGTGGTCAGCACTAACACAGGAAGTTGGCACTTTGTCTGTTAGCTTGATTTTCTGTTGTAACAGAATACTCCAAACTTGGCTAATTTACATAAAAGGTGATGGGAAAGCTCAGAAACATATTGCTGGCATCTGGCCATTCTCTGCTAAAGGTATGGTGCTCCATGTAACATGGTGGACATTAGCCGTGTAAGCATGACAGGAGAGCTGGGCTGTCTTTATAGCAACCATGTGTGCTCTGATTAATCTAACCCTGGGAGAAAGAAGCCAGTTTCCCTAGAACAGTGCCTTCTACCACACAGCACTGTTACCTTGGAAATCAGGTTTCAACCTATATTTTGGGTGGACATACCATGTTTGTGCTATAAAAGTACCCTTGATATGTGATAGGAATAGCCAGTAATTCACTGTCTAACTCTTACTGTCTTTCTCTTAAGTCTACTCATGAGAATGAAGGCAGGGCATGACCTGACAGGTCCTAACAGGGCCATCAAACCAAGGAAAGCCTTCGAGGAACCTGAGGAGATACAATCTGTGTTTCATGAGCAACTGCCAACACAAACTTTCTTAAAGTAGGTGCTAAAAGGAGGGGGGACAGTTTACCGAGAATCTGGCCACAAAGATTGTTTCTAAAATGTTCGGTGGCCAGGAAGACTGGATATCATGAAGGTTGTGAATTATCATGTCTACCCTTTACCCATAAGGCTCCCGTTTAGCCATATATTTGAAAACATCTCCAGTAGAAAAGGAACATACCATTCATTATTATAACCATTCTAGCTTTCCCCTTCTTAGTCCCCTGCCAAGTGCCTTAATGTAGTCATTTACTCTCTTTCTTTTGAGTGGCAGTGGGCAGAAGTGTGACCTAAGCTTGAGAAGAGTCTGCAGGGTTTGACTCCAGAGTATAGAGGGTTTCAGGTCTCAGTAACTTCTTAATGTTCCAGCCTTTGGGTGTTTTTCTCTTTCTCAAAACTTGTCCAACTTGACCAGGTCTTTTTCCTGCGGGAAACAACATTTGGCTGCAGTTGAGAAAAAGAATTTCACCAAAGTTCAGATGAATTTCTCTGCCTCTCAATTGATACAGAAAAGTTAAATACATTAAACAACCATACGTAATTAGAGATCTGTCTTGGCAAGCCAGAAACACCAGGCAGTTTCCTTACTAGCATGGTAAAAGTTACCAGTCAGAAACCTACAACAGGTGCCATGCTTCTTGCCAAAACAGCATTGCCTGGAAGACTAGAGACAAGGCAGGAGTTTTTGATCACTATCCTTTTGCTGATTGCCCCAGCCTAGCACTGTATGAAAAAGCAGTACATGGCTGGGGAAGGAAGCGCCAGACTGTCACTTCCCATGTGGAGGGCTTGAGAGAAAATGATAGATAAGTAGAAGGGGAAGAGTTTAGCAAGAGCCAAGGATGCCATTGCTGCTGTGCATCAGCAAACTAAAGTGGATATTTAAAGTACTTAAACAACTTCCACATTTTTATGTTTTAATAATATTTTAAATGTTTTATGAAAATATCAGACACTTATGAAGAAGACCAAGTAGCTCAAGAGTTTTGACACTGAATAAAGCAACTCTTGAGAGACTTAACAGGGTCACAGGTGTAGCTGGGCTCTGTGGGGGTGGTGTGGGGGGTATTCAGATACAGATTCCTGTTAATGTGATAGTGCAGGGGCCATCATTGCTCTGGCTGATTCTAGAGAGAAATGTTGGGCCCTGCTTTGCCAAATATGTGTTGAGCTACAGTGGGTAGGAAGGTGTGATACTGGGCATAGTACCAGCAAGCTGGCTGAGCAGTGAGATGCCAGCTGCAACACAGCATTCTGCTGACTGCTGGTCAGACTTCTTGGCTGTTCTCATGAGAAAACAAAACAAAACCAAGAAACAAAGCATTGTGCCTTGTGCCATGTGCAGCATAGCGGATGCAGTATTGGCTTGCTGTTTCTCTTCTTTGGAAGGGTATGTTTGGGATTTCCTGGGCTGAGGCTTCTGTCTTCAGAGTTGAAATTCCTCAGAGGACACACATTGGTTCCCCTGCTTGGCCTGGCCTGATCTGTTACCTCTTTGTGTTCTGCTTTGAAATTCTGTCTGTGGGAGCTACACGACTGCCCTGTGAAGTTACTATGCTCTTCTTAAATGACTCATGGGTGACTGCAGGTGTCCAATGGAATGCATATCACTGCAGAACGTTTGATGCCACTTGTCACATGCTGATTTGAAAGGAAAGGTCTGGTTCTTTGAGGTTTTGTGGGTCTTCTTTCCTTCATGTTTGGCAAACACAGAGGTCCCAGGAGATCTTTTTATCCATCCAGTGCCAGGCGTTGGTGGTTGGCGGGTTCTAGTCTCATTCTTGCCTCAAGTCAGAACAGCCAATTGCTTCCTGAATATGATCTAAAAATGGATTTCAAAGAAATGATTGTGTAATCTGTAAGTCCACTGGTGCTGGCAAGGCATTCCCCTGGGCTGCTTGGAGTGCCCCGGCTCCCTGCTTCCTTCTGACTGCCAAGCACAGCTGCTTTGTTTATGTCAAAGTCCAGACTCTTCATTGCTATCTTGGAAGAGGGGAACTCTTTATCTTAATGCTTGTGGTCTCTGCAGAAAAGCCCACTTCTGATAAGCCCAGTGTGGGCCAAGTATAAGTGAGCCGTGCTAACTCCACCAGATGCCCTCAGGCAGGAATCCCAGTTCACCATATCTCGAACTGGGGACTGTTTTGATTATTCTACAAAGAGCTTTTCATTTTTTTCTGGCAAATAAAAACTATCTGTGCTAGAATTGAAACTGTCCTCTAAAAGGAGGGGACCATCGCCTACAGAAAATTTACCGTTCAACTCAGCATTTCTGAAGCCAGTGTCTCCTCTGTTCCTTAGATGGACTTTCTGGTCGAGACCAGCCTGTGGAGCTGCTGAATCCTGCCCGTGTGAACCACATGCCCAGCACAGGTAAGTCAACATGCTTGTGCTGTAAAGTCCTGCTTTACTGGGGGGTATAACAGAGATGAAGGTCTCTTTACAAGTGGAAGTCAGTGTGCTAGCCCAATGCTTTGGACTTGATGCATACTCAGATGGCATTTCAGGTGTCTCTGGGGCCTGGGCTCCACCTCTCCTTTCCCACCTGCCACCCTATTGACTTTACCCTCGGCTGCTGAGCAGAGGTAGGAGCAGGGGACTAAATATCTTATGAATACATCCAGCTTTTGAAGTCTGACTATTTTGAGAAGTTTTGACTTTCCCTTTCCCTCAAGTAGAGTTTGCTGAAGTCATTTTGTCTAACACTACCATAGTTTGGGCGTTTTGAGATAGTTTCCTAGTTCTTGCCCAGTGTGGAATGAGATAAGAGTTTCTAACATGCCCTGATGGACTGTGAAAAAAAAATGATAAATAAACAGTTTCTAAGAAAACCAATGAAGTCGTCTTTGTTTTCATCCTTCTGCAATGAAAAGCGCACCCTGCTCTTTGAGAGCCTTGTGTGAGGATGGGTTGTGGCTTGCAGTGCTGTTGCCTGGCTTGACCTGCTTCCAGTCTGCTGCTGTCACTGTATGAACTCCGTGGCTGAGTACCTGGGTTTTATTTTCTTGTTTCTCAAACAGGGATGGTAATGCTTCCCTGCACAGTTCTCACTAAGCTCAAATATATGTGTCAGCTTTTTAGTAGTTCCACAATAAATGTCATCGCTTAATGTCACACTGACTAGCTGAAGATGCCGTGGGATGTCGCTGTGATGTGCCAGCTTAAGAGCCAAAGTTTGCTGTGCCCATCACCCTTAGCTGCTTTCTCTGCTCCAGGATGGTGTATCAACAAGGATCACCTTACCTCTTCTCCCTCTGTAGCCAAGTTCCCTTCGTCCTAGCATGTTTAACACATCTTTACAGTATTGAAGGTCAGAGTGTTTGCAGCATGCTTTTAAGCCTATGTAGAAGCACTGTAAGTGGGCAGAGAGGAGCATGTATCCACAGGGCGTGTGGAACATCTCATGGAGTCTACATGTTGACATGTGTCTGAGAAGCCATTAGCATAGAGGGCATGCTTTCACTCCGTTTTCAAACACTTTAATCAAGTATCAAATGTCTCACAGAACAAATAAGATTAAGCTACAAAACCTTGAAAATTGATGTGAAATATCTTTAATGTTGCCTTTCTATAGAACAGAAAGATTTTAAGTGTTTTATAAGTTGTGCTGTATTCTTGACCACTGAGTGAACCTTACCTATTTTCTGACATGCTGTGTGTCTCATCTAAGCAGTCATCCTTTCATTTGAGTAGGAAAAGTGCCCAGGCAGTTCTCACTGCCAGTCTCATCTCCTTTCTAGACCATTCCTTGCCCTGCATTCATGAACCCATGAAAATTCTGGTGATGATAATCAAGCCTTGCTATTCTGTAGCAAGAATTATTAGGGCTGCAAGCTGCCTGACTATTTCGCTGCCGCCACCTGCTACCTTGATGGGGTGCTCAAATTGAAGTTTTTCTTGGGAGTGTAAGACAGTCTTTTAAAGAATTCCCCAAAGGCTGCCGGCCCAGGCCTCCCCTGCCCCAGCTCAGAGTAGTTCTTCCTCCTCTGCTCTTTGCTTTTGTTTTCCACCACCTGGGCAGTTTTTAGGGACCCTGTGTGTTCAGGTCCCATTTATTTCCCCCTTTCATTCTGCTTTGGGCTCAGTATGGAAGGAAGCAGAAAAGGACCTGTCCTGAGCCAACCTGGGACACCATCTCCTGTCCTGTTGCATCATGGCTTCTTCCTCTGGTTGGCCTGCTCCTTGCCTCTGGATTTCTCCAGCCCAGCCCAGAGGCTTTGTGAGTGTATCCCTAGCAGGAACATTCAGAGACTGCAGGCCACCTGGCTACCCTAGGGATATCCCTAGCAAATGAGGCAAGCAGCTGATACAGGAAGACAAGTGGGCAGGAGAGAGTCCTGAGAGGTTCTTGGTAGATAGAATCAACAAGGGTGAGGATGTCGGGAGAGATCTGAGGTGTGGGTTACCCAGTATGGAGACTGCTTGGTGGTATTTCTTGTGCCTGGCGACCCTCACAATGGCCCTGTGCTCACCTAACAGAGTAAGCGACTGACTGAGATGTGAGGTAGAGCTGCTTTCCAGGTGACTGACCTTAGTCCTCTCTGTGGTATTGTTGTTGATGGGACTCAGCAAAGAATTACTTTTAGGGCCCTTTCTGGCCATGCAGCTGCCTGCTGTCTCTTTTTTCTGTCCCCTTCCATTCTCCGGGGGCATGATGCTGTCTGGTTTTCTTCCCAAGCGTTGCCTGTCTGTCTGGGCTCTGCCTTAAGTCATGACAGTCCTATTCTACCTGGTAGGCCATTATAGGAGACATGGATACCTCAAAGCTGGCCAGGCCCTCCAAGGGTTAGTAGCTTAGACTCCCAATCTTGTTTAACTCCTGTAACCCACTCTGAGATGGCTCCTGGGAACCAGCATCCTGGGGCAAATGACCAAGCATCTCACAGGTAGCCTGCAGCCTCCACTGAGCCTTGCTTCTGCTCTGTACTTTTTCCTCTGTAAGAGTGGATCTGTGGCTTTTGCCAATGGCATGAGTAAGGGTAGCCAGGTGGCCTGCACTCTCCGAGCAGATGACTGCTAATACTTCTGCCTTGCCCTGTGTCCTGGTGCTTCCACTTCTATGCGTCAGAGCACTTTGTAGTTGAGCCCACACCGTGTTTCCCATGGTGCTGCTGGCTTTTGAGCCAGTCTCTGGAGAGACACTGTCCTGCACATGCCCATGTTCTCATCTAACGCCTGCACACTATTGCTTGCCCAACGGTTTTCGGTTTATTTTGCTTGTGTGTCTTGTGTCTCTTTAGACAACCTACCTACCACTCTGTGTTCACTGCCATCATTTACCAGAAATGCTGCTGGCTTTGAATGCACCCTCTTGACTGTCTGAGCTTCTGTCCCTCACCCCCCAGCCTAGACCCTGCCCTTTCTGCTCTGTCTACTTGTTTCCCAATTGGGATCCTTTACCACCCCAGTGCCCAAGGAGGAAGAAAGCAGCCTTCCCTTTTGGGTAGATACAGGGTTGCTTATACTTCTCACAGTGGTCCAGTCCTTCAGTTCTGTGCTGCTACTGCAGACCAGAAATGTTCCTTGTCCACCACAGGATGTCACATGAGGCAGGGAAAGGTATGTGGTTCTTGGTTTTAGAGCTGAACATTCAGGGTGGCTGTCCAAATCAAGCAGTTCTAGCTGTGTGTGTTGTGTTCCCAAGTGGTCCCAGTTCCATGGATCCCATTGTCCTGAAACTGGTAACTGGTGTGTGCGTGCATGCATGCAGTGGGGCTGTGTGAATACTGGTTTGAGTAAATACTCATGTGTGTGAGTATGGAGATGAAAGGTCAGCCTGTTGTGTTCTCTTACACCCATCCACTTTTCTTGATACGGAACCGAGAAGTCTGGGATTAGACTAGCTAGACTGGTCCCCTTCTCTCTTCTCCCTCACAACAGAATCACATGTACTTACCACCATGCCCAGCTTTTTACATGGTTTATGGAGATTAATCTCAGGTCCACACGCCTGCACAATAAACATTTATAAACTACTAAACTGTCCATAACACCTGTGTGCTCCCCACCCCTCCTTCCCCTTCTTAATTTTAAAAAGAACTTTTTTATGTGTAGTAGCCTCAAGAATAACCTCCAGATTTGTGTCATACCAAGGATGGAGAACTAGGCTGCATTTTTCATGGATATTTGATAGTTCCAGGCAGCTAGGGCAGGAAGGAAAGGTTTCTTTCAATTGTCAGTTATGACAGGACTAGTGTACAAAGGCAGATTCATGCACTATGACATCATTTGTGCTCAAAGCACTTTCAGTCTGTGTTTATCATCAATTTGTATTACAGGTTTTAGGGCTTTGGTATCTCAGGTGAGTCAGCCAGGATATGAAAAAGGATTTTGTCATCCTTTGTCCACCTTAGTTAGCCTGGATAGGCATTAGTTTTCAGTAGCTATATGTTAGCCTTGCATAATCTTTCCTTCTCCCAACATCTGGTTACCTTTAAGGAAGAATTACTTTGGGGCCATACCCTGTACACCTGGTTGGACCCAACTCAGGTCCCTATGTTCCTAAGTGACTCCCATGCTGCCATGTGGAACCAGAACCTCAGTACATAGGTCACGGGGCCTCTTGACAAGGGGCTAAGTCTTCGGCTAGAGCAGAGAGCAGAAGCAGGTAGCCTTATCAGGTTGGTCAAGAGTTGAGGTGTGGGGCGCTAGCTCGTCTCACAGAGGCCTCTGAAGTATCTAGCTTCCTGAGCTGTCTGAATTCCCTTTCTCTAGCATCCCTGGCCACGCCCCTCCCTCCATGTTTCCTGCTGGGCTGTGTCTGTTGACTGAGAGAAGAGCTAATGGAGACACTGGGTCAGTTTGGCCCTGATATCTCCAGTTTGCCTTCAAAGAGCCCGTTCCTCTCCCATAGATTCCCTGCTCTGCTTGTGTTCCCTCTCTCATCCCTGAGCCACCTCCTCTGTGTTGATTTGGACGTTCTTAGTCTTCTCAGGTTGATCATTCCACTCATTTAGTTTTGTCGTTTCTTTTTTATAAAAGAATTTTAGGTCATACCCTTCTGGGTAGGAATAAGTTATAACTTGTGATATTTAATTTATGAAACATTAATATCAATGTTTTAGAAACATTTATGTTTCACAAGGGAGATATTTTGATATGTCTTTTATAGTTCTTTAAAAAAAATGATACTTAGATGTTTTTAAAATCTGAAAGTCTTGAGTTTTCCAGTAGACCTTTGTTAAGATGTACAGCATGTTAGAAGTTACAGAGCCTTTGGGGTTTTAGAGACAGCTTGTCTTATCGTCGGCTTTTTGATACCTGAGTATGTCACTTGAGTATAGAAGAAAAGGCCAGAGGTTCTAAGTGCTGTGGGGAGTAAGAGCACAGTGAGGAAGGCGAGCCCTAGGCTGTGTCCAGGAAGACACACTCCAGCTCATTCTTTATTTACTCCTTCCTGTAGGCAGGAGTCACTGCAGCCGGCTCTGTTCTTAGTTTTTGGGATATGTGCATGTGTGATTCAGAGATCCCTGTTTCTGTGGTGCTAGGCTGTGACTAGAGGAACAGTCAAAGCAGAGAGCAACCAGGGGCAGGAAAGAGGACAAGGGCAGAGGTCAGGTTCTTACTCAGGTGGTTAGAGTTTTCTTGAGAAGCTGACATGATTTCAGCAGCCTTGGATGGTGTGAAACTGGTCAGTGATGGGGGATACAGGAGGTGCTAGGCTTTGGCAGATACCCTGGTACCAGCTAGCAGGCAGGGAGGGTGGGGCAGAAAAGATGCTGGCCATGTGATGGCACTGATACCAGTCACTTGCCAATATCCTAGGCACTCAGCATTTGTGTATAGGAGAGAGACTCCTGGAAGTTCTCGCCAGTGCTGTGGAGGGTGGTGGTAGCCCATCTGGGACAGGGGCATTAAGCATGAAGACCCAATAGTGACCAGTGGCAAACTAGATGTGATAGTGGCACACCGGATTGGTACAGTGGAATAAAGAAAATCGTTGGGACTAGAAATCTGGCAGTCAGTGGGATTCTCAGGTGATGCCTACACTTGGGATATGAGAGAGATTGCAGAGTGGAAGCTAGACTAGGATTGGCCTGAAGCACTTGGGTGGTGGAGTCACATTAACTAACTATGGTGGGTAATGTAGATGGGACCTACTTTGTGGGGTTGTGGATTCAAAAGGTACAGAAGTGAACTTTGGATGCAAATATGCTTTCATTCAAGGCCACCAAAAAGCTGTTGTTCCCAGTGTAGTCTGTAGAAGCCATCTGTGAGAGGTAGCAGAACATTCTGTTACCAATTCTCCAGAGGCTGTGCCACAGGCCTGGGTTGAACCCAAAGAGAGTGAGTGTCTACACATGACGTGGGATATGTTTCAGAGGACTTGTTCAAAGCTCAGCTCTGGCAGCTCAGAATAAATGATGACAACTTTTCTCTTGTCACAACAGTTCTCTTGCCATGTCCTTTAAGTGCCATGTATGCTCTGCTGTGTCAGTCTTGCAGGAAGTACCTCAGTAGGCACAGGTTAGGAAATAGACTGGCAGTCCAAGTAACTTCCCCAAGGTCACTCATTTGTCAGGTGGCTGGCTCATAACAAGTTCCCAGGAGATTCTTCTAGATGCCAACATCTGAACTACCACCACACCTGTCCCCACACTCCAGATTTCCAGTTGTCTTTTGCACTGTTTCTATCTCCAGGAATCCATGAAACCCTTAAAGGATGCTGCATTACTCCTTGGCCATCTGAAGTCAGGTGAGGGCAAATTGATTTCTGGAAACCCCAGGTTCAATCTTCTTGCTTCCTTGAGGGGAGAGAGCTGGAGGAGACCCAGACCCCAGCAATGCAGCTTTCAGTTTGCCCTTATTCCTTCCTTCCACCCTGTGCAAGAAGCTTCTATTTTTAAGTATTTCTGCTATTCCTGTTGAGTAATAGTGGTTCCTACTGTGGCCCAGCTGTAGGTGAAATGTATAACCAAGTGTATAGAGATGTCGAAGAAGGAAATTCCGAAATTCTGTGTTCTTATGTAATGTTGACCTTATGTAACTGGAATGGCAAAGAGTACTGATTTGGTACCCTCCCTAGACCACTGGGGCTATTTTTAATTTTCTAACAATATGCTTTTATCCATTGAGTGTAGGGTAATCAGATTGCTTTCTAAGTTAATTTGAGATGTATGCTGTTGTGAGCAGGTCCAGAGGTGTTGCAGGGAGGAAGTTTCCCCTAGGCCCTGGGCTATTCCAACTTTAACACTTATGGGCAAGGACTAAGTTGGCTGCTACCAGTTCTGAAGATTTTTCCACCTGTAGCGTGGCTGTGGCCATTGGGTGAGTCAGTGGTCAGTAATACAATGCTGGTTTGGATGTTTCTGTGTAATTGTGCACTCTTAAAATTTCTTCCCAGTGACACCTTATTTATAACATCATCACACCAGAATCTCCAGCGCATGGTTCTGCACACCCCCCCACATCATTTCTGGAGGTTCTGTTTGTCTTTGGTAGCAGCAATCACACATGAAAGTCTGGGGCAATTTACTGTGTTTTGGTGGTGATACATAGTTTCCAGGAAGTGCGTTTGTATGCTTCTCCAGTGCTGTCACCCACCACACCAGGCTTTATCTACAGTTCTTGCTCCTACGTGCTTGCAAGTCTTCTGCTTTCATAAGATGTTTTTCTTCTTGGGGTCTATAGAGCAAATTAGGAACATTAAAAGAGTTTTCTAGGGAACTTTGAGGCTTTTTCTGAAATAGGCAGCAGGGAAAATCTAACCCTGACTTCACTGTTTAGTAGAGCAGCCCAGATGGCTAGTCATCTCCAGGTGGACCCTTGCTGTTACAGGCAGCATAGAGAACTTTATACATGCAAAACACTGCCTAGCCTGTGCAAGGCTCTAGTTTCCACACCCACTAGTTGCTCCCTTCCAGATTAAATCACAGTGTTAGGAATGCAGGAGAGGTGCAGTGAGGCCATCAGGTATGGTAGCCCACATGTGCTTGCCTTCTGCTTGTTTGCTCTTTTTTTGTCCTTGCTTTCATGGAACAAGCAGATGCCTATAGTTTTGTTGGTGGAGATGCCATAGTTCCTAGGACTTTCTTAAGAACCTTTTCTTAGGGACCCCTGTGCTTGGTTTTCTTCCTAACACTGCATGAATTTAGTGGAGTTTTGTGGACTCTTTTATTTTTACCCCCCCCAGGTTCTATTATTGTTTTGTTTATTACTATTATTTATTATTATTATTATTATTATTATTATTATTATTGCCCCCATTAACATGTATAAGACTGTCAGTTGTTTTCTGTGTTCAACTTTAAATAATTTATAAGACTTGATGTGTTATACTTACTATTTTATAGCTGTTGACATATTTTCAGAATATAAATGTTAAGTGCTTTCCTGTTCCAGTGGTTGTGTAGTCTCATTACTTGTGGTTCTTGTGCAGCATGTTTAGGCCTGTGGGCTGCACTCTAATGCATGTGTCTGTGTGAGGATTTGTTGTTGTAGTGACAGAATATCTAAGGCTGGTGTCTTAGTTAGGGTTTTACTGCTGTGAACAGACCATGACCAAGGCAACTCTTACAAGGACAGCATTTAATTGGGGCTGGCCTACAGGTTCCATGAAAGCAAGGACAGGTTCAGTCCATTATCATCAAGGTGGGAACTTGGTGGCATCCAGGCAGGCATGATGCAGGATAAGCTGAGAGTTCTACATCTTCATCTGAAGGCTGCTAGCAGAACACTGACTTCCAGGCAGCTAGGATGAGGGTCTTAAAAGCCCACACCCACAGTGACACACCTACTTCAGCAAGGCCACACCTGCTAATAGTGCTACTTTTTGGGCTGAGCATATGCAAACCATCACAGCTGGGTACTTTACAAAAGAGAGAAGTTTATTTTAGTTTATAGGTCAGAGACTGGAAAGTCCAAGAGCATAGTGCTAGCCTCTGGCCAGAGTTTTTCTGCTTCATCCATAGGAACACACAAGGGTGAAAGCAATGTGAGAGGTATAGCACCTTCTTTCAAATTAGTTAGTTCAATATTGAGAGAGCCGCCCTGAGACCTCTAGGAGGGCTTTGATCCTCTGCAAAGCTGGACTGCTTCCTTTTCCCCCAACACACACACACACACACACACACACACACACACACACACACAAAACTAATACCAACATGAGTTTGGAGGGGACAAATCAAGCTGTGTGTGTTGGGAAGCTTTCCGGCTTCTCTGTGAAATTCATTTTTGTCAGTGCTTCATGGAGGCTTGGGGAATGCTTAAATAATCTAGCACAGAACTGGAAGCATGGATGTGACCACCATAGTAGCTCTGCTGCTGAATCCAGGGCCCCAGTCCTTTGTGTACCTACTTAGCTCAAGTCAAGGGCAAGTTAGCATCTGCCAGTGCTGTTTCTGTCTATGCATTCTTCCTCTTTTGCCCTCTGTATCCTCTGGTGTCTCCTCTAAGCTCATACATTTGCACCTGTTACATCTTTGCAAAGCTTGCATATGGACACTTATGGACAGGTCTGTGGCTTGTTGGTATTCACCTGGAGATGAGTATTCTGGACTGGTTGGACACCAGCCTTCTACCTCTTTCTTCCTGTTGTCTTCTCTGTCTCTCTGGCAACATTATATGCCTGGCTTCTGAGGATCCACAGAGAGTAACATAGACCCTTTAGCCACATCTTCAGCCTGTAAGTGCATACATAGGGTTGCTGGAGGAATAGCAAATGGTACACCTGGAGGCAGTATTTGGATTGGAACCTAGAAGCCCCAATGGCTCCAGGAAGCATTTTTTTCTTGGAGTTGGTTCTATTTTCAAACTTGAGGTTTTTCTCAAGTGTGATCCTAAGAGACCACTATCTTAAACTCTAGCAAGTGGGGCAAATTATAATGACTAGCACCTTCACATGGAAGAAATAATGGGTGGGGCCTTGTTTCTCCACTGAAGGAGGACCCCTTCCACCCCTTTCTCCAGATCCAGTCCAGAGCTCTGGCATCTGTTGTGCCAGGCCTCGGTGCCCTGATTCATGTCAGCACCCTTGCAGCACCAAGCCTGGAAGGACTAGGGACAGAACAGTACTTTGCATTTGGGGGAACAGGAGGAGAACATGCAGAGCTGATGGTAGCTAGTCAGTCTAGCGCCCTTGCAGCTAGCCCTTCAGCTGGCCATCTGCTAATAGCTTTCAGAATCCCGTGGCTGCCATTTCTTACAGGATATATTTTCCTACCGTCCTCAGAATGAAGTTTAGGGAAAGGCAGGGTTGGTGCCACCACCGAGTCCTTTGCCCAAAGCGGTTCTTCATACGTAGAGAGCAAAAGCCTCCTCCCTGTCCAGGAGGCTAGGGGAGTAAGGCCCTTTGAACTTGTCACGTAAGTTGAAGTCGTGAGTTGCTCGGACTCCTAGTATCTCCTTATAGCTTCAAAAAAAATGCCTGTTTTCAATCAGCTGTAGCCACTCCTTTTGGGAACAATGGCTGGAGCTGCAGATTGAAGCCTCTATGGATCAAGCAGCTGTATATGCCTCCACTGGTCCCTAGAGCATGCTCAGAGTCTCTGAGAAGTCCGCACACTGAAGGGCCACTCTGAGTGGCCCTCCTCCAGGCTGAGGAGGGCCAGCAACTCCAAACAGCAGTCCAGCCCCAGTGCCATTTGTCAGTGACAGTATTTCTATCGCCTGTGCTTATTTCAGCTTTATTGCTCCTCAGTTTTTATAGAAAGTCCCTGAAGAGATCTGAAGATCCAGGGTGTGGGGACAGTATCCTAGGACTTAAACTTGTGTGATGTATATGTGTAAGCAGAGGCCAAAGAATGAGTCGCTGCCTGGGATGCTTTGTTTTATTTTTTAAATTTAATGATGATGATTTAAAATTCTTTGTGGTTCTGGGGAGCAACCTCTGGGCTTCACTGCTGCTGGGAAAGCCTGTAGCATTGAGCTGTACTGCAGCCTCCTGCTGAGGATCCAATCTTGTCTGCAGCATTAGCTGCTGAGTAACTAAAGTCATTGCTTCAGAGAATTCAGCAGATTGGGGCTGGTGAGGGAGTCCAGCTGGCAGTTGAGCACACTGAGAGGTGAGATAGGGACAGAAGGGGATGGCACTCCAGTGCAGACTGGGTGGGGTTTCTCCTTCCTTAGTGCTATGCACTCCACTTCTGTATCTTTGCTACTAAGCCTGGCAAGGAGACTATAGGGGAGTTGTATTGCTTGGTGATTTTTAACTGTGGGAGACAGTTCTGGGTTTATTGATAGGTAATTTTGATTGTGATTGAGTTCTGTTTTTATACCAAAATGAGATATAGAGAAAATATGCTTATTTATATTTTTTGGAAGTTTTTATTCAAATTAATCTCAAATAGGTTGATTTAAAGTGAACTTTACATATACAAACCAAAAATCAGTAAACTGCACATCTAACATACGTGGATTTTATTGTAAGCAGGTTATACAATAAGGCTGTAAGAGAATCAATTGATGTGATTCACCTGATACAGAGTAAAAAACCAAATATGAATGTATTTTCTGTGAGAAAGTGTGTTTAAGTAAAACTGGGAGATTTCAGGGGATAGTGCTAATGGCATTAACCTACAGGACTGACCCCACCCCTTCCCATTCTTTAAAGCAGTCCCCCCACCCACATGGTCACTCTGGGGCCCAAGTTTTCACTGTATAATTTCTTGAGGCCACTTCCTAGCCACAGCATTGGGTCCTAGAACCCAAACTAAGTTCTAAAGGAAAGAGCAAGTGCTTTCCAGAAGCCTCTATATGCCTTACAAGCTCAGTGCTTCTCTAGCACTTGGGATCCTCAGAGGTGTAGATGTGAAACCAGGTGGGCATGGACTGGTGCACAAATCTGGAACCACCAAACTACTCTGATGGTGGTTAGGCCTGTTGCTCCTTACATCTGAGGGTCTTCCCTCTGATCTTCTCGTCATACTACCTTACAGAATTTGCTTCTTTGCTGAGGGTAGTCCTTTGTTGAGAGCTAGTATGCTGGTTAGTTTATTGGCAATTTGACATAATTGAGTTATTTGGAAAAAGGGACTGAGTTAAGAAAATGCCTGTGAATTGGCCTGTAAGCAAATCTGTAGGGTATTTCTCAATTAGTGATTAATGTGGTAGTTAGCACCCAGTTCATTGTAGGTGGTGCCAGCCCTGAGCAGGAGGTGGCCCTGAGTTCCCTAAGAAAGCAGGCTGCGCAAGCCAAAAAGAGCAAGACAATAAGCAACTCCCCTCCATGCCCTCTACTTTAGTTCCTGCCTTAACTTCTGGGTGGTGGACTATAAGCTGTATGATGAAGAAATAAATGTTACCCTTCATAAGTTGACTTTGGTCATGATGTTTTATCACAGCAATAGAAATCCTAAACCAGCTGGCTTGGCATGTGTCAGGAACCTTCTGGGGCTGGCCTGCTCACCAGGTCCAAGGTACTAGCTTAATATTTCATGGTAAAGAGTTCATTCTGCATCTTGAGTGCATTCCAGAAATATGAGGATGTTTTCAATAACATCGTGTAAAAGTCTTCAGTTTCTTTTTCACTTGAGTTTTAGTACATGTAGGACTAGTTGTGGTTGGTAATGTGAGTAGAGACAGTTGTGTCCCTGTCCACAGAAATAACCGTCTGTGCCAGTGTCCTCAGTAAGTCTGTTGTCTTTCTCACAGGGAGCTCCAGTGGTTCCTGTCAGCTTCCTGCGAGTATGTTTACTGTTGTCCTCAGCCCCAAATCTGTGCTTGCTGAGGATTTATGGAAGATGTTTTTTTCTAGTTTTGTCTTATGTTCATAGTTACAGAGTAGCAACTTCATTTCAGTGTGTTCTCAGTGTGAACTGCTGTTTGTTTTAGCTCTCTTGAGTGAGTCCATTATCTTCTGTATGAACTACTGGGGCAAGCTGACTAATGTCATTTGAGAATTTTGTGGCAGAGACCATGATCTTTCTGTTGTTTTCACAGTGTCTTTGTCTAGTTCTGTAATGGGGTTTTCTACTCCTGGTAGGGTGAACTAGGGTTCACTCTTTGTATTTCTTTGAAGAATGTTGTTTAAAATGAATGGTCATTTGGTTGGTACTTTGCCAGGAAGCTCTTGGGAATGATTTTTGTGGCAAAGTTTTGAAATATTGTCTCAGTTTATGATGATAGTATAGAATTAATCTAACCAGTTTTCTGTCTTACCAACTTAGAAGGTTATGGTTTCAAAAGTGTGCCTATTTGATAGAGACTATGAAGTATATTGTTTTAAATCACTGTCATATCTGAAGTAACTGGCTTTTTTTTAGTCTATAATATTTTTGTATGTACATATATATGTAAATTAAAAACACTCAGTACCTGAGATGAAGCCTGAGCCCCAGCACTTTTATTCCCCTGTAATAATTGTCATTTCAGAAGCTTACCTAGGCCCAGTCCTGGAAGCTTCTAGCTTCTGTATAGTCTTATCTAGGCCTAGAGTGTGTTTAGCCTCTGAGACTTACTGCTGAATAAGGTCATCTTTTCTTTATAGTTCTTTTCTGAGCTCTTGCTGGCTGGTCAGTGCAGCTGTTCTGGCTCAAAACTCCACTCTAATTCAATCTGGCTTCTCTCATTTTTTTCCTTAATTGCTCTTTTTAGTCTAATACTAACTTTGTCAGTCTGTTCTAATCTTCTGTCTTCTTCACATTCTTTGGTTCATTCTGTCTGCTCCTTCTCTCTCTGCAACCTGTCTTTGTACAACTATCTCTGTATGTAGAACTGCCTCTTCTCTCTGCACTCTCCTCGTGAGAGTTAGCATATCCTATTCTGTCAAATCTTTCTCTGTTTCATCACTTTGTGTGCTACTCAATTAGACATCACTTTCAACATGGATACTTAAACTACAAACTAATTGTACCTTCATTGTTTGGTATTTTAGAGGTGTATTAAGGCTTGTCTGTATACTTGTCCGAGAGATTAAAGGGATGTGCTAAGGCTAAGCCACACCACAACTAGAAACAGGTTTTTTCAGTAAACAACATAATCATGTGGTTCAATAGTGTGATCAAATATCCTGCAGCATTCTGAAATTAATTTCTTAATGTAGATCTAACTTAGGAATCTGTATTCTTACTGTCAGATACAAAGTTCCTACTATTTTCAGTATCTTCCAAGAATTAATTAATTAATTAATTAATAATTGGGGTGTGTGTGTGTGTGTGTGTGTGTGTGTGTGTGTGTGTGTGTGTTGGTTTTTTTCTTCCACTGTGGGTTCCAGGTACCAAACTCAGGTCATCAGACTTGCCAGCAAGCACTTCTATACAATGAGCTATCTCTTTCACATGCACATCTGTTTGCTTGTTTGTTTGTTTGTTTAACAGAGATTCTGATGTAGCCCTGGCTGGTCTGGAACTTGATATATAGGCAGAGCTGGCCTAGAACTCAGTCATTCTCCTACCTCTGCCCACCAAATGCTACCATGACCACCAGGGTTCTTTTGTTTCCAATGTGAGTATGATACTTTTAATTACCATTTTCATGCTTATGTCATATCAAATGTTCACTTAACATTTGTATGTCCCTGGGGGTATCTAGAAATAGCTTGTTTCCTCAGGATTTAGGGAACGTCTACATCATGGCTGGTACATATCACAAACCCTGGCTAATCTATAGGCTCCTCGATACTTTGTTTTGTTCTGTATTCTTGAGATTTATTTGCTGAAGGTAGTTGGTCTTGTAGTAAATACTGATCCTAGATTTTGTGTTCCAAACTTTGGGGCTCCCATCATATTGTAGCTTGTTGGCTTCTGCTCACATGTGTCAGTATGTTTCTACACTAGTCTCTGCTGTAGCTCTAATGTTTCAACTGTTCTCTTGGTCCCAGAGGTGAGCCAGTGTTCTAGTTCCTGTTTCTCTGGTCCCTTGCTTACACATCGGGGGGCGGTGTGTGTGGCCTTTGTTTGGGTGGCTCTGTGGTTTCTTTGTGAGACTGTCTTCATGTTGTGTTGCATTTTTCCACTTGGATGTATTTTCTGTGTCTGTAGGTGTGCTTTTCCACTTAGAAAATTTTTAGCTGTTGATTTTTTTAAATCTTGCCTCTCCAGAGTTCTGGCAGATCCAAGCCCTGACTCTGGAACCTGAATCCCTGGACTGAGACATATGCTGGCATCCCCCTTCCTGTCATATGGGATAGCCAGGTGGGAAGACTGAGTATACAGGGAAGTGAGTGGGTGGAATAGAAAGGAGAGCCTCTCTGTGTTCCCCTAACTGTGGAGGCTTGGGCATGGTATGGTACACAGGGACTCCCAAGAAGCTTTGGGCCTCTGAGGTTGAGGAAATCATGCCAAGACTTCCTTGGAGCACTCAGGGCCTTCCATGTAGCCTGCAGGGGAGAGACTTGGATGAGCCTGTTACTGTTCCTAGCTATTGAAAGAAAAGCCAGTTCTTTCATGCTGGGCCTGGGTAATCATCAGCCCCTTTGTGAGCATACATCCAGAGTCTTGGGCATTGTTCTTCCCGAGACAGAAAGTTCTGAGGGCAGCAATGTTAGCAGATTTCTTTGGTCAGCAGCAATGTCCAGATGCCAAGAGCCCTCTGGTCACTGCCTCTTATTCCAGCTATTTGCTCAAGGTGTTCACTCTGTTCTAGAGCCTTCCACACCATAAGTACCTTCTCAGTGGAACTTGGTGCATTCAGTTTTCTATTTTCATGAGGTCTGGGTTGTTGCTGGGGTGTAGGGGCCTACTGCTTGAACTTGTCGAGTACATAGCATGTTGGATAGAGGCTGCAGGCTGTTCCACAGAGCTGGTTTCCTTTGTGTGGCCAGCGAGTTCAGACTCACAGAGGCTGCTTTACTGTGTGCTTCCAGACTATGAGCTCTGGTTCAGCCAGGCATGTGAAGGTGACCTTCATTCTACCTCTCTTCATTCTTCTATACTACAGAGAACATTTTATTTGCTAGCAGAGGTGTGTGTGTGTGTGTGTGTGTGTGTGTGTGTGTGTAGGGTGGGATGGGATGGATGGGATGGATGGGATGGACTTGTATCAGTTTCTCTGACTTTGGCACCTGATCAGGGACTAAGGAAGCCCCTCTTCACTTCTCTAGTGTCTGATGCCTGACAAAACTGGAGGGTCCAAGTCTTGCTTACATGAAGGGTGGCTGATGAAAATCTTTGCTTTTACGTCTTTGCTCTTATTCCTGGCTGCCCCTCACCAGCCTGCTCAGCATATATAATGTACAGGCAAAGGAACCTGACTTAGGGATAACTTGTATCTAAGGTGATCTAGGTAAGGACAGGGTTGTTCTTTCCAGGGATTTGGTGTGTGGTCCTAAGACATAGAGGTGATATGACGTGCATTTGGGCCCATGTCTTGAGGAGCTCATCATTCTGCAGCTTTCTGGGGTCTCCTGAGATTTGGACTGTCTCTGAGTGTCCAGAATACTTCTGCCATCTTTCTTTTTCCTTCCTTGTTTATGCCTGCCTTTCAGGTAGCCACTATCATACCTGTTAAGGAAGGGCATCCTTGAGCATTTAGCCCCTTATGTTGGCCATCCCCAGGCTGCTCTAGTTTAAGACCAGCGTTAAGGCCAAAGGCCATTGTCTAATGTAGTTAGAAAATAGAAAAGGCACCAAAAGTATGGTTGCTTGTTGTATGTGCCAGTCAAATTTCCTGGATTCTTGATACTATATGAATAGAAGCTTCCAGTCTGCCTTTGCCTGTTAATTCCTAACCATTTTGTCAACCAAAGATGGATTATTAAAAAGGAGGTGGAGAATTCTTCCCAGATATATCTGTTTCCATGTTCTCTATCTCAGGAGGGCTGCCTATGGGGAATTATCCTGTCCTTGATGCTTTCTGAGCCCCGGATATTTTCTGCCCCTTCTCTCAGGCAGCTCACTGTGCTGCCTGGAAAGCTGGCCACCCCTGCTGGGTACTTCATGTGTACGAGCTAAACAGTTCAGTTCTCTTACCTGCATCAGCACAACTGGATCTAGCTGGATGGCATCCAGCTGACCTGCAGGCTGTGTGGCTTTGCCCTGCTCCTGATTTTGTCAGTATTATTTTCCTTCATGAGTTCATCTAATCAGAAACAGTATGATTTAGACTGTCTAACCTTCCTGGACTCTCCCAGATATTCTGTCTGCCAGGCTTCCTTTTGTCACCTTGGTCACCTCTATGCGGAGAAGTGTTTTCTGGCTCACTTTCTTGCTAACAGATGACAAGAGTGCAGAGTCCCAGCATGTACAGTTTCACCAAGAGTCCTTATTCTGCCCTTCTCAGTTGCTCTGGAATGGATGGTGCTTGTCTCAGAATGTGGCCTGGTGCCGAGATGGAGCCAGAGCCCACACCTGTGCCAGCTCCATGCCAGCACCTCTCACAGAAGCTCAGTGCTCCTTTGTGGTGATAAGGTGTCTCTTACTACTGTGATGGACAGGACAGGGTATAGTCTTCAGAATCATGGACCTAGTTTTAAACTCAAACCTAGCTCCAGGGCCTACAACCTACCATGCCCTCTGCCATCTCTATGCCACTGTCTCTTCTTGTACCTTAGTTCCACACTAGAAATATTGAAGAGCAGATCCCTCTACATCTAGGTCCTGTGAGTCAAAAGGTGCCAGCTTTCAGATGTGGGTGTGGCCATTACTTGGCCTTGTGTTACAGGGATGTCTGCAGGAGGTCTTGGAGGATCACTCCATTGAGTATGGAAGGCACAAAGCTACAGAGGGTCACCTTGCTTGGTAACGACTGTCTTGGCTCACTGCGATGACACTGCCCCTCGTTTGATCTGCTTGGGCCTTTTCTGCCTGGAAAGACCTGTACATTAGGAAAGTGGTTCATATATACTAGAGTGAGTACTGGTGTGGGGAGGATGACTGGCAGCAGAGGAGGCACACCTGGTGCTAACTGTAGCTTTTTGTTTTCATAGTGAAAATGATAGTTCATGATTTTCCTGTCTACCTCCAGTTGCAGTAGGGTTGGGCAGGGCTTTCCTGCTATTCCTGTTTTTCCTGGGGTTGAATTGGTAGATGGTTACTGCATGGGCACAGGAACTGTTCAGGAAAGAGAATGCATCTTATGATCCATAAGCTATAGGCTTTCTAGCCCAGCAGTAGTTGAAGATCAGCCTTTAGTTAAGGACAGAACCCAGTCTCAGCTAAAGGGAGGGGCCAGTGGTCAGGCAGCCTGGGGTGAGTGTAGGGGGGCGGTCCCCAAGGACAAGCTGGTTGTAGTGAGATGAAGCCTGGGCCTTGGCTTGGTTCCTGACCCTGCCTACCCTGAGAACTGCTGTACTGGCTGAGCTGTGAGTTCTGGATCTCCCTGAGCTGTGCATCTTTCTCAGAATTCTTGTGCATACCAGGGCTTTTTGGGGGGGGGGGTTGGTAGTCACTAGCTATGATGAATAGCTTACTTAAACACCATTTTAACATTTCCCACTTGTCTGATAGGGTTCAGTTGTACTGACTCCATGGAATCCTATGTACATGTAACAAGTCAGTCTATCCAGCAGACTAGCCTATAGGTAGGGCATGGTATGGACCAGATACCAGGAAGGAACGGAGCTGCACATGCAGATTTCTGGCTTCCAGCTTGGAGCAGTACCTCTTATAGGACTGGACACCATATCTTACCTTCCCATGGAGCAGTGCCTCTCATAGGACTGGACACCATGGCTTACCTTCCCTTCTAGAAGAAGAAACATGGGGTTAGTCAGTTGCCTCTTCCAGAACCGTACGTGGAAAACTCAGCTCAGAGAATACATATAGCATAGGCTGTGTATGGCATGTGTCTCTCCCACTCAGTGCCAATCGGATAGCCTTCTTATAGATGCACCTACAATACCTTTCTTTACAGTTTGGATACTGAAGAGTAAATACCTCTGTTAATACCATTGCTGGTTTCTTTCTCAAGCACGATTTCTATCTTGATGATTTGCTAACAACGTTCTTGGGCATTCTCCCCCAAGCTTTGCAGTGAGGCAGAGAAAGCTGGTACAAAAGATCTCCTTTCTGTGAGGCCCAGGCCATGCCGCTGTGTTGTGCCCCCTTGGTGCAAAACATTCTTAGATGTTTGCCCTGAAAAGTGCTTTTGGTTTTTCCACTCTAAGTCCTTCATACATTTGCACCTACATGCTTACATACACATTAACTAATTGTAATTTCATTTCAGTTATCTTTGGGAAAGGATATTGTATTGCAGATAAATCAGAATTTTGAGTGGAGTCTAGATAGGGCTCTTCAGTACTTGCGAGTTGATGTCTTAATTTAATAAGTTTTGTGCTCTCAAGTGCCAAGGCAAGATCGAGGTTGGAACACATGTGTGTAAATTTATTCACTTTAGAAATGTACAAGAATGACAATAAAAACATAATATGCCATATATCCATCCCATAATAGCACTCATTCCAATAACCAAAGTCTAATTGCTAAACATTGACCTACACAAGGGTCAAGAAAATTGTAAGAGCCAGAACAGGTCATCATGTTCCATCAGAATAGAGCTATTCTGAAACCTTTGGATTTCAGAACTTGGGCCAGACCCAAGACTCCCTGTGACTGTGCACAGGACTATTTGAGTATCTGTGAGATCTGTAGCTAAGAGAGACTCACGTCATTAGGATATTGTAAAACATACCACCCACACTGGAAGACTGATCATTAATTTTAAAACTTGGCAAAAAAAAAAAAAAAGTAAGCATTTGTCCTCCCTTCTTATAAAACCCTCTGATCAGAGTAACAAGGCAGAGAGCTTTTATAGAAAGAACTCAGTGAACACTTGAAGAAGCAACTATGGAACCAGAAGTGTGCGACTAGCAATAGCTATGGTGCTAACAGCCCTCGTGCTGTCCACCAGTCTGCCAGATCTACCGGATCTGCCAGGCCCTAAGAACATATCCCAGTTGGCAGAAAGCCAGGGCAGTGAGTTCATTGATTCAGGCAAGCAGAGCTGCAGGGCAGGTAGCCAGTGTCTGTAGCTGGCATGTGTTCATGAGGGGGTGGGAGGGGTGGGGAGAGCCTTCACATGTCCTGGCACATTACAATGTCTTTGAGAGAGACAATTTTCTGGCAGTGCCTGACCTTACTGAGTCCTGATTCAAATAATATAAAATCCATTTTGAGACTGAAGAGTGGGGTGACTTTCTGGTCACTTGATAAGCCTGGAGTTCTTACTAACTTACTTGGATAGGCCAACAATATCTTACCGTTCTATAAGAATCTTCCTGAGACATTTTTCAGGCATGTATGGAAAAATGGTGTGAAGGAAGATGTGTACATAGGTGCATAAAAAGTATGAGAAGGATCAGATGAGGAGTCCATTGCACAGTTCTCTCTGCTTTATGTACTTCGAAAAACACATTCATGCGTGAGTTTGTGAGTGAGTGTGTGCCTGTTTGCATGTGTGCATGCGTGCTAGCCTACATGTTCACGGTGCAAGTCAGTTCACTCTCTCCACCATGTGGGCTTTGGGGCTAGAATTCAGGTCTTCACATCTCCTAAGCTGTCTCACTGGTCTTGCTTGGGGTACTTGTGAAATTGTCCCGCAAACACTTAAAACTGAGCATCTAACAGAGGGTGGGAGGCAGCAAGAGTGGGAGGGGCATGCAGGCCACATCCCGGAAGGCGGAACGTGGGGTTTGAGAACCTCAGCTTATCTGGCAGACCCAGCAAAGCCAGATCCCTCTCCAGAACACTGAGAGTGACTGGGTCATGCCATGGAGTGCCTTTCCCTCAGGAAACAAAGTGGAGGCAAGCAGTCTGCTGGTATGGAGGCAGAAGAACCCCACCCTCTGCAATGCTTCATGACTCTTTCCCTTCTAAAGGTGTCCATTAAAGGTTGGTTTGTACAGACTATGGCCCAGAGGTCTTCTGCCTGGAGACAAAATCAAGTTGAGGATTTGTATGTGTAACTAGAACAGAGGCCTGGGTTACTGTATTCATGACGACTGCCAGGTGCCTCCAAGGCTCACCTTCATTGTGCAGGGTTGAAGTAGCAACAGACCTGTCTAAGAGAGAGAAGGTGGCTGGAAGCAGAGGCCTTAGGCACTAAGCTGGAGAGTCCCTGACTGATGCCCTCAGTGTGAGAATCCATTCAGTTCTGTTCAGTCTGAGACAAGTAGCCCCAGGCTAGGTTGGGGAGCAGTAACTTCGAGAAAAGAGCACTATCCTTGATATACCTGAGCTGCTCCACACCCCAAGGACCATGGATCTGAATAGCATAAGCGTGCAGGAGCTGTTGCTCTTTGAATGTGACTGTGTGCTATCAAAATAGCAGTAGTAATGACAAACTTCAAAAGGTGAGGATATACATTTAAGGAGATCTTGTTGGGTATAAGAAGAAAGAGAACGATGGGAAAATGAGAAAGAAACCTAAAGGATTATTTTAGGAGCCTCACTGTCATGCATTCAAAGTTCCACAAGAAAAGGTGGTGTCAATTGCTTGATCCAGAATGACCCTGAAATACCTATGAGAAGTGTCCCTTGTCTGGAGTGCAGGACTCAGCACTGAGGAGCCAGTGAGTCTATGCACAGACAAGGGAGCCCAAGTAGGCGGTCTTAGAACATCAAGAGAAAAAGAAGTCATGGCACAGGGTCCAGATTCGATGGCTTTTCCATTTTCAGTGACAGCAAGAAGATATGGATCATGAGTGTCTTATCATTTCTGATGGCATGGCTTTCAGTCTGGAGTGCTTCCTGCAGCCAAGGGAAGCAGCCGCAGCACCTGCCACAGGTGCAGGTTTGCCCTTGTACCTCCTTTCCAAGTCAGGTTGCGCCTGACCTCCTGCAGAACGAGAAGAAACCTAGAACAAGAAGTATAACAAAGGTGATGGGAGAATTCTGTGGGACTTAGGCCAGGAGAAGTTAGAGAAGGCAAACCTGGGCAGGAAGTTGTGCAGGAGACCATGATGCCTGGCCACATAGGAGCAGGTGGACCTTTTAGACGGGCATTTCTATGGCTAGCCGCCTGCTCTCTTATGGACTGGATACCCAAGTGAGTCTGTGTAGACATGTTTTGACCCATATCACCTCTCCTGCTTTTTGCTCTTCTACCTTGGTTGCCTGAGGACACTGCTTTCTCAGTGGCTGCTCAGCTGCACCTGAGTCCTAGAGTGGCTGTGGTGCAGGTAGAAGAGCAATTCTGAGCAGCTCGATTCCCGAATCACAGGAAGTTTGTGGGAATGCCCACCAGACACAGTGCTGGGTAGTCCTTGCTTCTTGGCATCATTCATATGCTTGCCCCTGATTGGTAATGATTATTTGTTCCAGAAGCTTAGACTCCAAAGGCCTCTCCACCTTAACCTGCACCTGCTATTGTAGGCTACTCATGCCACTGCCTTTATTCTGACCAGTGAGAGAATGCACACCTTCTGAATTGCCCATGACACAAAGAAGCAAGAGAAAGTCAGGTCCAAGTTTGTTTTCCCTAGGTGCATGGGGTTGCCAGGGACCCAGTGAGAGAAAATCTGGGACTCTGCTAAGTACCCATGTTTCTTCTTGCTGTTTACTTGATGACTGTGCCCTTGGTTGTGGATAACGAGCCGTGTTGCAAGATTCAAGTTCTGCCCGTCTGGGCTTCACCCTCCTTCCTCCCACTCTTACTTTCCTCTACCCCCATACAGGCAAATGTCAGTGAGAGGAAGCTATGGTTACATAGTTGAAATATCTATTATTTTTCCCTGGAGCTGAATGAGTTATTCTTTATGGAGGCGACCCTCAGCTCTGCCGTGTCCCCGAACAGTGCTGCTTTCATTCTGTGTCTATGTGATGGCGTGAAGTGGTGTCAGGGAAAGAAGAGTGACCCACGTAATGGAAAGCAGGATCTGGGAGGGAAAGCTGGAGGCCTTTCCTGTAGGAGGGCTTGCTCCCAGCAGACCCGTCTTTCTCCTCGGAGCACTGAATGTGAGCTTTGTGTCCTGACTGACGTCATAGGCCCAATTGTATTGATAAGCTTTTCAAAGCACAGCCTATGGAGGAGTTTTCAGCCCCTCCATACAGTGTTCCTGAGCATACAGGCGTTTTTGTTCTGATGCTGTATTCTTTAAGAAGAGAGGATTTCGTTTTCTTCTCCTGGAACCTTAGGTCAAAAGCACCAACAGCTTCTGTTGGGAACTTGTGGCATTTCCAGTGGTTTTGATACAGAAATAGCACAAGTCATTCTTGTCGCAACTGTTAATGCCATGCTCTCGTGAGTGAATGGGGACCGTGGCCTCAATCTCTGCAGCCGGCACTTGAGCAGAGCTATAGCCAGGCTTCTTGGCCTCTTGCTGATGGTTGTAGGGATGCGCAGGCCATGTTCTCAGGAGCCCATGGCTGAGTCTCCTTGCCTGTGTGGTTCCAGGTCTCATTTTGTGTTTGCCAAGGTGGCCTTACTTGAGAGGAAGCAACATCAATGACAAGGTACGGATGTGAGTCACAGGTAACAGAGGGCCTTTGGTCTTCTGCTGTCTTCCACCTTCTGTGGCCAAGAGTGGACTTCTGATTGGTACTTCAGGATACAGGCCAAGGCAGGCTTTGGTCCTTCCCAATACTTACTGTAACAAGGAAATGCTTCTTGGAGTTCACTGGCAGGTAGACTTTACTGAAGGACCAGTGCTGGCACCCAGCACCATCCCTGCTCTATATGGAACAAGTGAGCCTAGGCCCAATGTGGACTTGAAGAGGCGTCCCAGTGAACTGTCACATGGGTCTTCTTTGCTCTGTGGTGCTTGGGCTATGGGAATGATGCTCCTTTTCTTTAATCCTCCAGTGTAGGTACCCTCTGGAGACCTGTAGTCCACACAGAGCCCAGAACAAGCCCTCCCCTTGGCTTTCCTCTTCAGTTGTTGGGCTCCTAGAAGTTAGGAAGTGGAGATTGGCCACCATGCATTTCTTGTATAGAGGAATGGAAAAGAAGACCTGGGCAAAAAAACTTCAGGATGGTTAGCATTTGTATAGGAAGTTCAGATACCTGTGGGTCAGGAAGCATGGGTACTTTCTGAGTGAAGAGGAGGCAGCTGTCTTAGGCTTGTTCACCATGCATAGTGAGCATGGTAACACTCCAGTCACCTTTCAGTCCTGCTCACAAGTTGAGGGCACCTTAAAGTACCCAAGGTTACAGCTTAAAAAACAGCTTTAAAAAGAATGCCTTAGGAATGAAAACATGAGTAAATTGAGCATATGGAATGAAGATTCAACAGAATTCAACACATGTGATATGCTCTGCCTCACCCTATCCTTAGCTTTAGTTTGTGAAGGTGAAGCCATGCTCACTGCATGGCAACCGCCTTCAGAGTGCCCCCTCTGCTGTTCTTCAAAGAGTGCCCACATCAGTCACACATGCTGGTTGTTGTTCAGAGAACCCAGTGACCCTTTTACATTCTTTGGTAGGGGCTGACCAGCTTGACCAGGAGCTATACTGCCTGTTTTGCAGTGGGAAGACTAAGTGGTGTACAATTGCCCTCTGACTGAAAAAAGAGCTTCAGTTGTTACAACACTCACTTTAGTATCTTTTGGACCAAGTGTGAATGTGGTTTCCTTGTAACAGGCTCTAAGACCAGCTCGGCAACAGGGAAATGCTACTGTGGAAACTGCTCCAGCTAGCGCTCGTGTGCGCTCTCTCTCTCTCTCTCTCTCTCTCTCTCTCTCTCTCTCTCTCTCTCTCTCCCACACACACACAACTGAGGAGGAGCTGCTAAGGAGCTCAGTCTTGCCACTACCTGGAGCTGCCCATCCCACCCCCAGCTGCCCTCTGTATACCCTGCCCTGCCAATCCATTCAGTACCCCCAGTTGTGTCCATAGAGGCCAGAGAAAGGTATTGGATTTCTTGGAGCTAGAGTTATGCGCAGTTGTGAGCTGTTTACTGTGGTGCTGTGAACTGAACTCCAGTCTTTTGGAAGAGCAGCAAATACATTTAACCTCTGAGCCATCTCTCCACTATCTGTAAGATTAATTATTTTCAAATCCTATTTTTAATGATGGTTCTTAAATGCTTTAACCTCTCTTGTAGCCCACCACTCACCATAGATAGTAGAAGAGAAAAGTTTGGGGGTGGGGAACTGGACCTGTTAGAAAGGTTCTTTGGAGCAACTCTGGTCTGTATTGTCTGGAAATTAGCAGTTAAGTTCACAGGTCAGCAGGCAGCAGCAGCTCCATCCACTTTCAAACACGTCACAGATACACCAGCAGTCCAGTTCAGTAGAGTCGGGTTAGCAACACTGGTGACAGGACCTAGCAGAGACAGCCAGGCCTCAGCCTTGGGTCCAGTCAGCAGGAGGGACCAACAGAAACACCAGGAGAAGTTCTTAGCTGTGCCTCTCTCAGTGAAGGGAAGGCTCGAGACCTAAAAGCATTGCACAGCTGTACAAGCAAGCCAAGCCCTGTCTCCATCACTCCATCGAGTCCTGTTTATACTCTCCAAACATCATGTGTCCTTCATGTGCCTTGCCTCAGTATGCATGTCCGTCTCAGCTGATAGCACTCTGCCAATCAGCCCGTGTCCCTGGAAGTGGCAAGAAACTGCAATACCCACCAGAAGTGGTGTGTGTGTGTGTATGTGTGTGTGTGTGTGTGTGTGTGTGTGTGTCTGTGTGTGTGTGTGTGTGTCTGTGTGTTTCTCTTTATGGAGTCCTGACAAATGCAGCTCAACTGTGCAATGTAAGGTGGACCAATACATGCATGTTGTTAGCAAAGAATCCTTCATCACATGTCCTTTTGAGTACTTGCTTTAGCAGAACATCCTGTCTCCTGTGTCTGCTTCAATGAAACATTCTTTCACAAGTCTGCCTTAGTCTCTCACCTGTGTCCCCTTCAGGAAAACACTCCTTCATGTGTTTGTTCCAACAAAACACCATCCAACACAATTGACTCTCCATTGAACCCTTAAGTTTCCACTTCAACTATCCCTGTTACCAGTATATGGGGACATGGGCAGGAATGATTGGCCTGTCATGTTCTTGAAGTTAACTCAAACGATCTTTTTAAAGGTTGTGTATTTTGATATTGAAAGAGCTGCTAGGAATTCCTAATGGTAACCTCCTGTGAAAATTAGAGATGGTCAGACGGCATGCTCTTGTGGCCAGCATCTTTGATATACAGCCTTGTTAATATGTAGATCATAAGTCATGTCAGCAAAATTATAGGAGTCACACCTGCCCCCCTCTCCCAGGCCCAATGAGGTAACACACAGACAAAGACAGCTTGCAAGCTGTGAGACAGTGCCATGGTTTCATTAATTCTTCATGAGTTTTTATTTAAGCCAGATTATCACTATTTAACTAGACATTTAAGAATTTAACGTTGAATGGTTATAGGCTAATTTTCACTCCTAATCAACTCATACTCTAAAATAAAGTGGTCACAGACTAAGTCCACCAGTTACCTTATGTGTCTCTATCTGAGAAAGATGATGTAACTTACTCCAGGAAATCAGAGGCACACTAAATAGCTTGAGACCGTCGTGTTTAACCAAGAGTGGCAAGTAGAGGATTATATATGTGAGTTCAAAATGGAACAGGTAAAACCCCAGCATGTAACAGCAGCTGTTACCTATTGTACCCTGAAGACTGAGGAAGGAGCTTACCTTGAGGTTCTGTCAGGAAGTCTTCCCCTTCCTAAACTGAGATTGCTCAGTTTAATTCCATATCCTCTATAACACCTTTTCCTTAAAACATGGAAATAATGTTGTTCTACAAACCTGGCCTTATAATTTTTCCATCTTGTTTAATTTTGTAATAAGAGATTAAAAAGGATAAGGTAAGGAGAGTAATCCAGTTCTTATCCCTGTGTGAGAGAGAGCCCCTGCCCGTGGAGCAAGCATAGCTCTAAAAGGCTTCTAGTGTACCTAACTTGAGCCAAGGTATGCAAAGTAGAAACATCCCTGTAGACAGTCAGAGCCTTGCCTCACTGATGAGGAGGGGCAGAAGCCTTGCTGATCCTCACTGTGTGTGGCAGGAGAGGTTAAACATGAAGATCCAGTTGCCTTTAGGTTGCTTGATGGCCCCGTGGCTGGGCAGGCTGTTAGTCCAAGGCCCACGTATTCCTTGGGTTCTATCTGCTCCTATCCTCCGACAGTCCAGCCCTGGAGGATTCAATGGAGACCACAGGTCTAAATCGGAAGTCAGTGTGCTTCCAGAACTTGTTGATGGGAAGACAGTGACTTTCATTAGGAAACCCAAGAGGATCTGCATGGTGATTCACCCCTCCCTACTGGGTCCTATGGACTCTGCACGGGAATTGTATCTTGAGGCAGAACACCAGGGTTCTGGTGTTAGAGTTCTCCTGAGCCTTACTCTGTCGACAAAACAGAGTCCTGGGGCCAGAGATCTAGTCCTTTGGTAACCTAGACCAGCTTTGGGACTTGCTGTGTGGGACCAAAGGAATGCCAGGGACCAAGAGCAACAGGTACCTTATTCAAATCTGTGTGCCCAATATTGTCAGTTAGTTTACCCAGGAAGAAGGTTTAGGGGAGCTCTTGGTTCAAGACTCCCCTGTGTCTGTAAGTAGAAGGCCCTAAACATTTAGCCAAAAGCAGGGATACAGGATAGCCACTATTAGGACTCTGATCAAGGTCACGTTCATAAGGGGCTTTCTGGAGGAAGGATCTCCATGGCCCTTGCCCTAACCCAGTGAATGTCTATATAGCCACCTGTTAACAGGTGCTATATAGTAAGTGGTCCTAAACTGTGCCTAGAGCTTTCTAGGTCCCATAGAACCCATGCATGGCACACTGCTCTAGCCTGTGGCAGGGATGGGGCTTCTTCATCGAGTTGGTAATTTCTTCTTTATTGTTTATTGTTTTGAAAACTTTGTGTGCATGCATATGTGCATTCGGGGGGAAGTAGGCGATGCGTGCTGCATGTGTAAAGTTAGAGGATAGATTCCAAGAGTTGGTTCTCTATTTCCACTGTCATATACGGAAGCAGGTGTCTTTACTCATATACACCGTGCCACCTCTGTCCTTGTGTTGGTCCTTTAAAACTACCTTTTCTCCACATTGTTTCTCACACTTTAATTTGGAATCAATTTTGTAAGCACTGAGACTGACTCGGCTTCTGCTTTAAATCAGAATCACAGTGGCCTCTCCTTGGCACAGTGTGAAGGCAGAAGCCGCCCTCATGAACGCTCGTGCTGCCCGCCAGGAGTACACTTTATTGGCTGCAGTTGGTTGGGTAAACATGTTTTTCAAGAGGGTGCTCATTTTACCATGGCAACAGGCTCTTCGCTTGAGTGTCTATCTGGACCACTTCTATGGCACACACTGTTCTTGAGGCTCATACATAGCTCTGCAGTCGCTTCATTCTTAGAGAAGGGGCAGAAGCAAAAGTATAGGCGGTTTGTCCATCTAAGTACTGGCACTTGGCTTCTTGCTTGGCTAAGTGTAGGCTTTACTGTAGTTTCCCTTTATTGACTTTTCAATGACATCAGATGGGCCTTTGGGCCTGTAGTGGGGTCCTTTGAGAGTGGGGCCTCCCATTTTGGCAAAGGGTGGGGGAGTGAGAACTCAATGTAAGTATGTTTCCGGGCCAGATCTCTCATTGCCATTAGATCTTTGTACTTGGGGACAGAGCCCTGGGATCTCTGAGCCCTGTGCTCTGAGCCTATCAGGCCTTTGGCTAAGGGACACCAGACGCCCTTTAGACCACCAACACACCATGATAGTTGCATCTAGGCTTTACAGGGAAAAGGGACCCAGACCTCAAGGCTAGCTTTGCTGACATAGTGACCCACTCTCCTGTGTTGTGCTCTCTCCACAGTGGACGTGGCTACAGCGCTGCCTCTGCAAGTGGCCCCTGCAGCAGTACCCATGGATCTGCGCTTGGACCACCAGTTCTCACTGCCCTTGGAACCTGCATTGCGGGAGCAGCAGCTGCAGCAGGAACTCCTAGCACTGAAACAGAAGCAGCAGATCCAGCGGCAGATCCTCATTGCAGAGTTCCAGCGTCAACACGAGCAGTTGTCCCGACAGCATGAGGCACAGTTGCATGAACATATCAAGGTGAGCAGCAGCCTTGGGCTGTGTCATATGTCCTTCCGTCCATGGTCTGTCTGCCTGTTGAGAGATAAGACATGTGAATCAGGTACCCTCTGGGTGGCATCTGCTTCTTCTTCCCCATGGTTGGTATGATTTCATCTAGTGCTGAGGTATAAACAGGTGACAGCTACTTTTTCTGTGCCCAGGATGGGCATCATCCATGTAATGCTTAATCCCATGGACCTGGTACCTTCTGGGTAACACCTGCTCCTTCTGTTCCCAGGATTGGTATCATCTATGAAATGCTAAGACCTGAGAACAAAATACCCTCTGGGTACTATGTGGTTCCTTCTTTGCCCAAGGCTTACCCACAGAATGTCAAAGCCCAGGAACCATGTGACCCTCACTGTAAGGCTGCTGCAAATGTCCTAGGCTTTATGCACATCCTAAAGAAGACTCAGGACCTCCTGTATAGAAGTTGCCTTCTAAAAACACTTGTAGGAAAATGGTCAGCAGGAAGACAGGCCAAAAAGTGATGGACACCTCAGAGGATTCAAGGTTTATTGTGGTTTTTCTCAGATTTCTCCCTGATACCCCCTTCTCAAAAAAAGAACAAGAAAAAAAAAAACCTGTTAACGAATACCTTTTAATGCCTACTCTCTACAGTTATTTAAGCTGATCCCAGAATTTCAGATTAAGTAAGTTGAAAAGAAACCTACACAAGTGGTATATAGATACATGGTGAAGCTGGCAGGCCAGGGAAATGTCTACTGAGAACCATGTTGAGCCACACTGTCCAGTAGAAACTATGTTTGCAGTAGTAACAGTAAAGCAGAAAGCCTCCCATACGAGTTGTTCAAGTTGCCCACAGCTGTCTAACAGAATCATGGAACACATCATAGCTTCAGCAACACAGTATTTTCTGTGGGTAAGGGATGGGTCCTGCGCTGAGTGCCATGCGATTGCACTGTGTTGATCAGGGTAGTCGCATCTGTGGCCTAGCTGGGCTAAGGATAGAGGATGTACAGTCAGACATCACTGTCCTCGTCCGACACTGCACAGGAGCAGCTTTCCCAGAACCACCTTGCCCACCCAAGAGAACAGGACCAAGATGGAGTCCCAGCATCTAGGACCCCTGGTCCTGGATTGGTACTAACCACTCTGCAATGCTGCCATCACTAGACCAGTCTCATAAGCCACAGGAGGGTCCTGGGCAATTACCTTATCTATAGGCTATACTGTGGATTGCTGAAGAGGCTACACAAGGTTCTTCCCTGTTTTAGATAGCAGGGCCCCAGTAGCAGTTCTAGGTTCCCTTTCAGGAATGTGTGTTCTGAGAACACTGTCCTGCTTGGGCCTTGTTAGAAAAGAGGATCTAGAAACCTCATCCTGGGCTCTGAGAGCTGCTTGTAAGGAGACTGGGGCCTTTGGTATTGTGATGGTTGAGTGTCCTGGGGTGTGAGGCTGTTGCTGCTCCTGCTGCTGCTGCTGTTCCTGCTGCTCCTGCTGCTCCTGTTGCTGCTCCTGCTGCTCCTGTTGCTGCTCCTGCTGCTCCTGCTGCTCCTGCTGCTCCTGCTGCTCCTGCTCCTGCTCCTGCTCCTGCTGCTCCTGCTCCTGCTCCTGCTCCTGTACCATGCTCTTAGGTTTGGAATGGGTTCGTTAAGGACTGACTCTACCAGGACCAGGCTCTTCATCCTCGAATCCTTTCCTGCCTGGTAGGAAGAGGCCAGCACCAGACCTAGGAAAAAAAGCCTTGCTGACAATCACCCAGTGCTCTGCTGAAGATGGCCAGGCCCACCTCCCAGGGGGCCCTGTTGTCCAGGACTAGGAGCTGGGTGTTTCAGGTTGGCCTCAGGCAGGGGCTGTGTGCCAGCTGGAAAGCAGTAGAAGTCATTTTAGGCAATGGCACCCACTGGCCCTGATGTGCCAGCTGACTGAGTGCCACCTTACCAGGCTGCTGCCATATTTTCGACATGAAACGTATCTGTGCCTCTCAAAAAGCAATTTAACCCCAAAGTCTTGGCTTTTTTGTGTTCTGTGTGGCCACAGCTTCTCCATAGCAGCTTCTTGACCCAGTGCCATCATGGTGTCTTCCCCCTGTTTTTAGAAGTTTATAGTCTGTCCCTTCTCTGTGCTTCCAGGTCTTGATGCTGCATTGCGCCTCTGGAAAGGCCTGTAGGATGGCCACTGTCCTGTAGCAGTGAGCTTTTTGCTGTGCTTTGGAGTTTCTGTCCCAGAGACTGGTTCTGTAGCCAAGTTTCTTGCCTGAGTCCCTTTCTGAAAGTTGGCTTTGTATACAGAGGAACTCTGCCAGGAATTCACCTATGCTAATTCCAGGCTTTTGTGTGGTATGAGTGAAGACCACACCAAAAGTTTAAAAACAGTAGAGTGAGCCCTGTGCCATGAGACACAGATTCAGGGCAGTAGACCTCAGCTGGACACGCCCTTACTGTACTGGCTGCCTCAGAACCAGCCATACCTATGCTGCATGCACTAACTTTCCTCCAGACTCAGGGTAGACGCTGGCCAAAGACAAACTAGGGAGTTCTATGGAATTATAGTTCACCTGTGGTGTCCCCTGCCATTGAACATTCCTGTCCACAGCTGTTTATACACAGAACCTTGTCAGCAGCATGCAGCGTGACAGGAAGATAGACCAGCTGTGCAGTGGGAGGCTCTAGCAGGTGTAGTGAACAGTCAGCATTTTGTTCTTGTTCTGTCTGTTGATTAGATGTTCCCATGGTTTGAACATCGAGAGTCTCAGAAATAAATCTCTTTACCTGTGTGAGTTTTCAGGGCAGGAGCAAGAAGCATAAAGAAGACCCTTGAGTTATGGTCCAATCAGCCTGGGTGCTCTTCTCTGACCAGTCTTGCTTAGCACTTAGATATCTGGTGTCAGCCTAGGTGAGTCCCTAGCAGGACCCCCTCTACCCCATATTTCTAGACCCTAGAAGAGATACCATAGGCCCAGAAACCTAGCTTCAGAGCTGGCCTCTGAGACAGGACTTGAACATCATAAATATTCAAGGTTACATTTTCCTTTGTGTTTTAATCATTTTTTTCATTAAAATTGAGATTAAAAAAAAAAAAGCCTTTAGACTGTGTAATTGTGTCATTGCATTAGCAGTCTTTTGTTTTGATGGTTTAAACTCTCTTCATGCCATCATATTGTTAACGACACTTGGCAGTGGCGTTTGTCAGACAGATTTCTTGAACACACAATCTAATTAGTGTCATTAAATCATCAGTCAATTTGAATAGAATTTATAATTGGAACAGGAGTAGTTTTTAAAGTAAAACTTGAGTTGGTAATTTGAAGTAAACAAGGTCTTTCCAGGGGTTCTGATTCTCAGAGTCACCCTACCCCTGCTGCAAACCTGGTTATTCTGCACATTTCAGCCCGGGGGGTGGGGGGCAACTGAATGCAGACGTGGTGCTGTGTCACTAGCTGGAATTAGAGAGGCATTATAGAGGCTGTCACTGTTTCAGACCCAGGTGGCATGGGAAATTAAGAGAGTGGCCCAGAATACTCACCTTGTGAGTTTGCAGTATTGTTTTTAGTATTTAGAAGTACTTTTTTTTAATCAAAGAAATGCACTTTCTAGTGTTTATACTTGAAAAGTAGTGCAGGGTTAGCAAGATATCCCTGGGCCCTTCCTGTCTCCTTCTCCACAGAGACTTTAGGCCCCATGACCTACAGGCCAGCCTTGTTCTCCATTAGGACTTGGTATAGCAGTTCCCTCCTCTAGGAGAAGACTGCTCACTCACTCCATCCTGAATGCACATGTATGTACTGCTCCTTCTAACCTGTTCTTTTGGTTAAAAAAATTAAATGTTTAATTACTGTAACTGTCATACATGTACTGTTCAGCTGAACCCTGACATTCAGCTTCCCCCTTTTCTATATAAATCCAGTCCCCCAACCTGAGGGGCCAGTGGATAGTCCTAAATGAATGACACAGACACTGACTTTCCAGCTTATTCAGAAATTGCCAGGGCATGCTGTCTAAAATTGACACGGATGCAACCTGAGAGGCTGAATGAGAGGCAACTGAAAGATTTAGAGAACATCCATTCTGCTATGGAGCAGAAAAGAGCATCCACACCACTATGATACAAGACCCTTGGGCACAGGGGCTTGCTATAGGGCTGGTACTACAACGTTTTAGCAGTGACCACCTCTCCTAGGGCCTGAGAAACAGGATGAGGGACACTCCTAGGCCACCTGTCCTTCCTTCATTGACCTTTCTGTCCTCTCCCACATTTCCTGCATGTCTTAGTCAGGGTTACTATTGCTATGCAAAAACACCATGACCAAAAGCAAGCTGGGAAGGAAAGACTTATATGGCTTATGTTTCCACATCCATATTCTATCACTGAAGGAAGTCATGACAGGACCTTAGGCTGGGTACCTGGAGGCAGGAGCTGATGCAGAGGCCATGGAGCAGTGCTGTGTACTGGCTTGCTCCCCATGCTTTGCTCAGCCTCCTTTCTTACAAACCCAGGAATACCAGCCCAGGGATGGCACAGCCCACATCCTATATCAATCATTCTTTAAGAAAATACGCTACAGGCTTGCCCACAGAATGTCTTATGGAGGCATTTTCTCCGATGGGTTCCCTTCTCGGATGACACCTAACCTGTGTAAAGTTGATAGAGCATTAGCTAGCACATCACTTGCACATCCGTGACTGCCAGTGTAGTCAGCCTTCTCTGTATGCCTCGTGGCTGTCTTCATTTCTTCCATGATTTGCTGTGCTGGTTTCACTTGCAGTGCTGGTCGTTTCTCGTAGGCGTAGGAGTGTTCTTTGTGAATAAGGACATTATTTCAGCTTCCACCGTTCATTCTCACTTGACACAGAGTAGTCACCTACTTTTCCTATCGTGAATCAGATGTTCTTTCTGAACAGATTAAAAATGCCACCTCTGTTCCCTCTCATGTGTCTGTGTCCCATTTACATGTCTGACTGTATCTAGCTTGCTCCCTTGTTACAACCTTATTCTGGCACCATGTAGCTCCAATGGTACCCCCATAGACTTTAGACTGACTACCCATCATGTCACTCTGCCAAGAGTTTCCTGGGCTTGTCTGGCCTGTTTCTTTTCCTTGATGAACTTCACAACCATTTTCACAAAGTGCCCACAATTAGGCCAAGAATTACTTCGGATTGTGAGGTATATTGGCTTCCTAGTATTGTACTTGAGAAACAAATTATTTGTTTATTTATATTTCTACCCTAATAAATCCTTGTTTTTATTTTTCACTTAACACATATAAATGTTTAATATGGGACATATCATACTTTTGTCTTTATTGTGAGTAACTCTGTTTCTGCGTTTTTATTTTTCATGCTCACTTTCTGCCAGTGTATAGATTTCATTCTTACAAGTTATCTAGAATAAGTAGATAGAATTTTCTGATATTGATGTTTTTTTCTGGATTACTCATCTTATCTGCAAACAAAAATCATTTCCTTTTATTCTTCTTCTGAATTAACTGAAATTTCCTCAACTCTTTCAAGATCTGTGAGACCCTCCTGGCATTGTGGGACAGTCCCTGCTTTGAGCTCTAGGCAGTTGCCTATGCAGAATCCTGACTTACATCCCACTGCTATCTTTGTGTCAACCAAGACTACAGCTCTCTAAAGGAGCAGCAGCGTCAGAGTGCTCCTCCCCATGCCCTAGCCTCCAAGGTCTATATAGTCTACGCGGTAGAGAATACTGTTCCAGTTCAGGGAGTAGACTCCAGAGAAAAGAAATTGGTTCTGTGACCCTGGAGACCAAGGTGATGATAGTTACTTTACTCAGTACTGTGACCAGATACCTGAGAAACAGCAATTTGAGGGAAAAAGGGTTAATTTCACCTCACAGTTGACAAAGGGATACAGTCTGTGCTCAGTGAGGTGTGATGACAGAAGCATGAGGTGGCTGGTCATTTCTGGATCTGTCAGGACCAGAGAGAGATAAATTCTGATATTTACCACTTGTTTTTTTCCTTTTTTAATCAGGGGTCCCAACCCAGGGAATGGCGCCACCACATTCAGGACAGATCTCCCATCTGTTAAGGGTGTTTCTGGAAATACCCTCACAGATGCACCCAGAGCTGTTTCCTTGGTGCTTCTAGATCTTACCAAGTTAACAGTGAAGATTAAGCTTTACACTATTTGTTCTAAATAGTCCAGGCATGTTGCTTGAAGCCCTATTCATGATGGGTAAGGACCCTGTGCCCCTTCCTGATAGCGGGAAATCTTGTTCTTAGTTATCTGATCGTCCCTATTAAGCCCAAAGAAGTTATGCAGATCTGCCCTGCACTTGGGCTTCTCTGTGACAAGTTCTCCTCTGACTCAAGAGCATTGATGGCCACTCTGCTGCCATCCTGACTATGCCTCATTTGTACCAGGAGCTTTGTGTTTCCCAACTGTCCTTTAACTCTGCTTTCTCCTCTGGGCTGTGTGTCTGCAGACAAGAATAGCTTTCTGTATATTTACCAGTTAACAGTAGAAGTTGATAATCTTCACAGAACGTTGAGTATTGTAAGATACAAGCAACTAACATTTGCTACTCTTTGCTGACTCTGGCCGTCAGTTGTATGGTTTTCATATGTTCACTGACACCTTCTGTGTATTAGTATGTCGAGGGCTAGGCCCTGCTGGCACCTAAAGGTGCCATGGCCAGGAGAGAGCAGTGCTGAGCTAAAGTTTGAAGGAAAAGTTGGAGTCCGACTGTTGAAAGATGGGGTGAGGCTAGAAGAGCTATATATACTCTGAGAGGTGCACAGCCTTTCTGAGAATGTACACACACACACACACACACACACACACACACACACACACACGCACGCACAAATGCAGACTGCTGTGCTGCTTTGGGTCTCTGCCCTTAGACTGCTCCTGTTGTCCTTTTCCTCGTGCCCACCTCCGTTGTTCTTGACACCCTGTACCTTATTACTGCTGTTGCTCTGACCCACGGGATCCCTCCTGTACCAACCCTGGCACAGGCTCCACTGTTGGCACTCGCCTTCCTTCCCTAGACCTTCCTGATGGATGGTGCACCTGCTTCTCTTTTAACACTTGAGTGTATGGGCTCAGTGTATGCTGAGTGTGCCTGGAAGGATGAATTGTTTCCAGGGGGCTGTAATGAGGTTGCCTTTGGATTTGAGCCAGTTGGTCCAGTGGAGACAGAAGTGGTTTCTCATTGAGAGCTCTGGGACATTTTAATCTCAAATGCTCCATTACTAACCGTGGACAAACAGCACACGTCCTGCCAGTCAGCAGGTCTATACTCATGCTCTGTTTGTATGTTTCAGCTAAGGAGCATAACGGAGCCTGCCCTATGCTTATCTCGAGAAAGCACATGAGATTCTGCCTTAAAGGCTCTCTGAGCGTCTTTAAATAAAGCTACTGAGCAGCATAGTAAGCTTTGGTACCTTTAAGGAAATAAATGATGTCTAGGTCCATCAAAACAGACAGGATTTACCACAGCAGTCTGGTTGTGTCCTGTCTCTTCTCACATTCTGCTCAGACTTGGATTTTACACTATGTTCAAGAATGTGCTTGATTTACCCTCGTTTTCTCTCCAGTGTTACTGTTTTTAAATAACATGAGGGTAGAAGACAAGAGAGCTGCATGTCTAGTCTGATGGTGTTTTACTGTCTGTCTGTCTGTCTGTCTGTCTGTCATTTCTAGCTATCTGCTACTTGCTGTTTATCCTGCTCCTTTGCTAGCTATATACTTATTAATAAAATCACTCATTCAAAATGATAAGTAGCTACTGTAGAACATTCTCCAGACCATACAGATAAGGCTGTTGGATGTTAGGGTCTGTCCCTAAGTGTCAAAATGGGTCAGGAACCAGCTTTCATTGAAAATACTAGATATGCTTAAAGGGTTATACAAATCCCTTATATGAAACCACACAATATTTTTTGAGGCCCAGTAATGTGAGGAAGTTGGCCCAGTGTCTATGGGCTGTTTGAGTCTGGTTTTAAGTCTAGATTTTCTGTATTGCTGAGCTAGATGCCCTGGTGATCAACTGTAGGTGATTTACTTATTCTTAATTTTATATTTGGTATTACTTTCTAAAATATAATTTATTTTTATTTTACATTCATTGGTGTTTTGCCTGCCTGTGTGTCAGAAGCCCTGGAACTCGAGTTACAGACAGCTGTGAGCCGCCATGTGGGTGCTGGGAATTGAACTCGTATCCTCTGGAAGAGCAGTCAGTGCTCTCAACTGTTGAGCCATCTCTCCAGCTCCTTGGTATTACTTCTAGTCAGAAAAATACCCTTGACTTATTAAATATTGTCAACTTGACAGGAACCTAGAGTCATCTAGGAGACAAATATCTTACATGTCTTGGCATTCTAGATTAGGTTAATTGACGTGGGAAGATCCACCCTAAATATGGACAACACTGTGCCATAGGCTGGGGTCCTGGACTGAATGAAAAAGAGAAAGTAATCCGAGTAAACACCATTCATCGCTCTCTGCTTCCTGACTGATCTTCACCATGATAGACTGTGTATTCTCCAGCTGTCCTAGTTAGGGTAACTGTTGCCATGGTGAAACACCATGATCAAAGCAGCTTGGGGAAGAAGGAGTATGCTTCCACATCATTGTTCATCATCAAAGGAAGTCAGGACAGGAACTCAAGCAGGGCTGAAGCCTGGAGGCAGGAGCTGATGCAGAGGCCACGGAAGGGTGCTGCCTACTGGCTTGCTTCCCCTGCCTTGCTCAGCCTGCTTTCTTATAGAACCCAGGACCACCAGCCCAGGGATGTCCCCACCCACAATGGGCTGGGCCATCCCCCATCAATCACTAATTAAGAAAATGACCTACAGGCTTGTCTGCAACTCAGCTGTTACAAAGCCATTTTCTCAGTTGAGACTCCCTCTTCTCAAATGACTTTACGTTGTGTCAAGTTGACATAGATCTATCCAACACACCAAGTCCAAATACGTACTTATTTAAGAAGCTTTTGTCCAATATTTTGTCACAATAATGAAAAAAGTAACTAACACACACCTTTGAGAAGAAGCCTGTGTGAGGGCTATCCATTATATGAAAGTCTGTGTGCCTCTTAAATCATCTGGGCACATATGGCTCTCACACAGTACCTGAAATTCCTGCCCTGGGAGTGTTATGGTCAAGATGTACCCCTTGGGGCCGCAGAACAGCTTCCTACATGGCCTTTACCTAAGCTTGAGTTCTGTTGAGGCTGGGCCAGAAAAGTTGGTGTTTGAGTAGTGCCGTGAGCTGCGTTATGAGGTTAGTACCATGTGTTATGAGACTTGAGCTGGACTGTAACCTCTTCTGATTGGCTGGTCAATAATCACTAGGGATAATGGGAGCTTCCTGGAGACCCAGAAGGTTCTCTGCCCTGCTGGAGCAGTGGATGAACACCTGTCATCAGCATCGGGCCTTTTAGCATAGAAGGCTTTTATCTTTGTTTACGTTTTAAAAGTCTGATTAGGTTTACACTGGAAAAAAAAAGGCTATTAAATTGAGTGTCTAGTAAATTTAAAGGTTGGGCTCAATTAAACTAAGTTTGGGATAAGTGTGTGGCTCAAAACTGAGCATTGGCTTAAAAGTGAACCTGGTATAAGTTCTGGTTAGAATAGAGGGCCTGCTGTTTTTGTTTTGTTAGAAAAAAGTAATCTATGTGTTTTACTTTTCTGTGACTGTGATAAGACCCCATGGCCAAAGCAGTTTATAGAAGAGTTCCTATATTTCTTTTCTTCTAAAATAGAATGTCCTGTTTCCACTGCAGGCACTTTTATCAAGAGACACACAACAGTAGCTTCCTGCAAAGGGTTTATCTTCTGGATATTCTCGACACAATATTTTGTGCTGTCTGTCACAGAATTTGGGGGGCTCATGGTTTCAAAGGGTGAGTTCATGGCCATCACGGCAGGGAGCATGGGAACAGGCAGAGAAGCATAGCCCCTGAGCAGTAGCTGCAAGGGCACATCTTGAGACATAGTCATCAAACCAAAAAGAACTGAGAATGATGTGTGCTTTTGAAACCTCAAAGCCTGCCCCTAGTGGTACACCTCCTACTCCTTCCCAGACAGTTCCACCAACTGGGAACCAAGTATTCAAATGTATGAGCCTGTACAGGCCATTCTCAGTCAGGCCACAGTTTATTTTAAACTGTTGTGTGGTGATGTGGATTGTGTCAGCTGCTGTCCCTCTACTGTGGCTGAGTTCTGGGGATGGTAGTGAGTTACTAAGTGCAGATAGCTAAGCTTACCCACTGTAAAGTCAACATTTCCAGAAGGCCTGTTATTTTGGTCTGGATTCTCCAGTCAGTGGTGTCTTCTCTCTGGACAGCCAAGGAGGGAGATCTTTGGGACACATATTGTGTGTGGTCAAAGAAAGGAAAAGAGCTAGGCTCCAAGGGCCCAAGACACAGGGGGGTCACTGCCTGTGTTCTGTGGTGATGGGCTGAGGAGCACAGATCTGGTTAGTTCTTTTTGCTCTAGCAGCAAGACCTCAAGATGTCATGACACTCATACAGGACCAGAATCGTAGTTGTGGGGGGTCTTTGGGAATCTAGTCATTATTTCTAATCTGTGCCTCTTGAATTTCAGGTTTGCGTGTCTTTGTGACTGTAACAGGAAACTTGCTTCCCTTCTAGATATTAAGGAAGAGTACAGAGAGACTCTTTAGCAATGACCCACTCTGTGTTCCTGAGTTAGGTGACTCTGAGCAAGGCTAGTTGTTTAGAGCTGTTTTTTGGAATTAGTATAAACAAATTACACTATTATTTTCAAAATGCCACCATGTTTGCTTTCTGAAAGTAGTTAAAGCAGGTAAAGAGTTAACCTGATGCCAGTTGACTAGTGACCCATCAGGGATGTATTACCTGTGGACCATACCTTTAAGCAATTTCTGAACCTTCTTATTCACAAATGTTATTCTGGCGACCCTATAGCCCATGGGTACACAATGGGGTTTCCCTAGAATGATTGGGGGCAGTCTCTTGGAATGAAGCTAATAGAGGATATTAGTCTCTAGTCTAGATATTAGAGGCTTAGTCTCCATACCTCTACTTTCAGTGCAAAGTGTTATAACTGGATTTTCCTATAAAGGATAGAAAATTGTTACTGTTCTGAAGTTATTACAAGTCCTGGAGCTGGGTTCAGTGGCTCAGTGCCATTGCCCGGGACGAGCTTAGATCCTGACTTGTGTTAGAACTATCTATACTGAATGCTAGCGACAAAGATGGCCAAGTGAGGATGCAATTTTGAAATTTGAGAGTTTGGTCCCTCATCCCATCTATTCAGCTAGGTTGTGACTCCCTGATAATTTCCTCTTTATGGCCGGGTGACTTTCAGCTGTCCTCTGTAAGACACCATCCTCTGTAGGGGATGTCTTTCAGACACAGACTCAAGATAAAGATGTGGAAGTAACATGCCAACCTTGTATCAGACCTTTATAGTGTTTTTACACTCCTTGTCATTTGGTCTTTATTGTGGGACAGTACTGCTGCCCAGTGGAAGCATGGGGAAGGCAGCTAGCAAAGTGTGCAGTGCTTCTGTGAGGACAGACCAAGCCAGGCCAGGCAGCTGGCCTGGCCGTCTTTTCTTCCTGCTGTGTCACCTCACAGTCTGCTGAAGCGTGGTGCCAGCTCAGGGCAGAGAGCCACTTTAGACGCCATTTTAGTGGCTGCTTGAAATATAAACCAGAGCCAGAAGTCTTTGCTGGCCTTCACTGGATTCCCCCACATGCACTGTTGCTGGGCACAGTGTTAGGCTTTCTGTGGGAAAGGTACCCATTGTAGGGTCTGGGCAGGCCTGGGCAATCTTTCAATATTCTCCCAGTCCCTTTTTCTGAGCTTACAGGGAATCCCTGTACCTCTTCCAGTTAATCCGCTATATACCTGTCTGCAAATGACCTTTGCCCCATGAATCTTCTTAGTGAACATGTTTGTAGAAGTAGCTGATTTTCTCAGGAGAGCCATTGCAAGTCTACACAGACAGGGACTGTGGCATAGGTGGTGCCACCTGCTCAGTCTGCCCAGTCAATCTTTGCTGCACTGACCACACTGGACAGCTTAAGAAGTCCTGTGAGGCTCTAACCTCTTCTGGGTTACTTCTATAGCAATAGGGAAGCAAGGCCAGGGAGGCACACTCTGCAGGCTGCAGACATAGCACAGGTGAGAGCAGAGCTATAATCTCTGTCCTAGGGGCTAGGGTTAGCTTAGGTCAGCCCCAGAGTGTCTGTGGTAGGTATGGTAGCCTGAAGATTTTCCTGGATCTTCCAGGATAGTCCCAGAAGACAGGGTCCAGCACCTCTTTTATTATACCCATGGCACGAATAAGCTAGTGATCCCGTTTATTTTGCTCATGAAGTTCTTATGTTTTACTGAAAGAAATCTCAGTGGCTCAGTGCCTGTATTCTCTGCCTGGGCCACACAGGTTTGATTGTTGGGGTAGAAACAATTATACAATTGCTGTCACTTTTCCATCACATTCTTGATATGATGTGACTTGAATTCCCCATGCGAAGTAAATGGCATATTGTGATTCTGATTGGAACAAACTCAGAGCAGTTTACACCCCCACCCCCTCAGTCTACCCAGTACTGTAGTTGACTATGAAAGCTGGTGATGGACAGTCTCGGGAAGACATCCAACCAGGGAGCTGCAAGGCCTGTGGTTAGAGGAGGGCACAAGAAGGCCCTCTGTGCAGCTTGGGCATTTCTGGAAGCATGAACCTTGAGGTATGTATGTCAGGATTAGCTGTGGCTGAACTAACCTCCTGGCTTTCTCCTGGATTACGGAGAATTCTCCAGGTGACTCCCTGGAACTGGCATCATACATTCAGCACTATCTGCAGTTCATGAAGGTTGGCTTAAGCTCCTCTTTTGAGAGATCACCCAGCATCATTTTGAACATATCTCTAGGTACATCCTGTCTCTTTTTCTTAAAGCCTTGCTGGAGGCCACACAAAAGGCAACATCCACAGGTGTGAGGTGCATACTTTCCATGTGTGAAGTGCAGCCATCTTCACACATGTTCACTGAAATCACACCTGTGTATTCATATGCACACATGCTTGGACCTCACACAGCTCATTTGTGTGCTAGTTCGTATATTCAAGCATATGTTAAAGGGTTAACTGTTTTCCCATGTGGGCATCATCAAAACTGCTCAGGAGTCAGCTCACCTAAGGCAAAACCTTTATTAAGCTGCTGGTTCACCTTAATTTCCTCTTTTGAACTGTTCTCTCTTAGGCAGGGATCTCTAAAGGAACAGAACTGATATGGTGGGTGTAGATATTAAAGGAGGTTTAGCAAACTGGCTCACAGGCAGTGGTCTGGTAGTCTCATGACAGAAAGGCCAAGAACACAGTAATTGCTCAATCTGTGAGGCTGGTCTCAGTAAGCCCAGTCTGGCATAGGAGTCCTGATATTTAATCTATGTTGGAATCCCAAAGAAGTAGGCTATAGTACCAGCAAAGGAACGAATGTCTCAGCAGCAGGGCAGATGAATTTGCTATTGAGAGTGAGAGCGAGCAGACAAAAGCTCTTTCCTACTCTTCCATCACCTTTTTATGTGCTGCCACCCTAAGGTGTGGCCCAGATTTAGGGTGGCTCTTTCTGCTTCAGATAATCTGATTAAGAAATCCCTCACAAATCCAGGCATGTTGGTGCACACCTTTAACTCTGCACTCTGCAGGCAGAGGGATCTCTGCGTTCTAGGCCAACCAGGGCTACATACCCTGTCTCAAAATCAGAAGAAAAAGAGAAAAAAAAATGCCTCACAGCAGGAAAGCCCAACAGCCTGGGATTTCAGTAGCTTCCAGTTGGCAAACAAGGTTAGCAAACTGGCATCACAAGTTCCTTCTATAACTGTAGGATTCAGGTCTAAGTAAAAAACAAAGGTCCCAAGCCTCAGTTGGTTTCCTGTCACGGCTGTATTCTGTGCTCAGTCTGTAAGGCTAGATGTGACCTACAGTCTTGAGTGACTGACATTCTGTTCTATACTGTCTCCATACTTAATAATTGATCACTCAAAACTGGGTGAGGACATACTGCAGGCCACCTGGTCACCAATTTCTTGATCACTGCTCCTTCCCACTCTTCATTCCATGAGAGAGCAAAACCAAAAAGTACCCATGCCCAAAGGATAAGCCCCCTGCTAATTCAGTGAAGGTTGGAAACAGCTCTTGGGCCAGAGAAAGAGGAGCCAATGGCCCTGCTGAAGTGAGAGGCCGTGAGAGGTTAGTTACATGCTCGTGCTGGAGGCCAGCTTCTGGTTTGCTTCTGGTTTACCAGGACAGTGCAGTGACAGGGATCTGACCAGTGGGGTTAAGCGCTTTTCCCATTCATTTGGCCATGTCTAAGAATCCTTACTTTCTTTGTGCCTCCGCCTCTGTATGGGAAGCTCATTCCATTCTTAAGAATTTATGACAGTCACTCTTCTTTTCCTTCTGTATTTAATTACTTCTTATAAGGACTTAATATTTTGATGCCATTAGAGGTGCCATACTTTGAAACATGAGCTCTATTGTTTAGATACACAGACTTTAGGTGTGCTGAGAAATGTTATGTCCATGGTTGTAGGGGAACGCATGTCCTGTCGTGTCCCTCATTCCTCCCACAACCCTCTTTGCCCTCACCAGTTTCTTTGTCATGTTTCAGTGGGTTTTTTTTCTGCTCTAGAACTTACCCGATGCCCTGTTGAATTTGCTTGTGACTCAGCCCTGTGCTTTTTGCCCATTGGTAACTAATTCTGCTTTGAGGTAGGCAGCATTCCTCAGGTGAATACATATCTGAGACACACATATTGTCTCTCTGTTCATCCCGAGAATCTTGGGATTGCCTCTGGGCCTGCCTTGTATGTTGCAAACACATTCTTAATGTGGACTCTGGTGGAGGAATCCCTGAGGTGGAATTTCAGGAGTCTTTCATGTCTAAGGAAATGCCTAGCAGCTGTACTAGCTGGCCTCACCATTTCTGCTCTCTGGGGCATACTCAATGAGTGTTCACAGCCTGCAAAGTCATCTACTCTTCCTGAGTGCTCTGCAGAGATCCAAGGCTATTTTATGAATCTTGCTCTTAAAGGGGCAGAGGAACTTTAGGCCTTGGCAACCTGTCCTCTCTAGTACCATAGATGAATGGGCAGGTAGATAGGTGGCACCTCGGGAACCCCAGTCAGGGAGTGGTGGGCTGGTTCCTGGGTGTCCGTGGGTCTCCAGGGCTCTGACCTCTGTCCTCCTCTGCCTGCAGCAGCAGCAGGAGATGCTGGCCATGAAGCACCAGCAGGAGCTGCTGGAGCACCAGCGGAAACTGGAGCGGCACCGGCAAGAGCAGGAGCTGGAGAAGCAGCACCGTGAGCAGAAGCTGCAGCAGCTCAAGAACAAGGAGAAGGGCAAAGAGAGTGAGTGCTGGCGGGCAGGCACAGTGAGGACTCAGGGCTGGCCCCACTGCCTCTATTGCCTCTGCTGCTTCCCCAGGCAGCTCTGGAAGGGCTTGTCACCCCATGCAGGAGTCATCAGTGTCTTCAGGGTGATTGTTTCAGGTCACTTTAATTGGGCCTGGAGGCCACCCAGTGGCACTGCTTCTGACTTCATCCAGGTGTCAAGACTCAGTATCAGCCTGAGTGCAGGAGCATTCTGGAGCTCCCACATTGAATCAGGCATCTTTAGACTGCTTTGCAGTACTCTTCATAGATGCACAGAATATTAAAGCCATAAAGCACATCACCCTCCCACTCCAAGGACATCTCTGTGCTTTCTTTGGAAAGGTTTTCTAAGTACCCTCAAAGTGAGCGTTGGCCTATAGGTGGACATGTAGCTGAGGGCACAGTCCGAGTGTTGCTAGTTCTGCTTTAAGGCCCACTCCTCCATTGATGTGGTTGACCTCCCTAAGAGGAGTCCAATTTAACCCTAGCAAAGAGGCCACAGGTAGCACATTATTACTGAAATCCACTGTGCAGACTGCATTAGTTACTTTCCTGTTGCTGTGATAGAAATAAAAACCATGACCAAAGCAACTGAAGGAAAAGTGAATTCATTTGGTTTATGGTTCTGGAGGAGTGGAGTCTATTACGGTAGAGAAGATAGGGAAAGACAGCAGAAGCAGGAAGCAGACTGCTCACACTTCATCAGAGAGGGGGGAGAGAGAGAGAGAGAGAGAGAGAGAGAGAGAGAGAGAGAGAGAGAGAGAGACTGACTGAGAGACTGAGAGACTGGGAGACTGAATGGGAAGTAGGGTCAGGCTCTAAACCCTCAAAGCCCCTACCACCCTGCACCCCGTGACACACTTCCTCTAAGCAAGGCTGCACCTCCTAAAGGTTCCACAACTTTGATTTATATCACTAACAACTGGGACTTAGCATTCAAGTACACGAGCCTATGGGGGACATTTCTCCTTCAAACCACCAGTGAATAGACAACCCAAAATCTTTTATCTGCAAACACTGAAAATGGCTAGCCATTTTAACAAATCATTGTAGCAAATTTTTGTATGAATTTTAATCTCCATCTGTACCACATAACAAGATGCGTATGCTTAAAACATTCTTGTGAAGTCTGTTATTTGACGTTGTTTGAAAATCATTTTGGCATGTGATATACAAAGATGCAGACAGATAGGTCTATGACAACAAAGAGTAAAAGGGAAGCTAGCACCTAGGGACTGTCTAGCAAAGAGCCCAAGCTAGGGCATTTGGACTACAGGGCTTCAGAGCCTCCATGGCTTTAACCTTCCCTGGGGCTGCTGCTGTTGGTCATCTCAATCCCAGCTCTGTAGTGGATGTAGGCCCTTCAAGCATCTAGTGCTGCCTTCCCTGACTGCCACTGAGGTGTGGTGTGAGTCTCCATGGCCGAGCTCCCCTTCTAGGGAGTGTTCAGTCAGGCCTTTGCCTGTGCTTCAGGTAAGAGCTCCCTTTGCCTTGGTATGGAGCTGCTCCTTGTGTATTATGGAAAGGTGCTAGTTGTGAGTTGTGTGCATTGTTAGTCCTTTTCTCCCTTTGAGGGGAGACTTTCTGCTCATAATGCTGTTTGGTAAGCACAGAGTTCTCAGTTCTAGCTTAATCCAGTCTCTCGGTTTTCTCTGTGTACTTTTGGGTTGTGTTTTAAAAAACACACATTTCTCCCAGGCATTTTGCATTTGAGTAGTTTCCACTTTGTGTGGATGTCCACTCTGCTGGAAGTGGTGTAAAGTCTGTTGCATAGTCTAGGCTGTGCATGTGGCCCCTGTGGGATCTCCGAGAACCAGTGTCTGCACCCGTATGCTTCCATGCTCCCTGTTGGTGACATCATCCCTTGCTGTCATTGCATCAGTACTTGTAACTTCAGTCACCACAGACTGGAAGTGAGCCTGGGCCCAGCAATGCTAATCTTCTCTACTCTTGGGATTTTGCATTTTCACTGAAAGTCTTAAAATTGATTGTTGCCATCCAGATAGGTCCTGAGTTTATCTGGTACTTAGACGGACTCTGATATTTTACAGCCTCGATTATTCCTAATCCCTCAGTATTCTTTCAGTATTTCTAATTTTTTCTTACTAAAATGTTAGAATTGTTTTTTCAGGACACTTGCATGCATTTTAGCAGGCATATTTCAAGCCATCCAATTGGTTAACACTATTGTGCATAGCTTGGTTTTGCAATTTTGAAAAGCAATTAGCAACCTGCTGACTCTTTACTCTGTGCCCAGCAACCATGCTAAACTCATGTTCTGATTACTTGTAGGGTGGGTCAGGTTTTCAGCCTGTAGAAGCACATCCTTCATAAATACTGGCAGGTTGTTTCTTCTTTCCAACCAGAATGTCCTTATGTCTTTCCCATCTACTTGACTGACCTAACTAGGATTCCGCTAGAATGATGGGTTAAAATGGCAGTCTGACTCCCTTCTTTCTGCTGTTGGAGACAAGCACATTTGCAGAAGGCCTTATTCACTGACCTGTTTGTTGTATCGACTTACTCTCCTTTGCTAGTGCTACGAGTTTGAATATGTGCAGGTATTGATTTTCCTCAGATATTTTAGCATCTTTTAGAGGGGGTCATAGGATTGTTTGGGTTTTTTTACCTGATATATTTAGTGAATGTGCAAATAGACCTGTTTGTGTAGAAATTTTACCTGACGTTTATAAATAGCCCTCCTCACCTTGATCATAAAGCATTGTCTTTTTCTGTGTGTTGCCTGCTGCGCTGGCTCATATTTTGTATGTCTGTAACTATATTTGTGACAGGTAGTCTTAGTTAGGGTTTCTATTGCTGCTGTGGAACACCATGACTAAAAAGCAAGTTGTGTGTGTGTGTGTGGGGGGATTTATTTGGTTCACACTTCCATATTGCAGTTCATTATTGAAGGAAATCAGGACAGGAACTGAAACAAGGCAGGAACCTGGAGGCAGGAGCTGATGCAGAGGCCTCGGACGGACGCTGCTTGCTTAGCCTGCTTTCTTACAGAACACAGGACTACAAGCCCAGGGATGGCATTATCCAGAAGGGTCTGGGCCCTCACTCATTGATCACTAATTGAGAAAATGCCTCACAGCTGGAATTCATGGAGCCATCTCCTCAACTGAGGCTTCTTTCTCTCTGATGCCCTAGCTTGTGTCATGTTGATACACAAAACAAGCAGTACAGATACTGACCAGCATTTTCCTTCTTATAATGTCTTGCTGAGATTGGCGTTTCAACATTGCTGGCCTGAGGCTGAGCTCTCTTTGGTCTGTATGAACTGTGGTGCTTTCCCATTTCACATCATTAGCGTTGGATGTTTGTACCTGTTGATGGTTGTTTGGTTCCATTAAATTTCTTCTTTAGTCTCCAGAGCAGTGATTCTCAACTCTCCCAGTGCTTCGACCTTTCAATACAAAAGATGCTAAAATATCTGAGGAAAATCAATACCTGCACATATTCAAACTCATAGCACTAGCAAAGGAGAGTAACTTGATACAACAGTACAGTTCAGTACAGTTCAATACTTCCAATACACTTCCACATAGTGAGGTGACCCCAGCCATAAAAATATTTTTGTTGCTACTTCATAGCTGTACTTTTGCTACTGTTATGATTCATAATGTAAATGCCTGTGTCTTCTGATGACCCCTGTGAAAAGGTTGTTCAACCCGCAAATGGGTTGTGACCCACAGATTGACATCTGCTGCTCTAGAGACTTACCAGTTATATCAGTCTGTTCAGAATTCTAGCTCTTGGTTTTGTGGACAGTCTCTTGATGTTTTTTACTTCATTCATTTCTATTAACTGTACTCCTCTGTCTTCTGTTTTCTTTGGGTTTCTGACTCCTTCTCACTTTGTGAGTTACATATCTTAATCGTTGATTCCAGCCTTCTCTTCTGACATCTGAATGTAAAGCTATACATTTTTTCTCTAAGGATAACATTACCTATAGTCAATAAGTTTGGACATTAGTCTATCTCACTTTGTCTTTTAACTGACTTTTTCCTATACTGATATGTTTGTGCTTAAGTGTGTCACTGTTCTCTACAAACCCCAGTTATCAACCTCTTGTCATTCCATTTTCTTGCTCTAGATTTTGATGATGCCTTTCCCTTTCTGCCAGCCTGGTAGCTGCTGTTCTGCTGCTTCTCTCCTGATCACAGCTGTGGTTACCTCCCAGCTTGACTGTGTCTGACTCCATCACGTCTGCTCCAGTTCACAGAGCACCGTGTGATTCAGTTAGGACTCAGTCTCTTTTTCAGGTGTGACTCTTCTCCACATGACCGAGGTTTCATCTGTTGCTATTTTCCCTCCATTTCTGTAATGGAATCTAATGGTGATGAATTTTTATCTCTAATCTTTGAAGGTTAATTTTACTGAGTGTAGATTTATTAGGTTAATATTTATTTTCTCTTAACACTCTGAAGATCTTATTTCCTTCAGAAATTACTATCATTCCTTTTGTTCCTTGTTCAGAGATGATCTCTTATCTGGCTACTACTAAGAATTTCTTTCTTTTTGAAGTATTTTTCAGATACATGTTTAACTGCAGTTTTCTTTATTTTCCTTGGGGGTCATAGTCTTATCTGTATGATTTAATACTTTTATGAAATTTTAGAACTGATTATTCTCATCTTTTATCAAAAACAAAAAAACTACGACTTTTTTTCCTAATTCAGTGGACTTGAGACTTTAGTTACACATTAGGGCCATTTTCTACAACCCCTACGTTTCCCACACTTGCTTCCTTGTGGTGACTTCTTTTATTCAGATGTCCACTATACTAATTTGACATTTTCTCATGAAGTAAACTGCTGGTAAATTTTTCTGATGGATTTTTCATTTGCTAGATAACCAGTTTGACGTTGTTATTTAGATATTTATAGTTTCCATGGGATTTCTGTCACGCATAGTCATTTATTTTAGAGTGGTCCCTCTAGCTGGATCTCTCCTCCCAGCTGCTTGCTCCTCCCTTTCCTCTGTCACCCTCTGTCACCCCTTCCCATTGTCAGGGTATCACGGTCTAGTGCTGGCCTTTGAATGGAAAGCTGACATGCATGGAGCTAACTGGCCTAGAGACAGGGCTTCCTGTTTGCTTTGTGATGTTGCCCTGATGAGACAATGAAAACATTTCAGTTGTCTTAGTGAAGGGTTCTGAGCTGATCAGAGGTGAATGCCGGGCTCCTTACAAGGATGGTGCACTCTCTGGGCCTTCCTTGGAACCTGTGAGGCTTCCTCCTCACTGAACTCCAGAGTTGGCTTCCCTGGCCCTGTGATACTTGTTCTCTGATCATCAGGTACCTACAAGGAAATCATCAACCATGGTGGCTCACTCTCGGCCCTTCTCTGTCCAGCTTAACCCTTTGTCCCAGGTCCCCCAGTGTTCCTGAGCTGCCAGCAGAGGCCTTAGAAGCCTGCAGGTCTCCTGACCAGGTTAACCTGCTTGGATTCCTGATACCTGAAGTACTGGTCCTTACAATCTGGAGCCTTCAGCTCTCTGGACTTTCTTCCTCTTTGTTCCATTTGTGGTCTGCATGGAAAGGATTTGTTTGAGTTGGAGGCTTGCCTTTGTAAAGCTTTAGGTTGCACAATTGACATCTCACCTTTAACGAATCCTCATTAGATTAGAAGTATTTACAAATGGGACTTTTCTAAAACAAAGTCCTTATGTTTTAAAAGGAATTAAATGACTGTCAAGATTATTTGTTCTCAAGCTTAAGTGTAAAGATTATTATTATGCCAAATTAATTCTAAATGTAAATCAGGAAGTCATCTAATATACCAGTGTAATTTTGTATAGTTTTAAAATTAATTGTTTCGAAACATATTTTAAGTTTATTGCTAATTTAGTCTCTTGTCAGCTTATTTCTCTATTTCATGATTTTCAAATACTAGAAATTGCTTTCATGTACAAAATTAACACTGTTAGAATCATCAGTAATGTGATGTTCCACTCTTGAAATATGAACACATTGAACTTTTTCACCTTAACTAATAGAATTTCAAGGTAGTTTCCTTGCTAGTCTTTGGTAGGATATGCTAAGCCTGAATGATATTCCCAGGCACTGTCACACCTCACTCAGCAGTCGCCTTGGGGAGCAAATTCCTGAAAGGCAACTGAAGACCTTTTCACGGTAAAGTGCAGACCTGTTGGGAACGACATATAGACAGCATTTGTGCAGATTCAGCCTCTGTAATTAACTGTTTAGACATGTATGACTCTCAGGCCAGCCAATATGGTGATTGACCTGCAGGGAACCTGAGGTCAGTAATCTCCTCCTTAGCTGCTCTCAAGTGCAGCCAGTGCTGATATCTAGACCAGTGTAAGACGGGACATGGCTTGCCTAGTGCATTCCTGGCAGGCTTCCTTCCTCTAGGAAGCTCTCTCCCTGTCCTCATAGGAGACTGAGGGACTTGACCGTGTACATGCAGGGTAATGTTGCCCCACAGAGCACATGCACAGAGCCCAGTTTACTGGAACAGTGCTCAGGCTACACTCGTAACTCAGCCCTGGACTAAGTACTCCCTTCCCCGGTTGTGGTTCACATGCGCCTCAGTATGTGTCCTATGTACTTGGCTTTGTTTATTTGTTTGTTTGTTAAATAAGGGAAATAGTGGCTGTTTATCAAAAGATTACAGTTCAAATTTTAAACATCAGCCAGTCAGTCTGTGCCACAACCAGCCAACAAATAACAATTTTTCTCATTGCTGAAAAGCAGCTCAGTCTAAATTACTTTCTCAGAGTTTACAGGAATGATCCAATAAAAATATTATCTCAAGGCTCACAGAATATGACTTCAGAAAACATCTCAGGTCTGTTTATGAGTCAGAAATGATCTCTGTGCTGTATGCTAAGCCCCGCCCCTTGTTGACCCTGTTAGAATGTTCTCAGCTGTACTCCAGCCCCATCATAGGCAGCAGCCGTGGTTTTCACTTTGTGGATTTGGGTGGTCAGGTTTTATTATTAATAATAAACTGCACAGTTGAGTCCTTGGCAAGCTTGCATAAGCTTCGAAGCCCTAAGAATGCAGTCCTGTGGGGAGAAGGTAGCTAGCAGACCAACACTGGAGGATGCTCTTATGTTGGACCCAGGCAGCTCAGCAATGAAGGGGAGTCTTGTTTGTGCCGGCAGATGCAAATGTCAGGCGGCATCTTCAGTTTCCAAACATTTGAAAACTCAGTGCAAAGTGTTTTTTATCTCATTTCTTAAGGTTTTATGTAACTGACTTTATTCAATATTTAATGAGTTTTGTATACATCTATAAACATTTACAGTTTAAAACATTAATTTTTAATCATGCTATAGTCTTACTTAATGACAGCAAGTAATAAATTCACTCCACCAACAGTGAGTTCTTAAGAGTACATGGCACTTTTCCTCACAGGTAATAGCGGCATTACCTTTATCAACCATGTTTTCATTTGGGTACCTGCTAGCCATTGAGGTCCGAGAACAGGAGGTTTGTCCTCTGGGCAGAGTGCAGATAGCATGGCTCCATGACATGCCTTTGGCTTCAACTACAGCCCTTTTGGGCAGGTGTCCTCACTTGGGAGAAAAACCCTTGAGCCACTTTGAAAATGATGCCAGGCTGGGTGGTACTCAGTGGCAGAGCACTAAAGAACCTAACAGTTTCATCACTGTAAAGGTGAAATGCTAGTTTGGGAGGAGGGGTTTATACGTTCAGCAGTGATGTTAAGTTTGCTTTGTACCTGTGTTGGGAGGCTTGGGTTTCACTTTTCAAGTAGCTCTTCTGTTGGCGTGTTCTCCACTCCCACCATACCACAGAGTATTTCCTTTATTGCCAATTGTAAAGGCACCTAGTGTGTTTGCAAACTTTACCCTTTCCTTGGTTTACATTGCTTGTGTTTCTGTTCATTGTTAGCCTGTTGCTTTCTGGAGTATCTGGGAATGTCACACATAGAGCAAACAGTTCCATAAATATATGATCCTTCAGTGCCCATGTATTGACAGACAGTGGGGCTAGAGTGTGGGTGAGTAGTCTTGGAGTATGGTGCTTTCCTGTCATAGGGCCTGTAGATTCTCCACCCTTCATGTCTGCAGAGCAGTGTATCAGCCTGGTCATTTGGGCTGCTGTGCAGAACCAGAGGACATGTAACCAACAATAACTCTGCTTTGGTCATGTGTTGAGGTGAAAAGGGGACACTCGTTCTGTAGATGCAATAACCACTTATGGCCCACGGGCCAAGATGGCTTTAGAGCCCACAGAGAAGACACTACTAAGGAACCCAGGACTGGAACAGAAGGCTAGCTGAAAGGATTGTCTGCTTGGTTGGTGGTCTTGGGGATTGAACCTAAGGGGTTTGCTAATGCTCACCAAGAGTCTCTGTTCCTCACCCCAAATGATTATCCAATTTTTGAAGAAAAAGAATCAATGGCAGAGCTTTAACAAAAAGGTGAGGGCAGGATGTGGCATGGAGTAACAAAAGAAAATCCAGAATAGACTTAGTGTGCAAGTGTCACACGTCCAGACTTTGACTGGAAATAAGACGCGGCAGATGTATGCAGTACCTCACCTCCAGGCCATCACCTGACCTCTATGCCTTCCACCTACAACCTGGCCTCAGAATGCCTGCCTATAGTTTTCCTTGTTTCCACAGTTTAAATGTGTAGGCTCTCAAGAAATTACACAAGCAGCCAAACAACTCAGGTGACTAGGAACTGTCCATAGACCTCAGCATGACCGCCCCATCTCTCTCCCTCTCTCTCTCTCTCTATATCTCTCTCTCTCTCTCTCTCTCTCACACACACACACGCACACGCACACGCACACACACACGCACAGAGCAGCTCCTGGGAAGAACCAAGCCAGAAGATGAAGTCAAGCTAAGGTAGTTCAGTAGGTCCCGCAGCTGTCCAGAGCCCCTCAGGGTACCAGTGGATGTCTGTATGCAGGAAGTGTAACCCTGTGTGCTGGAAGAGGATATCTATCCCTGATGCCCAGTGGAAGGAGCCAGGTGTCAGTGTACAGAGACATTTTAGAAAATGTATTAGCAAGTATCTTGAGGTTGTTTGTGTGATAGGATCACTTTATTAGTCCTTTGTGCTACATGAAGTATTTGGGACCATCTAAGATGGTACTTGAATACTGTATTATAGCAGGAAGCCCTTACCATATGCTTCAGTACAAGGATGCATAGGCACAGTCCTGAGGTACCAGCAATAGATCTGTAGAACACAGGTTATGCAGGGCGAGTAGGGGCATCCTTGTGTAGTCTGTTTCTGTGACCTTACAGTTTTCTTGAATATAACTTTCAGCAACAGTCACCCCATCACAAGAAAGCCCTTGGATACACAACTTCCACCTGAGTAGAATGATAATATCTGCCCACCAGAGTGTGTGGCACCAAGCAGAAGGGGACAGAAATATGCTGGATACTAGCCATACACTGTAGTGTGTGTAGCACAGTGGCTACCCACTCCCCAGCAGAACAGACCTTGTCCCCCTGGGTGGCTGTGTAGGGAATTCCATTTGTGTGGAACTTAATTAGAGTCTGTTGCTTGTTCAGTAGAAAGAGTAAAGCCACCATGCTTCCAGTACTTGGCCCTGAAGCTTTAGCGCAAGGATATGAAACCTCCCTACAGAAATAAGTGGTGCTAGCTAACAGAAGCCATTCTCATGCTGAAGTCTGTGTTTCAGTAGAGTGCATTCATGCAGTACTTGGATAGAAGACCTCCCCTTTAAAGCTCGCTGGCCTTGGGAGAGCACTGCAGAGGGGTATACTCTCCTGCCTTGTGCCTCACACTGCCCGCTCCACACTGCTTCCTCCTCCTCACTCTCTGCTTCCTTTACAGGTGCTGTGGCGAGCACAGAGGTGAAAATGAAGCTGCAGGAGTTTGTTCTCAACAAGAAGAAGGCTCTGGCCCACCGGAACCTGAACCACTGCATTTCCAGCGATCCCCGCTACTGGTATGGGTAAGTGACCTGGGCCTGTTCTTTGGGTGCCTGGCATACTCAGCTCGGTGGACAGGTTTGAGTTTTTTCAAAGACCACCTAATATAGGGATGGCAGAGATACTGAGCCCCAAAGCTGGATAGGCAGATCTGGAGGGAGGAGGTCTGGGGTAGCATGTGTCATGGTCAGGTAGATGAGGCGTGGATCATCTTCAGATCACCAAGTGGCACTCCTGGCAGTGAGGACCTCTGGTCCAGTCTTTTATAGACAGCACAATGTTTAAGAGAAGCAAGAATAGAGGAGGCAGGAGGTGAGAAGGACCAGGAGTTTCGTGTGGACTTTGAAACCCATATAACAAGTATGAATAGGGACTGAAGGAGACTGGAGGCCAGCATGGGCTTTGATGTGCAACAGCAGGTATGTGTCAATGGAGAGAACCCGATGTGCCTTTTGCCAGAACCAAGGGAAGATAATGGAAATGACTCCTTTGTGAGCACAAACCTTTCCATAGGCTCCTAAGGATTGTGACTGTAGACTTTTAGCAATCCTTCTATAGTCCAACTTGGCTAAGCCTATACTGTCATTTTTTAACATGTATGTTATCTTATTGGGAATCGGAGTTCTCTTTGGACCTGACAGCATCTTTGTGATCCAGTTACTGAATTCTTGGGAGAGATGGAGGCAATTGAGATGAGAGATCTGCCTGGGCCAGAGCGTGCATTTGATCTAGGCCATCAGAGCAGATCTTGTCTATGCTGAGATGCAAGCAGCTGACTTGTCCAGAATTAAGAAAAAAAAAGAAAGGCTTGGGTGGATGCTGTTTGTGATCTGTGTAGAGCCCACTAAGTGGACTGTTTGTGATCTGCTGTAGACCCACTAAGGAGACTTGACCAGTTCTCACACAGAACACGTGACTAATTTGCAATAATTTTATGTTGCTCTTACGGTTATTTCATCACTGGAAAGAAACAATAGGGTAGTTTTTGTAAATCAAAATGAAGTTCTTAATTTTACTCAGGAAAAAAACTAGACAAAATGGACAACTCTTTCTACTAAAACCCCACTGGTCACACTGAAGTGGCCCTTTTAGTTACGTGGAAGACCTGAGTTCCCACAGCACGACCTGGGGAGGAGCATTTGTACGGTGAAGCTGTTCATTGTCGCTTAGGTTCTGTGGCTGCACACACTGCGTGCCTTCTGAAGCAGGCTTCTGGTCTTCATGTAGCTCAGAAGAGGGGGAAACAGGTGGCCTATGAGGAGGAATGAAGAGTGATTGTGAGGGCCTCAGCCTGTGCTGTGATTTGCAGCCTCTGCTGGAGAGGTCAGCCTGGGCTTCTGCCATGCAGGGGATCTGTTGTCCTACATTTGCATGTGGGAGTCAGGATGGTCCGGGGAAGGTAGCCAAGGATAGCCTTGGGATGGTGATTTGAAGGTAGACACAGGATGCAACTAGAAAAGGCAGTAGGGCCTAGAGAAGCTAGAGGAGCCTAGGAAGAGGAAACTTCCTAGACCAGGCAGGTACTAGCTTGCTAAAGAATTGTCGTCACATTAAGGAGCAAGGAGGGGAACCACTTTTCAGAGGACAAGATCTTGCAGTCCAACTTAGGTCCTAGGGAGTTTAGGGCTCAAAGAGACAGCTTTGCAGGGTGTGGGACTTGGAAGTTGTGTTAACAGCTCCAGGAGGGCAGTCACACTTGAATAGACAGATGGGACAGGGAGAAAAGCTAACAGGAACAGGGGTTGTGGAGATGTATTGGACTGGGTGCAAGACTGCTGGGTGCAAGGCTACCAGCAGGTAGCCTCCTCCAGTTGAGGAGTTGTGGGTAGGGAGTCCAGGACATACTTGGGGATTAAAGAAATAGCACTTGAAGAGGAAGGGTGACTGGGGGTGGGGTGTTGGGGTGGGGGAAGCCTTTGCCAAGAGCTTTGTCCTGAGTAGGATGCTTAGGGAGGTCCCTATACAGGGCCTCCTTCCCTGAATCAATTTGAGATTGAGGTGACTAGAAAGGGCAGAACTTGATATCAGACGCATCATCCAAGCAGACAGCTTGTTTTTAGTGAGGTTGATGACCATGTAAGGATCCTGACCAGCCTGCAGTCAAGTGCAGTGCCTAACCCATTAAGACACCATGGCAGAACAGTTTTCAAAAAAGAGTCAAACCACTATCCAGCATCATACATCACGTGATGATTGCTAGTATCAGCCCAAAGCCAGTGAGATCTAAGCATGAAGGCTAAGACAAAAACTTCTAGAAGGAAACACAGAGGTGTTTTTTTCCAACAATGAAATTACCCTTAAGAGATGAATAAAAGGGGCTGGCGAGATGGCTCAGAGGTTAAGAGCACTGACTGTTCTTCTAGAGGTTGTGCGTTCAATTCCCATGTGCCACCACTGGCACTGTTCAGTTCCCAGCAACCACATGTTGACTTGCAACCAGCTGTAATGGGATCCAGTGCCCTCTTCTGATGTGTGTACTCATATGCATAGCTACAGTGCACTTATATACATAAAATAAGCAAATAAATAGAGTCCTCCTGGGAAGAGAGAGATAAATAAAACTATTTAAAATTAACCACTTGTTCTGTGTAAGAACTGGCAGCATCTCTTCATTGGTGTCATGAGCTGTGACCCCATTACCTGAAACAGACCCCATCAACATTTAAAACAGCTCTTTGAAAGACACCTTTTTAAAAAGGCAAGCAGCTAGGCAGTGGTGGCACATGCCTTTAATCCTATCACTCAGGAAGCAGAGGCAGGTGGATTTCTACAAGTTTGGAATTAGTCTGGTCTACAGAGCAAGTTCCAGGACAGCCATAGCTATAGAAAGAACCTTAGTCTCACTCCACCGCCTCCCCACCACAGAAAGCAATAAACTAGAAGGAAATCCTCCAGTGCGTCTGTAGAGTGTTTGTGAAGCTACTGCAGCTTAACAAACAGTAGGCAGCAATGTGAACAGCTGCACTACACAGTAACCTGTGGGTCGCCATCCCAGTGAAACACCACTTCTCACCTACAGGGCTAGCTAAACTCTTAACAGACCAAGGGTAACAGGGCACGCCCTTCCTGCACAGACAGCTAGGGCAAGATTAAATGGCCCCATTGCAAATGGTTTAGCAGATCTATGAACAGTACTAGAACCCAGCAGTGCACTTTCTGATGTTTGCCCAGGGATGCAAGTATATACAGGCTTATACTCTGTGGTTCTAACAGAAATGACTCACAAACTCAGGTGAGCGGCCTGATAGGTTGGGCCACTATGCCCTGCAATTATGCAGCAGTGTGGAGACCTCACATGTCCTGTCCTTAGGCAAGTCAGACACACAGCCACACCTCATGTAAAACTGGAGTCAGACAAATGAATCTAGAGAATCATCAGCAAAGGGGCAGAGGGGATCTTCTGGAGTTGGAACTGTTCAAGGCCTGAGTGGTGGAGATAATCCATGTAGGGAGGAGAGTGTTCACAATTGGGACTTAAAACTTTCTGAGTCTGCACTGTGCAATATGGCTGTCCATGCTTTAGCTCCTGGGCTTGTGAAATTGAGGTTTGCAGAAACTGCAGACCACAGGATTTCCATGAATAGGCTTCATGTTAATTATATTGAAATAGTATTTTTATATCTCAGGTTAAGTAGAATACTAAAGTTAATTTCGCCCATTTCTTTTACTCATTTTTAAATAGCTTCTAGAAAATGTAAATTACATGTGTAGCTCACACATTTCTGTTGGACTATGATGTTACACTTGATTAACAAATTTTATTTATTTTAAATCACTAGTATAAGTTTGATATAATGGGAAAGAATTGTTGATAGAATTTAAATGTTTAAATTTGTGTTTTATTTCACGGTCAAGATAGAATTTAGAAAAAAACAGCAGTTTGTTTTTCTGTCTTGAGCAAGACAAGAACTGCCTTTATTTTCATTCTATTTTTTTACTTACTGTTTTTGGTGGTCCTGCTGGGAATTGAACTCCAGGCCTCTTATGTGCTAGGCAGGTACTTGTCCACTGATGTACACTCCTAGCTCCAAAGACGTCCTTTTGAAGAAGGCCTGGTCAGTGAGCCAGCACCTTCCTGTCCTGGCTTTGTCTGCATCCTAGACTAGTTATCCAAGGTCAGAAAGCTAGCAGCTGTTCTTGGTCAAAGAGAGTTAGCAGTTGCTCTGTGGTGCTTACCTCTGGAATGTGGGGTTATGTGAGTCTGTGTGGAAGAAGGTTGAGTATGAAGTTATAAACTTAGATGGTAGGTGTGTACATAGGTGTCAGTGATGGGGCATGAAGTGTAGCTGTTAGACTGAGCCAGGGATGGGATTTTGATCTTGATCACACATCTGGATACGTCTTTAGTGAGTCTATTCCAGGGTAAGGTGAGTTAGCCTAGCATCTGGAAGCCACACCAAAGCGATCTGCTGGCATTTCTTCCCAAGTGGCTGCCTGTTCCTGGCATGCAGAGGGAGCAATGCCAAGGACCATGAGAAGAGGGCAGATCCTTATGGGTGAGCTGGTTATGAGGACATGAAGGTCCCCCTTCTGTAATCTCTGGACCCCCACAGAAACCCCAACGACTGTCCATTACCAGCTCCTGCTCCAGGAAGCATTTCTAGAGGATAAGCAGATATAAACCGCTCTGAGAGCTGTGGGCCTGGCTCGAGGCAGGTGGTGCAGAGTAGCCTCTTATTCCAACTCATTTACAGCCATGACAGAAAAGTGAGTTTTAATATTGACAGGGCCTGGAAAGATGAGATCAGTAGGAGGAGATCTACTGGATCTGCAGTGACCAACTTTTCCAACTTAATTCCTTAGTAGGAAGAAGCCCTGTTGTGAAACATGACAATTGTAGTTGTCTTTATTACATTTCTTTTAATTACCATATCAAATTACTTTCCTATAGCTGACTGTTTTTTAACCTATACATGAGTGCACTCACATGCATGCATTTACACAAATACACACACACACACACACACCATTCTGTGTTTGGAAGAAAGACAAAAGAGATTCCAAGGACCCCCTTAGCTTAGCGTGTAAGAAGCCTTCAGGGATGCCTTCTTAGATGTGTCTGAGAGTCCTTTCAGTCCATTCTTTGCATGATATGCTTTCAAATATTTTTAAATATGCACCTGTGCTCATCTGAGGGCTCCCACTCTAGGTTCACATAACTCCAGATGTGTGGATGCCAAATACTGTATATTTAAATAAATCATTTAGCAAAGTCTAAACTAGAAAATAAGCAAATGTGTTTCGAGTCATTAAACACATCTGTTGTACTTAAGACCACAGACTATCTCATGTCAGAATCCAGAGGAAGGCTTAGCTGCTGGTGCATCCAGAAAGGTTTGTTAAAGGTCGTGTAGGATGGACTCAGTGCCCTAGACATACCCTGCAACCAGACTCCAGCTTCTGCTTCTGTTCTTCCTTCTCTTCCTCTTCCTCTTCCTCCTCCCCCTCCTTTTCTCTGCTCTGAGCATCCATCCACCTGCAGCCTTTCCCATCTGGCCATTTTTAGGACTTTAAGTTGTGTATGTCAATTGGAAGTTCACTTCCTGTAGTAACTCCCAGAGTAAAGATTTGAGATGCTACTGTGCTGTCCCAAAAAGGATATAACTGAGAGATTTGTTGTAGTCGTCATGAAGAATATGGACATATTCTTCAAAAGGAAAATCCCTAAAGGCCCCTGTTCTTGAAGAGACAGCCGTAGGCATTCCCAGCATCTGCCAGGAGTCTGTGCTCACTCCATCTTCTTGTCTGCACCTTTGCTATGATCTCTCATGCCTGGGCCCACTGACTTCCACTATTTGCATCCTGAAGACAAACTCTCTGGGGACAGACTGGTATAAGAATCCCAGATGGCAGATCTGGGCAGAGAATGGGCCATAGGGCACACAGACAGGGGCTGTAGTCACTGTTGTTTGCTTGTTGGCCTGTTTGTTTCTGTTTACTCTTACCTCTCCTGTGGAGAAGAGGGGCTAACAAAAGGTCACATTTGAAAATCTGGTATCCTGAGGCTTGGGATGCCTGGGCACACTGATCTATCTTTGCCTTTTTCCAGGAAGACACAGCACAGCTCCCTTGATCAGAGCTCTCCACCCCAGAGTGGGGTGTCAGCTTCCTACAACCACCCCGTCTTGGGAATGTACGACGCCAAAGATGACTTCCCTCTTAGGAAAACAGGTCAGTGTGCAGTCTGCTCCCTGAATGCCTCCATCCTGACAGCAGCCCCGGTGAGCCCTGGTGAGCCCTGGTGAGCCACAGGCAGTGCTTTAACGTCTTGTTTAGGATCGTTGAAGAGACTGGCTTTGGCATTCAGACATCCTTTGAATGATGACGCTAAGCTTCTCTGTGTGGTGTATCCCAGAAGTGATGGGTCTCGTTCACGTACTCGTGTATTATAGAACTTGGCCTCATCCCCACAGCACCTTGATTCATCCCCTCTTGGAAGTGTGCTCTGCTCTACAGTCCAGGACAGTAGGGTAGTTCCAGGACTAATGACAGCTCCTGCACATGTGATGACCAAGGTCAGAGAGTATATGAGGATTTTACATGGCCTTTGGGTAGTACCCAGACAGGGGTAATCAGGGCATCCAGAGTAAAGGCGGGTCCCATGAGAAAGGTGTGGGGACATCCCTCCTGGCCCACAGGTTTGTATATCAGCTGTCTTGTGGACAAAGTAATAAAGGGGACTAGACTGTTGTCAAAGCAGGAGGAATATGCTAGAACACAAGACAAACCAGAATGGTCTTGTGTTTTGGGGTAATGGTTGTAGAGGATGGGGCCTTAGAAAAGGGCTGGAATGTCTGTGGACAATACATTGGGATGGCAAGAAGGTGAGCTTTCTAGAGGTTGTTCCAGAGAGTGTGGACCAACCAACATAGCCTCATCCTATGGTGGAGGTGCGGCCCCAACCTGCAGAGTTCTTCAGACGTGAGATCTGAGGGGCACACCTGCTTTTACTAAACAAATCCATGAAATTCAAAGTTTCCCTTAGTTCTAAGCAAGGCTACCCTAGAGTAACAGCTTCTTCACAGGGTATCATAGAGATGAACAGGCTCACCTTTTATCTCTTCCTAAACTAGGAAGTTTCAGAGGATACTACACTCAGTTGTGGTTTGGCGTGGCTTTGAGCAAACTGGAACCAGGAGCTGAGAGCTGAATGGAGGGACATTTTAGCTCAGCCTAAACAGGACTTGACTAGTATTGGCAGTGTGTGAGGTGGAATGGCCATGTCATGTTAGTTGCCTCTCGGGTGGTTGGGGTCTTCTATAGAATGGTGAAGACGTGGTCTAAATACAGAGTAGTCAGCTCTCACCAAAGGATAGACCCTCCTGAAAATACCCGTGGAGCACCTTCCTCCAGAGGTCAACAGGAAGAGACTGTAAGCTGTCATCCCTGCCCTACAGATAGTGGTGCTAGAGTTCAGTCACCTCTTGTTCCTAGTCTCAGAAGCCTTTGAGTCATGGGTAGCATGATCCCAGAGAGATAGTCAGAACAGGAGACAGAATACTTAATACCATTAGCCACTGCTGGTCACCACAGCCATGTGGCTCTCTATGGCTGTCCGCAGGGCTCTCAGCCTTCTCCACAAGTCTCAGTCCACTCCTGTTGGTTCTTGTGCATTTCTCTGGGGAATGTTTGAAGCCACTGCTATGTTGACTTCTGGTGGTACATCCCAACTGCAGACCCCCACTCCCTGAGAATAGAGGAACAAGTGTTTCTCTTACTCTAGAGAGGCTTCAGAAAACCTTAATTAAGGTTTGGTTACATCCCAAGTTTTTAAGAGGCACCACCAGTACATAAATGGTATTAATAATGATTCCAGAGAAAGCATTTACTTTCCTACAGTATTCAGGGAATGGCCTGCAGTATACTGGAGATGGCTTCTTCCAGCCCTGGATGTTGCCAGTGCTGAGTATACTTCTGTGTATTTCTCATGAAGTAGTGCTACGAAAGACAGTGAGTGACTGATGTTCCCTTCATGAGGTACCAAGGTCAAGTTACAACGATAGTCTCAAATAACTGGATCTGAGCAGTTCCTGGCTCTGACTTTATATCAGTTCATGTTGATCTTGCATACAGTTTGCCCGTCTCAGTTCTTAAAGGATTTTAATCTTTACTCAAAGTGACATAAATGCTTAGCAATCTTGTGTTGATTTCTTCTACACTGTATTTGCATAGTCCTTAGTGGACTCCCTGGAGTGGCAGCTCACACCTATGTTGTATTTTGTCTTCCTTCTCCCATGAAAATAACATGTGGCTTGCCTGAGCTTTCTCATGCAGAGCTCAGCTGCCTGAGTCCATCCCTAGCTACTTCACAGATGAGTGGCTTAGGAGATACTCTTACCTCTCACCCCCCACCTTCCCACCCCCAGCTGCTCTGAGGAGCAGTTGAGGGAGTCAAGGAAGACCTTGAAGAAGGCTTAGCTACACTTCCCCAACTGTTAGATGGTCTGGATTCCATTCACCCTGCAACTTGTCCTGCCAAGCCTCCCTCTCAACTCCACTAAGCGGAGGGCCACATGGAAACAACTCAGCACAGGCCTACATGCTGCTATGTGCACCAGCTAAGTGTCAGGTGCACACCCCAGGCCCTACTGCTCATAGTTTTCCAAATACAGGCTCTCTTGTCTGGCCTCTTCCATAGTCCAACTCTAACTTCCTTCCAGAGGCCTTGCTCCCTTCTGTACTATTGATAGACAGCAGTGGTGTCAGGGGCCTTGTTCCCTTCTGTACTATTGATAGACAGCAGTGGTGTCTCTGCTACAGGACCCCTCTCCTACCAGAATTCTGCCTGTGGTCCCAGGTGAGGTAGGCCACCGGAAAAATACTCCCAGGGCTGGAGAGATGCCTGGGTGGTTAAGAGAGAGCACTGCTGATCTTCCGGGTTCAATTCCCAGTAGCCACATGACAGCTTGAAAGCATCTGTAACTCCAGTCCCATGGAATCTGATGCCCTCTTCTCACCTTAGAAGGCACTGTTTGCATGTGGCACACCAACTTATATGCAGGCAAAACACCCATACACACAATAAATTAATAGAAAAGCAATAACCTTTTACTCTCACTGAGTTTCTATGGCTTTTTAAAAACACTAACTGCTTTTTTTCCAACATCTTCACAAAAGCTGAGGGCTTGATTGACTCGCTGATGCATGCTCTCATTGGCAAGATCACTCATATAGTCTTTGCTTATCCTGGTCTATTTTTTGTTACAATCACAAACTCCCCAAGACCAAAAAATGTATGGGAAATAAATTTTGTTTAGTTGGCTCTTGGTTTTATAAACCAGAAAATTTGAGAACACAGATCCCAGCATTCACTTAGCACTAGACTGGTAAGGTAGCAGGCCTTTATAAGTTTGGGTTTCTTTCTCTTCTTATGACCCCATAGACCCAGCCTTTACATCTCTGGAATGCTGTGTAGGAGACCTGCTTAGTCCCACTCTGCCCAAGAATCCTAGAACTGCACTTTGCCTCATCTTTTTCCCAAAAGAAGATGCCTGTTTGCTCACTACCCCAGGCCACAACAGAAGTTCCCCCAAGGCCTCCTCCTCAGAACCCGTGCCTCTCTGAGTCTTGATTCGTAGGGGCAGGATGAAAGTAATGCCACATGGAAGTAGGGAACTTCTCCCAGGATTCAGAGGGGCTCCAGTGACATCTCACTGCCTCACAAGTGAGCATGCTGCCCAGGTCTGACAGGACGAGGGGCTTTGGCATGCTAGCTGTCTTAGCACTCCCAGGTTGTCCTAGCCTCTGAGAGCTGACGGCTACAGAGTCTATGCCCTTTCCCAACCTGTACTAGACTGTGGCTAGTGTCACCCCAGGAGCAGGGATGAAGTGAGTCTGCAGTTTCCTGAAGAGGATGGAAGTCTGTCATGGCCTCACAGTTAACAGATTCTTACAAAAATCTGTCTGCACAGGAGGGCTGCTTACAAAAACCAAACCAAGTCCCAACCTCAGCTGTGTCCTTAGCCAGTGTCAGCAAAGAAGGTCAGGGTCTGAGCTGTGCCTCAGTGTAGAGAAGCAACCTAGCCAATCCTTTCACTCCATGCTTTGGAGCATCAGTGGCCCTTCACAGAGCCCACTGGGTCTGAAACTCAGTCTGCCTGGGGCTTGTGAGATGCGGGTGTCTTCAGGTGAACAATTATTTGGGAGCTGTGGTGATGTCACAGGTGACAGCCTTGAAAGGTACCTTTGTCAGCTCTCCTCAAGTTTCAGAGCATCACTACTCTAGTTGCAGATGAATTGTTTAGGAGACCATTATTTAGAGACATCCTCATTGAGTGACTGTCATGCTTCAGTGTTTTCTTGCTATGCCCAATAAATCAGTAACACTGTGGTAATGTCCTCAGGGTAAGATGGGAGGATATTGCCCTGGCCCTCAACCTACTGCATCTACTAATGGTGCTCACAGGAGCTTATACCCACTGACAGGAGAGCCCTGCCTTCCAGTCCATACTTAAGTGGAGATTTACCAGCTGTGCATATTTTGGACCACCAGTGTGATGGATGCCCTTGACCCTAGCTATGTCTGCCTGGCTATAACGACATCTCCTTCCATACAGCTTCTGAACCTAACCTGAAATTACGGTCAAGGCTTAAGCAGAAAGTAGCTGAGAGACGGAGCAGCCCCCTGTTGCGCAGGAAAGATGGCCCTGTGGCCACTGCTCTAAAAAAGCGACCCCTGGATGTTACAGGTATGTCAGGGAGCAGGTAAGCCCCCGACCCTAACACTCACCCTGCACTCTTGACACCTCCAACAATGTGTCTCAGTCCAACCCAGTTCCCTTACGCTGACCTGCTGAGTGGTGATGTACATGCCAGGCCCAGCCACTTAGAGATGTGGGGCTAGAATGGCTGATGGGGTCCTGTTCCATGGCTCAGTTCCCTCAGAGGGCTACCATTGGGCACAAGTGAAAGAGCTATTTTGCCTGACATTCAGAGATTTTTCTGAAGGTAGGTTTATAACTGCCCTGGCCTTTAGTGGTGATGGCATGTTTCTGCCTGCTTTCTGCTGCCCACAGGCATAGTGGGGCCTTTGAGTTTCCAGATTGTTCCCCACCAATGTGGCTAGCTGATCAGAGAAAGCAAGGAGCTCAGCTAGTTCCACTTAAGTGACCATGCTGGTGCTGGCCCCACCTGCTGGTGGACAAGCAGCAGGATACAGCTCTTCCCATCCCAGGGAGTTCTTTCCAGCACTTCCCTTTTAGATTAAATGATCACCTCAGCCAGGATTTACCCTGTCACCCTAAAATCCTAGCATCTAGGAAAAAGGAAGCTGTTCAGAGCTGACCTAAAGAGAGTTCCCTAGCCTTGAACATGCTGTTGGAAGGTCAGGGTTCCTGTTTTGGTCTATGAGTGGCACCTGTCTAGTTGGTCCAGTTTGTTTCAGTGAGTGTGCTGATTGATGTCCCAGAGAAAAGCAAAAGTCCTTTTTTTTGTTTTAAAAGGCTCCTGTGCAAAGTCCTTCAGGACAAGTACCCAAGTCTCATATACCTGCCCTCAGGATAGACGGGTGTGTGGCCTTCTAGGCACAGGGCCAGTGTGAGTCCTCACTTGAGGACTGTCTTGTAGATCTTGAATCTGTGCAAAGATCCTGCCACTTGTGTACTGTGTCGCAGCCTTCCTTTCTATGTAGTTGTTGTCCCCTGCTTGCTCTATTAGAGACACCTTACCTAGAGTCACGAAGAAGCATTGGCACACTAAGAACTCATGTTTATCATGGTTTTAATGCAGCCACCTGTCCTCTGCTTGTACTATTGGAGATCCAAAAAGCATTACAACCCATATACAATAGGAATTTAGTTGGGAATTTTAGGGTCATGTGAGTAGAAACTGCTCACACTGATGTTCAGCCTGGCTGCCTACAGCAGTATCTGATATGAACCAATCCTTGCATGTACCTAGGTTATGCTATCCTCATCAGTATGTGATGTGTTCACACCACAGTTAAGAATGGGCCTCATGTACAACCGTCTGTCTTCCTCACTTAATAACTGTTGCAGGTACTTTTTGACACCCTCTTTGGCTAATGTAAATAACAGAAAGACATGTATTGTGTCCATTTCCATAGAAACAGATTCCTAGAAACAGAATGAATAAAGAACTAAAACATCAGTTTGTTCAAAGTGGAAAAAGCATAAATGATACCCACATTTTATTGCCCTACAATGCAGCATGTAGGTGAGAATGTTTATCTGCATACTTCTCAGGAGTGTGTGTCTAAGAAAGACTTGCTTGGTTCTGCTGTGCAGCCAGAGTCAGGCTACAGCAGCAAAGAGCATAGTCCAAAGTAGGACATGGTGGTTGCTTTTGACAGTGTGACTTCAAGAGCAGAGCGTGGAATCTGAGCAAAGCACATGTGTACAGAAGTAAAATGGAAATGCCTTTTCAGTCCAGTAGGCTCTTGAGCTCCCAGCTGGTAAAATTCAGGGAAATACAATCTCATCTGTGTAACCTAGTTGATGTTTGGAGGAGGGGGACAGAGAAAGGACAGACTGAGTCATGTACTCATAATCGGTGTCTGGCAAGGTGTGTGCAAGCATTGGATATAGGGTTCTAGAGTGGAAGTAGGGTGTGGGCAGCTACTAGAGGGTGAGAAGTGGCCTCAGGGGACTGGCAAGTGACACAGTCCACAGAGGACCAAGCCTTCCTCGTCTGCCAAGATGGATATCAGATTGTCTTTGCCCTGGCATACTTAAATGCAGGGCAGGCGATGCACTGGACACATAGCTTCCTGGTCTGTGAGTGCTGTGAAACAATGCCTCATCATAACTCAGAAAGGCCAAGCTCCTACCAGCTCTGAAGGGCTGCAAGCTTGTTTGCTACAATCCCTCCATCCTCCTGTCCTCTGTCCCGTCTTACAGGGCTATACTTACAGACAATTTTCAGAATCAGCTCCTCAGCTGAGGAACCTTTTAACTGGGTGCATGAATGGCTGTCCTCTGTTAAGCAAGGACCCCTTCACTGGCCTCCTTTGTCCAGGTTTAGGGCTAGAGTTTGATCTCAGAGTTCTGTTGCTACTACCTGGACTGTTTTAGGAAAGTAGTTCATGTGTGTGTTTGAGAAATGCTAACCAGATGATGCCATTGTCAAAACACCCCTGAGCTAGACATCAAAAGCTCAGCATCTGCCCCTAAACATAGAGAGGCATCACCCAGGCTGTGTGATAGGAGATAGCTGCAGCCAGCCCATGGGTGTGAAGAAAGAACAGTGTGCCCAGCCACAGGGTAAAGCTCAACACATGCACATGTTAAGATTTCAACTCAATTTGTAAGCTGCAGAAGCCACTGCCTGTGTTGGCTGCTAGGTTGTCCATAGTAAAGTAAGAGGGTTGCATGTAACTGTGCAGTCACCATG
>JANHMN010000017.1:11997761-12019746 GCA_030674055.1 Rhabdomys pumilio
AGTAAAGTAAGAGGGTTGCATGTAACTGTGCAGTCACCATGGGTTGTTTTAGTTTGAAATTGTTTTTACAGACACAATGAATTTGACCTTTCAAAGTTAAAAAAAAAAAAAAAAAGCCACTGGGCCTTTGTATTCACTGTTCTTTTGTTCGAATATTAATAAGTGTTTAAGGGCTTACCTTTCTGATGTTTCAAACCATCTTGAAGTCCAAAAGAGCTATGGGAACAGGTAATATGCATACCCTGAAAGGATCAACCATACATCTACAGAGCTTCTTCACTGGGAGGCTCACGGGAGGTCAGCAACGAAGCTGAGACTGAGGGAATTGTGTTACCATCCCTGCTTTGAAACACTGGCAGCAGGCAGAAACCTGGGGAGGCAGTAGGGCCCTCTATGTCTGCCCAATGCCCAACCCCAACTGCTGTCTCTCTTCTACAGACTCTGCATGCAGCAGCGCCCCTGGCTCCGGTCCCAGCTCTCCCAATAGCAGCTCTGGCAACGTCAGCACTGAGAATGGCATCGCACCCACTGTGCCCAGCGCTGCAGCTGAGGTGGGTCAGCACAGACTCATATAGGTCAAGCACCCTATGTACCTGCCCTGTGCCTGACAGTTCAGTGAGGACAAAAACATAGGAGTACTCTGGGGAGGGTCCTCCAGGTGTCATTCTCCATTCTCCTCATCATGGTCCTCTGAAACCTGAGAGCCTCCATTCCCATAATAGTGGAAGCTTCCAACCAGCCTTTTTCTTGATCTTTCTCCAGGTATGTCACAGAAGCAGCTGTCATAATACACACTGTGTATTAAGGCACATGGGGCAAGCAGCAGGCATGTGAGAGCGACTGAGGAGAGAAAAGGACATTTGAGAGATACACAGATTACAACAGCCAAGAATCAAGGATTAGGAAGTGAATGTTACTGGTAGACACTAATGTGAGAGAAAGGAAAGGAACAGAAAAGAGAAGACAGGTCCAAGGTGGCTCCAGAACAGTAGGTCCCAGCACATGCTTCCCCTCGCTCCACAAGCATCCCTGGCCCACATGCCTGGCCCAGGATGCAGCAGCAGCAGAGCCTGCTCTCCAAGTGTGCTCCTAGGTAGGGAAGATGGGCTCTGACCAGGCTGTGAAGGAAACACGGGAAAACTTAGACTGTCCCAGTGGTGTTGCTGCTACAGGCCAGGATGTAGCAGAACACCCCGAAACAGCCCATTGGGTTGAGCCAGTATTGCTGTCTGCTGTGTGTGAGTGCAGTGAATGGAAAACGTCTTAGGAGCTCCTACCTTACAGGAGCCTATGATTAGTAATCTAATGACAGAGCTCCTTTTTAGCATTGGAAAATGAATCTTTCCCTTCCAAAGAGCTGAGAGCCTCAGATGAAGATATTCACGCACAGTGCTCTCTTCATGTCAGGTTTCTAGCCCTCTATGTCTGGAAAGTTAGAAATGAGGGTCACTGCAAGAAGTGAGCTTCATTCCACTGTGCTTGGTTCTCCTTTACTGTACATTTCTCTCATCATTTGTGTTCTTCAGCCTCCCCACTTAGTACTGTCTTAGGTTGCTATAAGATTTAACAGTCCTTCTTTAAGTTCAATCTTATAGCCGAGACCTACCTGTAATTAGCTTCAGAATACAACCAGAAAACTGTTTCCTGCCCTGGGATGTTAACTCTGCTTCCCTCTTGTTGGCCATGGGCCCAGATACATATGTGATGTGGACAGTTGGATGTATAATAGCTCCTCATTTGGGTGGAGCACCACTGTTCTGGTTCTGAGTTGTGTGTTCATCTTTATAAAGCCCAAACATGCAAATTGAGGTGCCACAAATCAATAAAGCATCCAGAGCATCCCCAGACTAGTAAGGTTGCCGGCATTTCTCATCAGACAGTCGTCACAGGCAGAGCTGGTGTTTGAGTACTGGAGCACATGTGGGCATTCCTTTTGAATTTCAGATACTAGAATTGGGTGAGCTGTGACTGAGGCGTGCTCATGTGTTAGCTATTCATGGTGGGGTCCTTGGGAAACCTCAGCAGTGTCCCAAAAGCCTCTCTGTGCAGGAGAAGAAGCGCTGGTAGCTTGCACATCTCTTATTACAAACTGTACATGCTCACAGTCCTGCAGAGTGTGCAACATCTGACCACTGGCCCCGGTTCACTGAGGAACCCCAGCACTCCAAGGAAGCTCCTATGCTAACTTTATACCAAACTGTAACCTAACCCTATCCACAGTTCTAACCCTAGCTCTGCCACCAGTCCTAACCCTAAGCCTACTGCCTCTGCCCCAACCCCAAAACTAACACTAACTCTAATGACAAACCTACCCTAAGCCTACCTCTAACTCTAACACTGACCTTAAAATAACACGAGTGATAACAGGATCATAACCACTAATAAACAGAAGTAACAGCCAGCATGGTTCTCAGTCCAGTTCCGGACCTCTGTGTGTTGATATGCACAAGTCCCTGTGTTCTTTTAACTATGACCTGCGGCATGGCAGAAGCCACATATTGCTGCTGCCATGAGACTGCTTAAATGACTGGCTGACTTCATGGGCTTGGGAGCCATTTTCTTAGGGTTGTTTCTTCCCACTGCATCCTCAGAGTGGAACCTCACAACCACACAGATTACGAAATCAGTGTGCAGAAAAGTACAGCAGTTTATAATCCCGTGACCACTTGGCTCAGCTTTTCTGAGCTTTTACACAATCTGTCAGTTTGATGACTTGGTAAATACGTTTTCAGTCACCGATAAAAGCTGAGCATTTTTCATTTCCCTTAAAATGGGTTCTTTTGTCATTGTCTTTATTGAGTTCTGCTCTCATGTTAATTGGTCTTTGATTGACAAATTCTGTATATGCTAGTCTTTGTTTTCCCTGTGCATTACAGGCCTGTCATCATCATCTCCCTTTATAAGAACATGGTTTTTCCTCCTCACCATTAACTTTCGCCTTAGTTTCTTCTTCTGATGTCATTCTTGGAAAAATCCTAACTACAAAAATACTTTAAGATGCGTTGTTCTAAATATCCTACCCATAGTTTTATGGTAAGAAGGCAGATTGAGTAAAAACAGACAAGGTAGCGGGAGCCCCATTAGGAGGGGAAAACTCAGGAATGGGAGCCCGGATTTTGTACCTGTGGCTTGCTTGAAAGTCTTACCTGCACCTGGAGGCCATAATCTGAGCAGTTTGTCCTTGCACCAGGTCACCACACGTCAGCACCTCATGCTGTAAGTGCCCCTTGTAACCATACATCAGCACCTCGTGCTGTAAGTACCCCTTTCAGTCCTGGATGTGCTGCTTGTATTGGAACATCTGTAGCAGACTCTGATGGTCACAGTGTCTTCTGTCTACAGACGAGCTTGGCACACAGACTTGTGACTCGAGAAGGCTCAGTTGCCCCACTTCCTCTCTACACGTCACCATCCTTACCCAATATCACCTTGGGACTTCCCGCCACTGGCCCTGCCGCTGTAAGTTGGCCTCTGTGGGTCTGTATGGCATGGGGTGGTTGTCTGTGTCAGTTCCCACAGCCTGAGTATACTGGTTGTGCCTTTCAGGGTGCAGCAAACCAGCAGGATGCTGAGAGGCTTGCTCTCCCAGCCCTCCAGCAGCGCATCTCCTTATTTCCTGGGACCCACCTCACCCCGTACCTGAGCACCTCACCCCTGGAGCGGGAAGGTGGAGCAGCTCACAACCCCCTCCTGCAGCATATGGTCCTGCTGGAGCAGCCACCCACCCAGACACCCCTTGTCACAGGTAAGAACCAAAGCCAGGTCTCTGTGCAGTTAGGTCAGTCTTCTTGGCCTCCTACATCTTTTAAAGAAGGCTGGAAGAACATCTGAGCCCATACAACAGTAGAAACTCTGTGGGTCTCTCTGTGATAGCTCCCTTAGCTGTGGCAAAAAGCTATGTCGTGCTTAGGACGCTGACCAAGGAGTAGAAGAAGGCAATGCCAGTGTCCCTCTGTTTAGCCTCCTGCTATCCCATTAATAGGTTTGCCCACAGCTCGAGGAAGCAAGTACATGAAATTCAGAAGTGACCATTGATTTCCCAGCTTGAGGATAATTATAGTTAGGAAAAGACAAAGATAGAGTAAACTCGTGACATTTACCTAGTGACTATGCTTTGGAGCGACTGTTTTAGAAATGATGGCATATGGAGTGTTTCCCATGAGACACAGAACTCTACCTATTGGTGACTGCCCAGCTCTCTACGCCATCCTTAGGTCAGTAGGTGACTTCTTTACACCCATTACTTCACTCAGAATCGCAGCCAGAGCAATCTCTGGCCTTGTACATGTTCCAGTGTTCCCCTGGGCGAGCCTCTGGTTGGTGTGTTAGAGTACCCACACCTACTCATGTGAGTCAGTTTGCAGGCTTGGTACCGGGTTCCTGTCTGGTGCTTTTTGTCTCCAGTATGCACTTGGCTCTCCCAAGTCAGTGATCTGGACAAGAGCAGCACTTGGTCTCTTGGACACCCTGCTCCAGCTCTGTAGAGCAGTGTCCTTGTGACCATGGAACACTCATTACGCTCAGGTCCCTTTCTGTCTGTTCCCTTGAAAGCCAGTCACTATGGGCTTCATCTTCCCATCTGTGAATGAGATGCTAGCACAGAGTGACATAAAAGACTCAGTTCCCATAGGCAGCGTCTGACACCCAGCAGCCCAGATGGTGTTGATCTCCTGGTTGAGGCTTTTCCTTTGGAGTTGGACTGGGGTTTGGATCTCGTTTATCTCTTTATTGTATTTACTTGGCCCTCTGTTGCTGTTTTGATATTAAATCTTGCTAGCCTCAAATTCTGATTCTCCTGCCTCCGTCTCCTAAGTGCTATGATGTCAGGACTGTATTTGTGATTCACCTTCAGACTCCACACTCTCCCCATAGAACTCCATCCATTCTTCCCAGCATCCCCCTCTCTGATGCTGGTCTCACTAGGTTCTTTCTGTTCTCCTGAGGAAAGGACCCTCCTGCTCAGCCACAGCTTCCCTTAGAGGCCCAAGTTCCCCATTGTCTAGAGCAATGATGAACAATACTGCGTGTAGAGCCCAGACCTGTGAACAGTCAAGCCAGAGTAGTAGTACAGCATCCCACTACTTATGTGGCCATAGCTGTCATCTCAGCACTGTCTGAGTACGACACCACTGGCACATGGGTCAGCTCTTAGTAGAGACCCCAGTCTTACACCATGGCCCTCCTCCTGGGCAGACTGACCAGGGGAAGTATGTGGAAGCACACATTCTTGTCCAAGTCCTTTCCACTTCTCTGAACTCATGTCTGTTTGTCCTGCAGCCACTGCTGCCCTGCCCCGTCTGCATGCTGTACTGTCACTGCACTGGCCTGCTCTCTCCACCGCCCTGCTCTCATGCCCAGGGAAGATCTGATTCCTTCCCTGTACAGCCCTCCTTTCCTCTCCCAGTGCACTGTGCATTTGATACAAAGGCTTCTATGGTGTAATCATTGAAGGTCAAGGTCTTGACAGTGCCTGGGTGTCAGTGCGTCCCTGAGTCCAGCGGGTCAGCTGCAAACTGTTCTCTTTTCTGGTATCTGGGGATGTGCATGAGCTACAAGAGCCATCCTCTGGAAACGTCCATTGGAGGTGTGGCAAGCTGGTGCTAGGCTGTTGCCATACCTTCTGGAGTACTCCTTGGTGAGCTCCTGGAGAGGCTACATCCGTGGGATCTCCAGGTGACTTTACTTTCTCTGCCCTGCTAAAGCCCAAGCTCCAGCTTACAGTCTCTAGCTGGAATCTAGCCTGTTTGCAGTCATGTGTCGTAGAAGGTGCCTGGGCTGGCAGGCATGTTGTTTTCTCCACTGGTTACTCAACAGCATCTCTCCCCTCTCTTCTTCCTTTTCCCCTCTGCTGTTTTTTTTTCCTCCATATTATCTTCAGACTGGTATCTTTCAGGCCTGGGGGCGCTGCCCCTCCACACACAGTCCCTGGTTGGTGCGGACAGGGTGTCCCCATCCATTCACAAGCTGCGGCAGCACCGCCCTCTGGGGCGCACACAGTCAGCACCCCTGCCGCAGAACGCACAGGCCCTGCAGCACCTGGTGATCCAGCAGCAGCACCAGCAGTTCCTGGAGAAGCACAAGCAACAGTTCCAGCAGCAGCAGCTGCACCTCAGCAAGGTGGGTCTGTCCTGCTACCTTCTAGGGCCAGTCACCTGCAGCCAGATGGTGTGCACCTTGCTGTCTTCCTCACCCCCTGCTGACCTGAGTGGCCAAAATGGGGAAGGGAGAAAGCAGAGTACATGCTCTAGTGCATGGTGGGGAGCCTAGGGAGGTGTGCTGTTGTGTGGAGCTTTCCTCATAGCCCATCTGCACATGTAAACAGTGGGCTGCATCCTTGCAAGAGGCCGCTGCATCCTTGTGTGGGAATCCACATAGGCAGTTCTTTGAGGGATTTTCTTAAGTCATTTGCCAGGTAGATTTTTAAGCAAGCTCTCACCCAAGGCCTGTAACTTTACAGTGGCATCAAGTCCCTGAAGCATATTTTTCAAGTCACCCGGCACCTGCAAGTGTTTAAATGTGGGAGTTATACCATCAGAAGCAGCTTGGAAGCAGGCCAGCCTGTAGAGGTCTATGTACTGTCAGATTGTCCAGAGTCTCTCAGTCCCATCTACAGAAAAAGTTAGTGCTGTGCTGCTGGTGAGCAGGGAAAGAGGGGAGTTTAGTATGTTCCATCAGATTTGTCAGTCAGATACCTTCAACATCAACTCAGATGACTGTTCTGCTAACAGCCTAGCAGCTTTTCTCTAAGAGAAATGGAAATGTTTCACAGACACCTGTCCACAAACTTCATCTGTACTGCTCATAGCAGCCAAACTGTGGATGGAGCATCCCCAGAGTTTTTACTGTGGTGAGAGGTGACAGAACACGTCTCTTGTTGTCATGGGGTCATGCAGCATATAGAGGTCCAAAAATCTGGCTGTCAGGGAAGTAAGCCAGTCATAGACAGCCCCTGCTATGTTTCGCTCACAGGAAGTGACCAGCATAGGCAGCCTCAGTTCAGTGGTTCTCAACCTTCCTGATGCTATGACCCTTTAGTACAGTTCCTTGTGTTGTGGTAACCCCCAATCGTAAAATTATTTTATATTTATTTCAAAGCTGTAATTTTGCTACTCTTACAAATCTTACTGTAAATATCTGATATACAGGATATCTGATATTCAGCCCCTATGATGTAAAAGTCACTCGACCCTCAAAGGCGGTGTGACCCACAGGTTGAAAACCCTGCCTTAGAGACGTGAATTAAGTTAGTAGTTGTCAAGTGCTATAGCTCGTAGGGAAATGGAAACAGCTGTCTGTGGGTAGAACATTTATGTTTAGGGACGATGAAAATGTTCCCAAGTTAGGTTATAGTGATGGTTATACAGTTCTATAAACTACTAAACTGTTCAGTTTAAAGATGTGAATTTTAGGGCTTATGGGTTTAATTTATTCTCTCTACCTGGGCTGGGATACAGTCCAGGACACTCAGTCGGTTCCTGAAACCGGCAGTGAAGAACCTTGTGAACAACAGCCAAGCAGAAAGTCAAGGTAGCTACTAATCAGCTAGGAGGGTAATCCATCCAGTATGTGTACCAAGATGGGCTCCCATCCTAGCTGGGAGGGAGTGGCTTCATGATCCTAAGCAGAACAGTGTGTAGCTTAAAACTTAGGAGTTGCTTAATTCTAGAACTTTCTATTTAATATTTTTAGATGTCGATTGATCACAGGACACTGAAAATGAGAAAGGACTGAGATGAAGGCACGCCATCACTGTTCCTTTGCTTTCTGTAGCTTCCCTGTGGAAGTGGGAAAGGATCAGGGATGAGAGACTGTCATGGAAGATGGGTGCATGCTCAAAGTGGTCCCATTTCCAATCCAAAGGGATCTGCCGAGCCCCACAGTGAATTGGTGTCTCCTGTCCATTCCCATCTCACCTTAATCTCTGCTGCAAGCTGAGAGGTCCAGGATCAATCTGTTTCCCCAAGGAAGTTGCTACAGACCACATGCCCAGCAGAGGCTCAGCCAGGCCCCTCCTGCCTGTCATGCGCAATATTATTTCCTCAGCCACAGCCCTCATGCCCAACATTCTGAGCATTGTAGAAGTTGGGGGCTCCTGACATCCCATCATTTACCCATGAAAGGCATTCGCTGGGGGCGAGACAGGTTCCTGCCAAGTGTCTATACTCACAGGTGTCAAAGCACTTTCATATCCATGTCTCTAATGCCAGCCTAGGCTTATTAATTTCACTATGTCACTACCTGAGTAGTGTGGTAGGAGGTTTGAAGACAGGAAACACCCATTCATGTGTGGCACATTCTTGAAGATGACTGTAGAAGCTGGTAATCTCACTGGGGTTTGTTATGTGATTGATTTGTGATAGCAAATGACAGTTGATTGAAACGTTTATACAATGTTTTCCTGGGACGCCCAGGAAGACAGTGATGTTCTCTGTGCTGCCTGGCACCAGTGTTCCTACCCTGCTCTGCGAGAGGCTTGCTCCTGATGGCCATCCACTCCCTGCTTGACACAGTGGAGACTACGGTTGGGCTCACTGCCCACTGTGCATTTGGCCTTCATCTTAAAGTGCCAGTGCTCCAACGATGTGACAGCAGCTAATTACTCATTGTAGTATTGTGTCTTCAGCAGCCGCTTGTGACCATTGCCATTTTCCAAGGGACAAAACAGGACTGCTGAGCTGGCTCTTCTCTGGACTTCTGGGGATTGGGGTGGCAGTCGGTGTACCTAACTGGGTACCAGCTCCTGACATGAGTGCTGTGCCCACATTAATGTGCTTCATAAAAGCATGCTAAGGGAAGAAATCTCCCAGGGGAAGAAGGCTGTTGAAGGCAGCAGTGTAGTGCTCATCCTGACAGGGAAGCACCCCTTTTTACTGCTGCCTCCAGACCCACCTCCCCACAGTCTTGTTGCAAAAAGTCAGAAATTGTACCCAGAAAATCTTCCCCATAGTTGAAAGTAGTTCTTGCAGCAGTGGTGGGTCTACAAGATAACGTGGTCTTTGTGCAGGCCAAGAGCTGGCCTTACTGAGCCTCACTCTTTTGTATATGAGAACTTGGACTGCTGTGGGTGGTTTACTTATGAGCATCCAATAGTTTTAAATACCTTGTGCTTGCCAGTGGGGTTCTGGCTCCAAACTCTAGTCTGATGTTTTAATCCTGCTGTTCTGGATATGGTAGTGTGTGTGTGCTCATCCCTTAATAAAACAGAACTCTGATGTCCAAGAGGCCTCTAGACAACAAGAACTGACACGTTGGCAAACTGCTGCTTGCCCCACCCCCACGCCCCAATGGCCTCTCTTGTCATATTGCCTGAGGCCAAGTTTGCTTCCCAAAGCCAGTTCTGCTTGAAGATACCATCTCTGTGGCCACAAAGAAGCAAAGATAAGTTCAAAGAGGGAGAGAGAATCCTGTTTGTGACCATGGCTCACAAAACCTAGTTGTACCAGCACCTGCCTCAGTGCTGAGCAAAGTGGCCCAGCCACTGCAGGCCATGGCCTGTTCTGCATCATTGACAAGGCTCTCAATGGCCCTTGTTGCCATGGCAGCATCCCTGATAGACATACTCTAGAGGGAGATCTAGCCAAGCTGTGGCCCCTTGAGAGCCTCTCTGTTCCCTGCCCCCTGTTCTGGAGTTTCTACCTGACTATCTTGTGCCAAGGCTGAAGACCTGCCTGTGTGGCATCAGTGAGTTCTCCAGTTGTCAGCAAACTGTACCCAACTAGGAGAGGAAACAGGGAAGCCTGTCTTGTCAATGGGGGCCATTTGACAGGGAACCAAAAGCAAGAAGCCTGGGACCTTTCCAGAATCAGGCCCACAACCATGTACTAGTGTGAACACTCCCACCTTTCCCAGAGGTACCCTCCTGAGCCACAGACAGTCAACACTAAGGTGACAGGCTAGCTCACAGGAGCCCAGGGTTCTAAGGGAACATTCCTTTCCATCATGTGTCACTTTGAGTGTTCCCGCCTGGATTAACTAGGCAGACTCCAGCCTTTTGGAATATTGAATGTTGTCCATAGGGATACTTCGAACTGTAATCTTAAGAAAAATAGAAGGTACTCAGAACCATAGGTGGTACAAGGACACTGAAGAGGCATGACACCATACAACACAGGACATATTCAAGCCAGAAAGGAGCACAGTTGTTAGGGGTTAACTGTGGGTCCATAAGACATAGTGTGGGTCATGGGACTCAGCTGTTCATATAAAGGTATTGGGAGAAAAGGCCCCTCTGCCTGTTTCTCCTTTAGCCGGGCTGTAGGTGGAAGGTGAACGGCCATGTGTGCTCTTCTTACACCTTTTTCCAGTGTTGAATAATAAAGGTTAGGGATGGAGCTTGTCTGCCCACAGCACACTTACCCTGCTTCCTCCTTTCAGAAGACACCCTGCACCCTTCCTGACAACCTCTACTTGTCATGACCTACTTTGAACAGTTTTGTTTCTGAGTACCACCCTAGAGTCAGGAGGGACCTGAGTTCAGATCCATCATGAGCTACTATCCCTGGACACTTGTAACCACTTAGAGCTGAGCCTTTACAATGACCTGACTGCCATAGAGCCCAGTCCGCTTGGGCAGGTCAGCTGAACAGCAGTAATACCCTTCTGCCTTTCTTGACCCCGGGTGTGTGTGTGTGCACACGCGCGCATGCTGTGCACATGTACAGCAGAAAGAGGCAGGGAGAGAGGAAGAAAGGACCTCAGTCGTGCTCTGACTGCTTGAGCACCTATCTTTCTAGCCTGCCTTTCCACCTCTGCCTCTACCTAGTGCTTCCTGAAGGTAGCTGTCCCTAGTCCTGAACTGTCATCTGCATCCCACTGCTTATACCTCATCCTTTCTAGCCAGACTGCAGCTTGCACTTCCCGCTGTTCTCCACCCAGGGCCTAAAGGAAGTCCTTTGATCCCTCTGCCTGTGTTCTGAGCCCCTTGGTCTGTCTCTGTATTCTCATCCCTGTTGCCACTGCTTTTACACTTGTGAACTCCTGGGCAATGGTAGCCTGTCCCAGAGGTCCTAGGTTGTTCTCAGCCCCTACCCAGCTTCTCTTGTTCTTTCCTCTTGGGTCCTGGCTGTCCCTCTGCTATTACTCCCTAGCAGGTAAAGCCACCTTCCCTAGGGAAGTCCCTCTGTGACATATAAAGATATTCTGTCCCTTCCATCCCTGCCATAGCACTGACCTAAAGGGCTCAGTCTCAGCAAACCTGACATCAGACACCCAGTTCACCTTATCCTGTCACCAGTTAGGCTGCCCTAACTGGTGCTTGCCAGAGTGGTGTCACTTGCCCTTCTCCCACCTAAAGTCAGAGTTAGGAGTTTGGGATACCAGGAGTAAGGTGCCATTAGCACATCACACACTTATGAAAGGGAACAAATGGTTAACAGTGCATTTTTGATGAAGCATGCTTACCTAGTGTGTCCCATCAGCTGGGGAGAGGACTGACAGCTCACTAACTTGGCATGAGCTTCATTCACCTAAAGTTACTGAGGCTGTTTACAGTGTACCACAGTGTGCTGATCTGCACGCGTGCAATACAGCACGAGCTCAGCCATGCCAGTTCACAGGTCTAGGACCTCACTCAGCCACCTCATTGTATGCATGTTCATATGAAGCGTGCTTAAGACACGGGACAGGTGCCACCTCACCAGACTATGTCCCACAGAGCTCATCCTTCCAGTAAGAAGCAGTACCCTGTGGTCAGTGTCTCCCTGACTTCTTCCTCTCTGCCTTTGTGTCGTGGGATTTTAGGACTAAGGTCTCCTGAGCAGTCCAGTCTTTCAGAACATAATTGGAGAACTCTTGCTTTCACAGACATGTGGTTGCTTCATAAAAATTAGCTGGGGAGCTTGGCACATACTTTTGACAGAGCACCACCAATACTGTCTCCCGTAGACTGACGGAATGTCCTAAAGGTCCGTTCTATTTGAGACTTCCCTAAACTTTCAGAGAGGCAGCATCTGAGAACTTCTTCTGGACCCTCCCAATTCTGTACTGGTTTCTTACCACAGGGTACCTGGCATCTGTCTCTGTTGCCCTTCTCCAGTCACAGTTTGTCCTGCTAGGTGACATCTAAAGAGGATGTTACTCTCAGCATCTGTTGCCAGGTGACTGACACTGGCCTCTCTCAAGCTTACCTTAACTCACCTCTGCACATTGAGCTGACATTTACTTTTTCCTACCTGGCACACAGAAACACTGCATGAGCACTGGGTACCTAGTATCTGTCTACCTCTGTCTGCAGGCCACATTAACCTTAGCCCTGAGCGTCATTTCCTATGTGTTTCAGATAATGCTAGGGTCCATGTTGTGTGGGTAAATAGTACTTGCTGTCCCTGGATCAGACAAGTCCTCGGTAGAACATTCCTAAGCTATGAAATGTGGAGGAGCTTCTTCCAGTCCCATGACTGTCATGACTTCCTTTGTCTCCTCTGCATTGCAGATGATCTCCAAACCCAGTGAGCCACCTCGGCAGCCTGAGAGCCACCCTGAGGAGACAGAGGAGGAGCTCCGTGAACACCAGGCCTTGCTGGATGAGCCCTACCTAGATCGGCTCCCTGGGCAGAAGGAGCCCTCCCTAGCTGGTGTGCAGGTGAAGCAGGAGCCCATTGAGAGTGAGGAGGAAGAAGTGGAGGCCTCTCGAGAGGCGGAACCCAGCCAGCGCCCAGCCACTGAACAGGAGCTGCTCTTCAGACAGGTGTGGAATGAGGAGAGCAGGCAGCTGACCCTCCGCTTCTCCTGGCCTCTGAATCACAGACGCTCACTGTTTTGACCCTAGCCATTTACTGCTTTTATGGAGGTGGGGTATATTTGTTGTCCGCTCTCAGGTACGTGCAGATTGGACACGTGCCTTCTGAAGGTATATATATACATACCTTCTTGATCATCTGGCCTGCACTTTTTCCTCTGGTATGGGAGGCTATAGATTGTAACCCAAAAATAAGTGTTGGTGAGATTTAACCTAACCACTAGAACTAGAGCAGAGCAGGGGAGTTGAGGTGTTAATCAGAAAGGAGCCTGGTGTGATGGTGCATGACTTTAATCTCAGGACTGGAGAGACAAAGTCAGGCAGATCTCTGTGAGTTCAAGGCTAGCCTGGTCTACAATGGGTTCCAGGCCCATCAGGGCTACATAGTGAGACCATGTCTCAAAAAGAAACGACAAAAAAAGGAGTCAAGGTCAGATGAGACTGGATGGGACCTTGGCAGCTTCTGTTCTAATAACCATGCTTCCAATCCAGAGAAGACAGTGAGCTCCAGGGTGCAGTGACAGTAGCAGACTGCCAGAGATGGAGGAATTCAGTGACTGACTATTAATTGGCAGTGAAAAACTGGCACTTGTCTAGAAAGACCAGGGACAGAGGCATAGATTAGAAGCCAGGGAACCCCAGAGGGGCTGCTTTTGCCTCAGGAGTAACAGGTAAGCCAAGGGAATCCAGAGTTGTAGGACCTGAGTACTGCTCTAGGGTGAGGGTTCATAGGTATACCTTGCTTGCTGGACTCTAGGATTCTCCCAGCCAAGCCCTTCTTCAATCCAATGGCACCCTAGATTTGGCTTCTGCTTCTCTATAGCACTTGGTAAGACCAGAACATCAGGGTTCCTCCAGCAGGCACCTGTTGACTTTTATTCTCATATGGTCCCTGCAACAACTGGATAGAAGCCACAATATGAGGACCGCTTAGCTTCTTCTGAATATCTACATTATGAATAGGCCCCATAGTCTGTCATCATACATAACCACCACTCCTTAAGAGCTAGCAGAATTCACAGAGGGTGACAAATGCCATCAGTCTTGTGAGCCAGGCACTTGGGACAGTTTGTGGCCAGAACTGTCTCCTGCCTCGGGCTGAGAGACCCAAAGGGACATGGGTGTGTTTGTTACGTCTGGAGTAGACCCTCACAGAAAGCCAATACCTTCTTGCCCTTGTTGAAACCCAGTATTCTGTTACCATACAGATGTAAGTCAGAGGATTTCAGCAGCTGCTTTTGGTACTGACGTCTTACAGACACCAGATGATCCAAGCAGGAGACAATTCTTAGGAGTCCTAACTTCCTGTGTTCTCTAGAGAACAATCAATAAAACTCCTTCATGGGGATCCCAGGCACAGAACAGTTTGTGGAAATGCACAGATGGAATATCACTCAAAGTCAGCTGTTTAGTGGCCTGGGCCTTCTGCTTCTGCCTGAGTTTTCATGGCCCTCCTACAGGAGGTACCCTGCCTCCCTACTGTGGCCCAGTGTCTGCAGTTCCCCTCCTGTCTGCAGAAAGTTCCTCTCCTCTGCTCACAGCTCAAGGTTATGCCCTGTTTCTCAGGAGTATTTTCCATAAGATCCATTCATCAAATAAGACTTGAGATGAAGTTTGTGGGTGTGGACTGGAGTTAGATTGCCTTTTTAACATGCAACAGTGGTGTGGAATAATATGGCTTCCCTTTCAGCCCTCTCGGACCCTAGGAAGTGGCTTCCTCTGTTTGCCACTGCCTCTGGGAAGGCCAACCCTGGAAATCTGCTCTTTGCCTTACTCTACCCTGCTGGTTTACTCCCTGGGGACTTGTGCCTCTGGCAGTACCCAGAGTCTCCGTCAGGGCCCACATCCCTCAGGGTGGCTAATCCCCCAGGTGGTGACCCCATACTTGCCAGACACCAGCCAGATTCTGCCTCCCCCACAATGTGTCCTTGTCAACCCTCCTGGGCACCTGAGCCCTTAGTAGCATGTCCCTTTATTTCTTCCATAGTTGTGACCTTCCTATCATGAGAATACTAGGTTGGTCAGAGGCCAAGGTAGGAACACAGTAGATAATATAGAGCCGGCCCTTCTGTGTCTGCCTTTGCTTTCCTGCTGAGATTGCTCCAGATCAGTCGCCCTTTCACTACCAGAAGAACCTGTGGAGGGAGAGATGGCAGGTATACACTCACTGTCCCATTTCGCACTGGCCAGAATGGTTCTTCCAGCCAAGGACTTGACTTCTGTCTAGTACCAGCCCCTCCATCACTGTTTACCGTTTCTTCAGAGAACTCTTCCCAAGCTCCACCTGGACCACATCTCGCTGTGGGCCTTTGAGATGGCAACTCCCTTCATCCTTTCAAACAGGGCTTGTATGTCAAGTGTATTCTCTTATGTGACCCCAATCAGATCATGGCCACATGGTTAGGAGGCATGCATCCACGGTTAGTTGTCCCACAGCAGAGAGGCCTGTCAGTGGCTAGGGTTGACTCTGTAATAAGTGTCACTGACTGGTGGGAAATGGTCTGCGCTAATGGCCTTCTTTCCTGCCCTGCAGCAAGCTCTCCTACTGGAGCAGCAAAGGATCCACCAGTTAAGGAACTACCAGGCGTCTATGGAGGCTGCTGGTATCCCTGTGTCATTTGGTAGCCACAGACCTCTGTCTCGGGCACAGTCCTCCCCAGCATCTGCCACCTTCCCTATGTCGGTCCAGGAGCCCCCCACCAAACCAAGGTTCACCACAGGTAATTCATAACCTCTTGCTTGGGGTAGGGGTTGGGGTGTAAGGGAGGAGGGCTGTTGGGTAAGCCACTAATGAGAGGTTAAGGGAACAGCCTACAGCTGAATCTGAGAACGCAGGTCACTGTCCAGAGACAAGCAGCCAGTGCCATGTCAGGCCTGAGAACCACTCAATCATGGGGACAAACCATGATCCTGTTATTCTAGGGCTGGCCAAAAGCTCAGAAAAACTACCTTCTCTTTATCCTGAAGAAAGCAGTCTCACATGTGTGCCAGCAAGGGGCTTCCCAGCCTTCACTCTAGGTCAGCAGCAATAGCAACTTAATCTTCTGCATATATTCTCCTAAACCAAGCCTAGGACAGCAGCATCGCCAAAGGCTCTATGACACCCTGCACAGTGGTTAGTGCAAACTCTGCTGGAGCAGAGCAGACTCTGGACGCCTCTCCCCCTGGGCTGGAAATAGTGTGTCAGTGCCACTTTCCTTTGTACTTTAAAGGTCCAGAGGTCTAGGGTGAGCTCAGCAGAGGAGTGTGGACCACAGCTGCAGAGACAGATTATCTCCCCAAGATGGCCACACCATCTCTTCCAAGAGTTCCCTGTGGTGGCAAGCAAGGAAGCTAGGATGGTTTTTCATATTGTTGATTTAACATTTGTTTGTAATGAAATGAAGGAAAGTTACATAAATACCAAATGGCTTGATCCTTCACAGGCCTTACAAAATACCTTCTTGTAGAACACTTCAATTATAGTCACGTTCGTTTCATAGAAGGAACTCTTCCTATTCTAGGGAAAAATAAATTACCCAATCAGTCAATGAAATTGCACCTCACAGAACCCACCAACTATTCTGTCCATGAGCATTTGACCATTGGCTGAAATTAACATGTCCTTAAAGGACTGCAGCTCAGATAAGAGAAACTCTGTCATGATACCTTAGTGGAAACTTGCGTGCAAACAGTGCTACTCAGTGCTGTAGCTCATAGTATTCTCTGTGGCTAGTCAGAAGAGACCTTCCTGTTTGTGCAGGCTGCCTCAGTTCTGCAGTCCGAAGCTATAAGTCGTGTCCATTTACTTGCTCAATTCATGTCTACATGTGCATCTCACATAAGAGGTCTGGTTCCCTTTGTATTCTTGTATCCATCTTGAGTAAGCTGGTACATGCCACCTCTCACCCCCACCCCAACCCACAACCCCCAGTTGAGCTTCTCTGAATTGGCAAACCACAAAACTTATGCAAGCCAAGACCACCTGGTTCCTTGGACAGTGCCCACCTACCTGACCTGCTTACTGTGACCAGGCAGGCAGGCAGGCAGGCATTCAAGGACCAGTCCCTGCCATTCCTAGAAGTCAGTGTAGCACAGAGGCTACCTAGACCTCAGTGCCATTGTCTTACCTTTTCACCTTTCTATCCATAACTTGGCCCTATGGTGTAGCAGTCTTTCTGAGCTGCAGTGGTGGCCATTGCTGGGTCTGTCTCTGACTATGCTTTTATCAATATCCTCTAGTACTGGCTTGGAAAGAGGGGGATGAACCAACAATCAATTCTGCTCTGTTCCCTCCTGGGAATTCTGCTGTTGTCCCAGGGCCACCTTCTGGCATTGGGTGGCTCAGCCCTGAGGAGTACTCTGACTTCTGCTCTGCTCCAATGCAGGCCTTGTATATGACACACTGATGTTGAAGCATCAGTGCACCTGTGGAAACACGAATAGCCACCCAGAGCATGCTGGGAGAATACAGAGCATCTGGTCCCGCCTGCAGGAGACTGGCCTCCGTGGCAAGTGTGAGGTATGGGGTCTGTGGGGACAGAGGAACATCTTCCACCTTGTTTATGCCTGGACATGGCCTACAGCCTGCTGTACTCATGCTCTCTACCAGTCTGTATTTATTTTGTAGTAATGGAGAGGGTTCAGGAAACATTGTCTGTTTCCTCATCTCCATCCATACTGTCTTATAAGCTTTTGGGAAGCCCGTCTTGGTACCTTTCTATTGCTGTGATCAATACCTGAGACTTATACTTCATAAAGCAAAGAGGTCTGTTTACCACCTCACAGTTCTAGTAGCTAGAGGGTCAAAACCAAGGTAACCAACATCTAGTAAGAATCCCCTAACTAAGCCACAACATAGCAGAAGCAAAAGGAGACCACTTGCTGTGTGAGTTTGCTTTGCTCTGTGACAGCCTGTTCATTTGAGAACTAATTTAGTCATACAAACCTGAGCCATAATAACTTCTAAGAGTGAAGTCCTCATTTCCCAGTCACCTTCTGCCAGACCCACAGTGCCAGCACTATTGGGCATGTAGCTTCCTCTCCATGAGCCCTTAGGGGCACACTGCCCACTTCCCTAAGATCCAGTGTCTTCTACAGAAGCTGCACCACTGTTCTGTGTTCTCAAGCCCACATGTCAGACTGACTCCTCTTGCTGTCCTTGCCTTCTTCCTAGCTACTTCTCAGCTGCTCCCTGTGGCTAACCAGTGTGTACATTCATGCTTATGAAGTGAGGGAAGGATCCAAGACCCAGAGGAAAGACCAGTTCACATGTCCCATCAGGCCTGTCAGCTTTACTAAGACTGTTCTTCTGTTGTACGTATCAGAAAGCTGCTCTGAGGATATGTGGAGAACTCTGGGTCTTTTCTTCCACAAATGTAAAGTTCTGTAAGGCAGTAGCCAGTATGGAAAGTGTCCCTCATCCTGGTTAGCTTTGTCTCTGGTTCCTTTATGCCAGTGTCTCTGCCCAGGGAGCTATGTTGAAGATATAGGGTTGTCTCTCTGGGTACTGGTACTCAGTTTCCCCAGGTGCCATGCTTGCTCTCAGGAGGGCCGGCCTACCTGCCAGTGGTGTCCAGTGTTCACCCCACACCTGACCACACAGAGCTGGTCACATAGAAAGAGGCTTTGTGTAAGATCATGTTGTGCCTCTCCTGGGTCTCTCGTCATGACACAGCAGGTGTGCATTTCCAGGTCCTGTGCACTCAGGAATCCAAAGCTCTGGGAGGAAGAATGGATTTCGATAGGGCAGGCGCAGAGACCAAGGCCTTGTGCCTGGGAGCTGTTAGTCTCAGGTCAGAGAAGGAGCCTTCGTTCCCTTCTCCTTGCCATACGACTGGCATCACCTACCTCCCAGGATTGCCTGCCAGGGGAACCTATTGTGTCTTCTCAACTAGGGAAACCCCTTCATCTGTCCCTCATGTTGTCCTGCACATCAGTATAGTTTAGGGCACAAGGAGCCTCAGAGACTCATAAGTGCCTCATGGAACAGCACAGTTATTTCTGTTTCCTCTCTGTGAGCCCACTTGTCCTCCCTTATGCAGTGGAGTATTCCGAGTTTAGGTTTAACCCAGGGCTCACATAGCCCCTGTCTCCCTTACTACCAGTCTTGTGTCTCACTTTTAGGGACATCTCAACATCAGGCCCACACCTGCTCCTGAAGGCTCTCTGGGTGGGAGGTGATGAACAAGGGTGAGGCAAGGCACCTGCTTTGGAAATCCGTCTGGAATGCTATGCCACTGGGGGGCAGCATTGACCAGTGTACACAAGTCATGAGAATAATCTTATTTCCTCTCTTGTTGAGCTGGCCTTGCAGGATGAACTAGCCATCCTGTGTGTCCAGATGTTGCCCCAAGGCATCCTTCAGTTTTCATCATTCGTTAATGTTTTATCCCCTCCCAGGAAAGTATACCCAAATAGGGACTGGGAGGCAGGTTCTCAGCCACAAAAGCAAGTGGAGCCAGGCAGGGGTAAGAGTGCAAATAGATAGAAAGCAGGGTGACCACCTCTCCTCAGTCCTTAGTGCCTGTATGGAGGCACAAGAGCACAGTGGCCAGCTCCCAAGTGCAGCACAGACTACAGCGTGTGAGGCGTCCACAGTGGTGCCACAAAGACCTAGTGATGGGGAGATAGTGGAGCAGTGGCTTAAGGTCCCTAGAGAATGAGCTCAGGCAGCTTCCCTCACCTTGGATACTTCCTGCTAGTTTAAGCCCAGACCCTGGTTTCAAAAACAAAGTAATAATTTATTGAAAATCATTTGTGTGACAGTACAGGGTGTCATGTTGAAAAGTACAATTATCTTTTTAAATGTTTTTCAAAGCTATGATTAAAATGTAAGCCATCTAAAATATTTTGAAATATGATGTTATGTACTGTTTTGTTTTCCACTTTTCTAAAAGCCAATAATCATGTGCCTATCCCCATATTCAAGTTGCATTTCCTCTGGGGCTGACACCGAGATATGTTCTCCCCTTGTGTCCCACAGTGCATCCGCGGACGCAAGGCCACATTGGAAGAGCTGCAGACAGTGCACTCGGAGGCCCACACACTCCTCTATGGCACAAATCCTCTCAACAGACAGAAACTGGACAGTAAGAAACTTCTAGGTACTCGAGACCTCCTTACATCCCTACCAGGTCTGATCTTCTGCAAGTGATGTTTCCAACCCTTGACTCCTGAGTCTGGGGCCACTGTGTGGCTGGCCAGGACAAGAAGGTTGGCTCCTAAGGCTGTGGTGCAGAGAAGCCTAGAGCCACACTCAACTCTGGAAGCTGTTCGGGAATGCTTGAGACCAAGGGCACCCAGCCCTTGCCCTATTTGCAGTTCCTTTTTAAGACTTCTGAAGGGAAGGCTGAGAGGAGGCCTGCAGAGTCCTAGGCCTGGCTATACTGGGACCATTGCTTACAGACTAGGGAGCTGTGTCTTGCACCCTGTCAGTCAGCACTCCTATGGGCAGGCAGGTTCTGGCTAGCAAAGACTCATTCTGCATCACCAGCAGGGGTTTTATCTAATAAAAGTAGGCTTTGACAAACTGTGGGGCCCTATGTCATCCTGGATTACACCCTGCATCACCAGCCTGGCTTACCCCACACATCCAAACTCTTGATGCAGTGCTCACACAGAGCCCTTCTCTTGTGAGCCTGGTCTAGCAGTAGTACCAAGGAGGGGGTGGGGGTGAGGTGAGTTTATGCTAGAATTTCAGGGCACCTCTTGCCAGATTACACGGATCCCAGGAGTTAGAAGACCATGACAGGCAGCAATGGGAAAGTCTTAAGATCAAATAGTAAGGTATGGTGCAGGGCGCTCCACAGATAACTAGGGTATGCCCTGCTTCCCTCCTGTCACTGCCACCCAGCTGAGCTACTGAGTAAGCAGGAGGAACAGGCCATTTGCAGCCTCAGACTTTCATTCCTCAGCATTCTTTCTCAACCACTGGGGGACACTGCCAGCCTGGATGAGATGAAGCCAGAAGCTGCTCGACAGCCAGAGGCCCATCCAAGAGGCAACTCCTATAACATGGTCCAGATGACAGCCCTGTAGCCCCATGGGAAACAGTAGCCCTATGGCCCTATGGGAAAGAGTAGCCTGGGATGTGTGGTCCAGGTGTTGTCTGCTACTGACCCAGGCTGGATGCAGGGCCATCATGGTTCTTCTGGGTCTTTTACTCTTCAGGCCATGCCTTTGTTTTGCCCTCTACAGCCCACTGTCCTGCACATGGACCCCTTGGCTATAGGGTACTCTCCAGACAGGAGAGGTAGATCCCAGAGTGAGGCAGGAGCTTTGCCCAAGATGGGACTTCTCCAGTTAGAGTTGACAAACAGGTTCCACCTCACAGGAGCAGGACAAAGCCAGCTAGATGAGTGCCCTCCTAAACACATGCCATTCCTCAGCTGTCCCTTCCTCAACCCACCAGAGACATCAAAGGGAAGTTTCTGAATTTTAAGCTAGTTTCAAACCAGAACAGATGCATAGAACCAGATGTGTACCCTGTGGAACAGAAGTGTTTGTGTGCAAGGCTTAGGATGTGATCACTCAGTGTCCATCAGTCACGTGAGCACTACTCCTCAGCTTATGGCCAACACCACTCTACCAAAGCCCATTTCTGCATGGGTTTCTTTCTTTTTAAGAATATTTTCCCCGTGCCCTACATGCTATGCTCATGCCTGCCCCCCAGCAGCTATGTGATGGACTCTGTTGTTACACCTATGTCACTGAATGCAACTAGTTCCCATATGTTCACTCTGTCCTTTTCCTTCCTACTGAGCTTTGCACATCGACACTGCAGAAAGTACCCAGTCCATCACCACCTAACCCTCAAGACCCACGTTTAAGTTTCTACCGTGTCCTCACCACATACCTACTTTGACCTAAGTACTTGAAACATTGTAATAGCAGTTATCCCAAGTTCTGTTAACATAGCCCTAGTTAGATGTTTAAATACTGCTGTGCTTTTCTTTCCTTTTTCAATCCACACATTTCTCTGCCATGTACAAAGACCCTTTGTAGTTCTTCTTGGGACTGAAGTGAATGGCAGCTGTGGTGGGCCGGACAGCATTCCTAGAAACGAGGGGCCTAACAACAATGCTGAAGAAGAGCCTGGCTTGGGTGACTCTAAAGCAGGCAAAGCAGACCTCTAAGTCTGGCTCCCACAGAGTGTGAGTTACACACGGCAAGTCCATGTCTCTCCTACCTCACCCACACCCTAAACCTCAGCTCCCCTTCTACTGTAAGTAGACATAGTCCTTACACTAGGCCTCCTCACCCACACCC
>JANHMN010000017.1:12019756-12069772 GCA_030674055.1 Rhabdomys pumilio
AGTCCTTACACTAGGTCTCAGGCACGTTTGCAGCCTGATTGAAATGGTTGTGACCCCAAACCACCAACAGCTAGAGCTAGGCTGTGGCCTAAGCTGGAGTGAGAGATAATCAGTCTAGAACAGGGACCCTTGGGTAAAGCTGACGAGAGACACCCACACTCATCCATGTCATGAACATGATGCCCTGCCTCCTACTCAAGTGTGCTTTCTGTGCTTAATATGTGATGAAGTTCCTTTTCCCTTTTTTAGCTGGCTAGATTATGAGCATAACAATATTCCAGTGGTTGACATCTATAACGTACAGTGTTGGCTATAATTTCAAAGGAAATACACTTCTATAGCCCTGGCTGCCACATAAGTAGCATGCATTTCCTGAAGGACGTCTCAGTGTCTGGGCACAGGAGCTCTTCATCCCCTACATGGCCAACTCGTATCCTCTTTAGGAGTCCCCTCTGCTCCAAGAACCGGTGTACGCAGAATTGAAGGCATTTTTGCTTGCTGCCCACCTGTCACTGAAGGAAAGATGCATTTAGTGTTTCTATTCTGCTTCCCATGTGCAAATAAGGACCAGGTCCTGGGCCCAGGCCTTGGGTGTTTGTCCATTTAAGGCAGAATGGCAGGGGTAGTAAGAAGCAGGCCCAGGTAGGAACCAAGCACCCAAGCCTTCAAGAAACAACAGAAAGTGGAAGACCACACAGTGCTGTTGCCTCTATGTGAATTTGAAGACTCATAGTAGCAGGAAATATGCAGGTATGCCCTTGTTCCTGCACTGTCCATAATGGCTCAGTGCATTTAGGTGCAGGCCAGGAATGGGAGAGCTTACTCGGGTCATGTTTAGAGCTTCAGCCAGATATGTAGACACTACCAGCCTCCCCTGACCCCCAGATCTGCCAGCACTCAACGGAAGAGGTTCTGTGTTGTAACAGGAACACTGTCGGGTACAAACAAGCTCCCCTACCACAAGATCTATGGGCAGCATGGTGTCTGGACTGTGCAAGGCTGTGCCAGCCCCTCAGGGGCCCACTTCCACCTCCTGTGGCTACCTAACCATAAAAAGCTGCTTCCTCTCCGACTCTGGCTGAGCCACTCTCCTTGCCCTTGCTGCCTGGTGGTAGAGCCTTGCAGAGCCAGTGGGACTCTAAGAACCAGTCTTGTCCTAGGGTCTACAGCATGCTCTATGGACTAGGCACTCACAGAGCCAGTGTTAACCTGATCTTCTGACCCTGTCCTTCTCCCCACAGGCTCGCTGACCTCCGTGTTTGTCAGGCTTCCTTGTGGTGGTGTTGGGGTAAGCATTTCTTTAATGTGTAAATAATGTCCTGTTTGTTCTCAGGGCCCCAGTGGTCACAGAAATCATTGCCTTGCTCTCTCAAGTGGGTAATGGCTGCCAGGTGTTTTCCATAAACAGTACTATGGGGTAGGTGGGGCCATCTGGGGCTTCAAAGGAACTGAGAGCTGGGAGCATTTTTTTTTTTTCACCAAATTCGGGCACCTTTCTTTGGGGAAGGTTGTCTAACAGTGCATCTTACTAGGCCACAGCTCTTGTGCAGCTCATGTGTGCACTGAGCCTCATGGCCTTCATCCTCAGCAGTACTGCACGCCTGTCCACACAGGCCACAGAGGCCTCTTAGGGCCTTGTGGGCTTTTCCTGCCACTCTCTAGTTTGTACTCTAGATAGCTTTACCAGAACACCCATGGGTCAGGTGATATTTGTAAGACATTGTCTGGTTTGTTATGATTTGCATTTCTGTAACCAGGTGATACGAGCAGCTAGTCACTTGGAGAACAGACTGAGACACACAAAGTGGCAAAGAACTAGTCAGCTGTCAAGGCATCTACTCTACCTGTGTAGATAGCCTTACCTTCTGCAGCCAAGCCGGCCTCAGGAGGTGGAGGTTCTGCAGTATTCTTGTCCTCTGACAAGCCTGTCTGATCTTCTGACCTTCAGAGTCACAACAGCACTGCAGTGTGTTGGGCCAGCATATGCCAAACTTGTCCTAGCAAAACCTGTGCTGGGTTTGATCACAGATCGTGGGGTGAAGCTGAGGTCTGGATTCTGTTATGGAAATGAAACAAAATTGTTTTCTTCCTGAGTCTTTACAGAAATCGCTGCTTTGAAAATTGCCCCGTCAGAAAGAGAATCGATGGCATCTATTCATACTACCACCAAGCTCTCCTGGAGTTATTTTGTTTTGTATTGTAAATAGGCTGCAATCTCTTAATTCAGGGCAAATTTTTGGCTCAACTTGAAAAGATTTGGATTTGCACTGCCCTGCAGCCAGAAGGCCCTGTGCAAGGCAGCACTTATAATTTGCAAATGAAAACTAAGTGCAAGCCCAGACCAGGGGTCGAACCCAGGCAGACTCCTGCACAACTAACCCCAGATCTGGGGTCCACCCGGCATACCAAATGAGTACAGACATACTTCACAGATGTGAGGGGAGCCCAGGGGACCCAGCCTACAGAAGGGAGTTTTAGGTAGGCCCAGAGGCAGCAAGGCAGCCTAGAAGCTCTGGCTTGAACTCTTTGGGTCTCTGCTACAGCCATGGATTCAGTTTTCCTCCCAGGGTTTCCAGGGCCCACCTACCCACCCACTGAGGTGTCAGAAAGAGCAGTGCAGGTGCTGTGGGAGGGCTGAGACCTGTTTGGGATGAGGCATGGGGACCTAAAGGCAGGCCCCTCTATACCTGGAAGTAGCTTTTCATTGCCAATTCTGTCATATGGTAGTTCTTTCAGAGTGTTAAAACTCAATCTTTATTAGCTCTGTTAAGTAAAAGTTTGAAGTAGTTTTGATCTTTTTTTCCAAACCAAATAAAAACTCTTCTGTTTTGCTCACCTCATTATTGTGAACTTCATGCTGGTAAAGACCTGTGCTTGTGACTTTCGCTCCTGCCCCAACCTTGCCTGGAAATGTGGTCTGGACTCTGCTGACTTCTAACTCCTCCAACTGCAGCTTGAGTCCCCTGATTCCCAGGGCTCACCCAGATTTGCCACATGCTCCATTGTCAGTATTCAATTCCATTTCCCAGATATTTCTGTCTGTATTTCCCATAAAGCACTTTCCTCTAGCTCCTGTTAGCATCACAACCCTGACTCAACAGGGCCACCCCTCAGTACCACTGCAAGGGGAGCAGCTGGAAGACAGAAAGAAATAGGGACACAGCAGCAGAAAAGTCTTGTAATGTTAGCAGCCTGGAATTCTGCAGTGGCAGTTGTCCAAGGATTTATTCCTTCCTCTGTGCAGAAAGGGGCTTAGCCAGGTTACAGACACTTACCTGTGATGCCCAGAGAATACAGTCTACAGGAAGTCCTCGAAGAGCAGGCACATGTCATGAGTAGTCCCTTCTCCATGTCTTAGGCATGCTCTTTAATAAAGCCAGGCTCAGGCTGGAGAGATGACTTAGCCGTTAAAGACTAGGCTCACAATCAAAAATAGAAGAATTCGGTTCCCAGCACCCACAGCTGTCTCTCGAGCCACTAAAAAAAATTAAAAAATAAAAATAAAAAATAAGATAAAGCCAGGCTCTATCTTCACACTTGGGAAGGAAATGATCACTGAGTTTATAGCCTCCAGCCTGGCCTGGACGCTGCTGGGTTACCCAGGACACTGCTGCCCCCTGGGGGTCACAAAGCAGCTGGTAGAGTGTCTGCTGCCCTGTCACCTTTGATACTATAATGAGCCAATAGTAATGATTAGATTCTGCAACCAAAGCCGGTCTGCATAGGACTGCAAGCCAGTGTCTCAGCATTGAATAGTGATGCCTCTCAGCAGGCATTCCTTTGACATTTGGGAGCTATTTAAAGAACATAGCCCTTGCCAGGTACCCACTTCAGCAATGTCTTCACCCATATAAAAGAGTTTTAAATCATCTGTCTCTGAGAGTGAAGCTTGTAGAAAAGCTGGAAAGAGTTGCTCCTCCCTGCTGATGATCTGTATCTGCCCGTTAGCAGAGGGTGTTGAAGGCCCAGGCTGGAAATGGAGAGGATTCCCAACACACACACGGACACACAAACACATGTGTGCATACACACGTGGACACACACACACACACACACACACAAATGTGATCTTAAAAAAGTGTAATGTATTCACCTTTGCCCAAGCCAATAAGTAGACAAATGGTTGGCCCTGCTTTCTGTTTTGAGTGGTAGCTAACAGGCCACCTTTCTGTCACAGACCTGATAGTTCTGGGACAGACCTGATAGTTCTTTTTTACACCTCGTGTCCTGGTCTTATGTAACAACTAACAGCCCTTAGTAGTCTTGCAGTTAAATTCTACACATAATAGAGTGTTCACTATAGTTTCTGTTCCATTTCATTTTCTGTTCGTTAGCATAACTCTTAGCTCCGGTTCCATTTTAAAAGGAAGGGAGTCAGTAGGCTAGGATGCTCACTGTCAGCCAGGTCTGTTAGAGCAAGTTGAAAGGAAAGGGTCCAGACCAGTACGACATGGTATTCCTGGTCACTCACTTTTATTTCTGTATTTACTGTTTTGGCACATCTCAAAAAGAAATGTGTGACAGCAGTGACAGCGGCATAGGATGTGACTCACTGGAGGAATGCTTTCTCCACAGGTGGATAGCGACACCATATGGAATGAGGTGCACTCATCTGGGGCAGCCCGCCTGGCTGTAGGCTGTGTAGTGGAGCTGGTCTTCAAGGTGGCCACGGGAGAGCTAAAGGTCAGTCAGCACAGTGGAGCTGGGCGACACAAGGAAGGTTAGCCCACTGCCCTTTGCCCTCTGGTGAGGAACTGGAAAGGACTGGTGTGAGGAGGCTCCTATCCAGGATATGTGGACATTTCAGTGCTGGGAAAACATGTATTGTTCACGTTCCAAGATGGATCTGTGGAGCCCTTTACCCTTCCCAGTTGCGGAGGAGCCTTGCATGCTTTTGTTCATATGGCCCATCTCCTCAGTATCAGCTGTACTAAAATTAAAATGAGACATTTTCAGAATATTTATTCTAAAAGAACAACAGCATCTAGCATAGTACATGGCTGCTGGATTCACACCTGCCGTACAACAATGTGAACTGATGGAGAGACACTTGGGTAAGCCAGAGTTGAGAGTATCTTGTGATCTTTGTGGGAAACTGGATACCTCTCTGGCCTGTGCCAGTGTTGGCCTGTGGCAGATCTTGAAAACCAGGGCAGTACGGGCCCTGCAGCCTCCTGCTTATTCTGTAGTTGTCTGACCCACAGGGTGTTTACTAAATCAGACAACAACTGGAAAGTTAAGGCCCCAGATCCCAGCACACTGAACCCTAGTGCCTTCCTGTGCCATGGTCCCTCTCGTGTATATAGCAGAAGGCAGCTGTGAAGGCTGAGCCCCATCACTGGCAGCCCCTGCCCACCTTGTTCCCAGAAATAAATAGCCTTGTCTACTTGAAAAATGGCTTAGATCTCCCCAAGTTTGAAGGCCAGAAATAATCTCATCACTACAGGGAAAATGGGTATCCTGGAGAAAAGAGGGACTGTCTCAGCTCACAATGACATATACAAAGAGGCTTCCCAGAGCTAGCCCATACATGGCCTTACTCAGAACCACCACGCTGCTGTCTTGCTACTCACCACAGTGTGCTAAAAGACGTGGGCCTGATGGTGGAAGGCTGTGTGCACTGTGGAAACTTTTCATGAGGAAATGCCCCCTTGGGAATTCATCTGCGCATTGTAAGGGCTGCTGTGTCTTCATGCCATGCTCGGTTGCTGCTCAGCACCAACTACACAGTTGTCTGCACAGTACAAGAGGCCGGTGGAATCTGAGCCATGTAGACCCCAGTCAGACCTAACTGCTTGTTAGAAGCCAGTGCCCAGGACTCGGTGCAGAGCAGACCCAGGGCTGAGGGTGTGAACTGGTAGTGCTGAACATCAAAAGGTAGCATTTGTCTTTTCGATCTGCTTCTCAGCCTTACCACTGCCGTAGCCTGTCCTAAGGAGCTTAGCAGCCCAGCACCCTTGTTAGTAGTCAGCTGACCTTTTTGTGCTCAGTTAAAGCTTGACCACTTCTTGGTGCTGGCGAAGAGTCAGGGGCCTATTGAGTGTTTTTACAGCAGCAGCCCCAGTGGTGTTCAGTTGGTTTTGTAACATATGAGTGATGGGGAATAGGCTATGCAGCTCTGTAGGCTGTGTAACCTTGCCATCCAATGCCATCTCTGTAGTGGTTCTTCTGGGTGGAAGCAGAGTTGGGTACTATGTGAGCTGCCTGTTCCCCCAACAGCTAAGCTGCAGTCAGGATAGAGGTGAGCCCAAGACCTGCTTAAGGCATGACATGAACCCCAGCAGCACAGTATATGAGCATTCTTTATTTTTTTAGAGGATGAGAAAACAAGTTCTCATTTAGCCAAGCTCCAGCTCACAGTATAGCTGAGACTGGCCTCAAGCTGCTGGTCTTCCTGCTGGGAATATAGCATTCACCAGCATGCCCAGCTTTCTTTCATTTGTATTTTTGTCTTCCATAAGGCTGCTGGTGAGCAACAGGCAACAAGACTATCCTGGACCCTAGCCCACGCCCCTCCAATGGTAGCCCTGACCCATAGGCACTTGAAAGCAGAGCCGAAGGACTACTGTCTGTCCTCAGGTCAGGCACTCTGAACAGATCCCTTGAAAATGGAGCCAGACTTCCTGCAAGACAAGGCTCAGCTAACCCCATTCCCCACCAATGTCATGGGACCAGTAATAATGGAAACCGCATCCTTCTGTGAATTCTGAATGTAGTTACTTTCTTGTGGATAAAAAATGCATTTCCTCACTATTTCCCACTGTCTGCTATTATCTGCAGAATGGCTTTGCTGTGGTTCGTCCTCCAGGACACCATGCCGAGGAGAGCACACCCATGTAAGTAGGCAAGCAGGCGGATTAAAAGCATGGGTAACGGGGCTAGGTGAGCATCTGGGGGCCTGGGCAGGAACTGAGTGGCCTTGTGCACATACAATACACCCAGGGTGTATTGCTTTGTCTCCTCTGCTCGCAGCTAAGGTAGACATGTGATCTGAGGCCCATGCAGTTGGATGAGGAGTGACTCTCATGAGCACTGCCGCCTGTTACCTTCCCCCACTAGGTATAACAAAGAGATGGTTCAAGTATTAAAAATGAGTATGACACCAGGGAGGCTGTGCCAGAGGTGTGTATAGTGATGGTTCCAGTCTCTAGCCCACTGGAATAGTACCATTCACATTTTGTATGGGTTTCACCACCTTTTTAACCTGAGCAAGATAATTATTCAGAGCCTTGCCCAGAGGTTGACCCAATTAGATAATCCTAAATAGATACTTCCTGGATAATTCTAGATCCTGTCAAGTTAACCAATATTAACCATTAGCAGTGTTTGTATATGTCTTCAGTGTGTATGTGCATGTGTGCAGCTATCTGATATATGTATATGTGTGTATATTTGTGCTGTTTGCGTGTATGTTTGTATGTACCTGTATTTTATGTCTGTAGATGGGTGTCTTATGGTATATACACTTAAGTGTGCCTGTGTGTATATCTGGGGTTGGGGGAGGTTGTCAGTGGTGGGTAGGTGTCTTCTGTGGTGTGTGTGCTCATACATCAGTGTGTACATGTGTATCTGTGTAGGGTACTATGTGTGTCTGATGGGTGGATCTTATGTGGCACATTTGCTTCTGTGACTGTGAATCTATGGCATATATGTATCTAGTGTGACTTCATGTGCCTATAATCTGTCTATTGGTCTGTCACCAGCATCACTTGAGGTCCCCAGAAGAACACCTTCACCTGAACTCTCATAGGGACTTCAGACAATGCTCTGCTATGCATGGTGTAAAAACAGTAACTTGGTGTCTCTTCTCCAGGGGTTTCTGCTACTTTAACTCTGTGGCAGTTGCAGCCAAACTTCTCCAGCAGAGGCTGAATGTCAGCAAGATCCTCATTGTAGACTGGGTGAGTGGATGCCTCCCTAGCCAGTTCTGGAAAGAGCACACTTGCCCGCCTCTTTCCCCAGCGGACAGCCTGAATGAGCACTGGGCCTTGATCTATGTTGATACTTGGAGTTGGGGGACTGAACTCTCTAGAAACAGTCTCAGAGATCAGAGAAGTAAAGCCTGCATTCATTAGACATTGGTTTCAAGACTTGGGTTTGAACCTCATGGGCTCTGATCTTCCGAGATAGTGCCCATAGTGAGGATAGCCACCATGGCTGGTCCTCAGCAGTGTCTCTCAGGAAACTGGAGGAACAAAGGTAATGTTCAACCTTTCTGTATGCTTTAACCTGGGGACATGAACCTGGGCTGCCCACTTGCGCTAGCTGAAACTCACTCCACACACGCGACTAAGCCTCCGTCTTCCTGAATGAACACAGCTTCTTACAATCCCACTATAGAGTAGCTGATTTTTCTGAGAGTTAAGCCAAATGTCACTGTTCCATGAGTAGACAGGTGTTGGGGTGTGCCTGTCAGCACTCCTTAGTCACAGTGCCTAAGTGTCACAAGCTCCAAACACCAGGAAAAGAGGAAGCCTGGGCTTCTCTCAGGTCCTGGCTGAGAGAAGTGGTCTCCAGGGCATGTGTACTAGGTGGCCCTGTTCTGCAGAACTATATATTGTGTGAAAAGCTGTAAGAAACCAGTGGTTCTCATATACCTGCACACAGAAACTAGTACTGATGTCTCAGAACATAATTTACTAAGACCACACCAGGTTGGGTTAGCATTTGGATTTCAAGCCCTTCTCAGTTTCAAAAAGAACCAACAGAATATAAACCAGGAGAACAAGACAACATGGATCCTGAACAGGGCCTGAACAAGGCAGGGAAGGCAGTGTAGTTTTCTACACACCAGTAAGCCTGTCCCCTCCTGCATCCTGGCCCTTCCTTGGGGAACGAGCAGAGAAATGGGCAAAAAACCAGAAGTGCCATGCAGTTGGTGGCAACATAGATGTAACAGTTATATTCTGGGAAACAGCTAAGTCAGCATGTGACCCAAAAAGACAGTCTTGTCTTCTCAGGGCTGCAGGACATGCTCCCCAGGGCCACACTTTGTCTTAAGATGCATGATGTTCACACACACAGATACTGCTATGACTCATCCGTTAACGGTACCCATCCACTTACTGTACAGCATTACCCATGGCTCCTCCTCCCAGCAAGAACCTAGTGCATCAGATGAAGGGCTCTTGTGTCTGTGAGTGGCCAGGCATTAACACATCCACATTCTACACTACACTGAGCACAGATGGCCCTGTAGAGAAGTCTTCCTCGTCCTCATGCGCCACACACACACACACACACACACACACACAGCTATGCAGCGCAAGGCCACGTAGCCTCCCCATCCTGGAAACTAATTCCCATGGCCCACAAGAGTAGCCACCAGCCTGGTAGAAGCCAAAAGCTACTTCTTGATAAATGGACATCAAGTCTTAAGAAAACAGCGGGTCATTTCAGGATAGGGGACACTCATGACCACCTAGGTTCAACTGCCACATATCCTGTCAGTGGTTCTCAGCCTTCCTAATGCTGAGACCTGTAGTGCAGTTCTTATGTGTGGTGACCCTCAGTCATAAAATTATTTTTGACATTCCTTTGTAATTTTAATTTTGCTACTGTTATGAATCATAATGTAAATCTCTGATATGCAGGATCTCTGATATGCGACCCCAAAGGGGTTGCAACCCATAGGTTGAGAACAGCTGCCCTTAGAGATGTGCCTGTAAGTAGCCAACTCACAATTAGTAATTATCCTTAGGAAATGGCTCGCTTACCACAAATAAGGCAGGCATGTAAGATTGTTCAGATGGCTTTGTTTGAAATAGCAGCCTCAGCTCAACTAGAAGCCTAACCTCATCCCTTTCACCGAATCAGGACTGCACTGTGGTGCTCAGAGTTACTCAAACTCTTGCCTCAGCATCTCTATAATGCTGCATGAACCCCCTGGCTCCTGACCATGAGATGTCAGCCTGGCTAAAGATTCCAGGGTGTTTGCCAAGTAGGAGCTGCCCTCCAAAGTACAGGGCACAGATGGATGCTGAGGGCCGTACTCAAGGCCTGATCCTCCCTGAGCCAGCTCTCTTGTTCTCTCAGGATGTGCACCATGGGAATGGAACGCAGCAGGCCTTCTACAATGACCCCAATGTTCTCTACGTGTCCCTGCACCGCTATGACGATGGGAACTTCTTCCCAGGAAGTGGAGCACCAGATGAGGTATGTGGAGTGTGTGAAACTTTATGAGTATCTGGAGGGGAACAAGCCGTCTTGGAGCCAGATACAGCAACTATTGGGAGAGCTGGGTAGGTGCAGGCCCTACAGCTGCCACAGAAGTAGCATTTCAAACTTGTTATAGCTCAGGCTGCCCTACCAGAAAATGCTAGCCTGGATTATGCTGTGCATGATTTAGGCCAGAATTTTCTCTAGTTTAGTGAGAATCTACATGCCATTTCTGATTTCATTCAGAGCAACCAAAGCACACACAAAGGGAGGTTGCTGGACTGCTCCTCCAGGGCACCTGCCTCTCTATACCTTGTGGTGGAACTACCAGCCACTGTCTTCAGGGTACATCCTTATGCAGCATACCCATGTCCCTCTGTCCTCTGGCGTCTGGTACTACTTGGTGGGCCCAGGGATGTAGAGCTTGCCCTCTAAAGATGGTCCCACAATAGAGATACTTCTGTGCATACATGGCATACAAGTCCTCGGGAATGTCTCTCAGTAGTTCCTCCTAGGTCAGGGCCTGTGATAGCTGCAGCTCTGTGAAAGCTATCCCGCTGATGACAGTGCCTCACACTGGTAGCCAGCTTCACTGATAAGCTCACACACAAATGCACAGGACCTGTGGCTGTTCCTGTGGGCACGCTAGCCTAACATACCCTAGTTCAGGTGTTGGTTGTACCAAGTATTCTCTTCAGAGTTGGTGACAGTTTCTCTCCTTGTGGCCACAGGTGGGCACAGGGCCAGGTGTGGGTTTCAATGTCAACATGGCTTTCACGGGTGGCCTCGAACCCCCCATGGGAGACGCCGAGTACCTGGCGGCCTTCAGGTGAGTACCCCACTGTCTAACCACAGAGATTGGTCCTTCTGAGTTCCAGGCAGCCAAGCCAACTGGGGACTCTGGGGTTAATCTTTGTACTGCCTCACTTCTGTTACCAGCTCCCTTCTCCAAGAGCCCGTTGGGTTCCAGTGGTAAGATAGAGAGGTGACGGGGGAAGGGGAAAGGCTTCTGCTGCGCTGGAAAGTGTCCATGAGTCACTGGAAACTAAGGATGAAAAGATCTCATTCCCTGCTCATTCTTTCACAAAACCTGTGTGAAAAGAAAGTGGAAATGAATGAAGGAGAACAGTCCCTCACACTACACCGTCTGTGCTTCTGTGCTTCTTCGCATTGGCTGCAAGGTGGCTGCTTTTTAAAAATACTGACTTCCATCCTCCACTTTCAACCTCCACACCTCTTTTTATTTCCGTCAGGCCAGACTGCAGCCAGCAGTGGATGGCTGGGCTGCTGCTTTCCTCCTGCTTCACTGTGGCAGCTTTCCCCAGCCGCTGTGTACTCTGAAGGCTCCAGGCGAGTCAGCCATAGCCCAGGAGCAGTTCCAGGGCCTGGATGACCTGAGGGGCTTTGGATCTCAAAAGGCACTTTTTTTTTTTTTTTTTTTTTTTTTTTTTTTTTTTTTGTATTGAGGATGAGAACGAAATAGGACCTCTAGGTGTCTTTTCTGTCTATTCTGTAATTCTGGGGTCATGTCTTGACCTCTGTACATATGAAGTACATTTGTACAGGCAGGTGCCTTGTGTGTAGGTAAATATATGTACATGTGTCTGTGTGTCCCTGTATGTATATGGCTTTATGTATGTGTCTGTGTGTGTGTGTGTGTGTGTGTGTGTGTGTGTGTGTGTGTGTGTCTCCTTGTATATGCCTATTGCTGTGTGCATATATGCTGTAAGATATAGATCTCTGGAGGTGTGAGCAAGTGTGTGTGTATGTATGCAAGTGTATCTGCCCCTAGTTAGTAAGATGTGTCTGTGAAGTTTATATAGACTTGCCATGTGCTCTGTAGCTGTGGTGCCAGTCTCACGGCATGACCCAGCATCTACTTGCTCATTTTGAAGTAGGTTTCCAGTCCTACTTCCCACTGGAAAGGTGTTTGGGATCCAGTATGGTATAGTCTTGGCTGAGTGGGTGTGAGTCGACAGTAGTTCCTAGAAATGACAAATCTCATTTGAAATGATTACAAAGGTCTACTGTTTATCTGTTGGCTAGGTACAGGCAAGGATCGCTCAGGCCTTAGAAGCTTCATGCTGACTATGACCTGCCCCTCTCCTCTGATCCCTTTGGTCAGGTCACTGATCTGTGCTCACCTCATTTACAAACTTACCCCAGACACTAGAAAGTCCATGAAAGCTGAGCCTGAGAACCAGGAGTATCATGCACTCACCCAGGAGCCCTGAAGGCTGGCCCTCTCCACAGCACTAGAGGTATGAAGTATCCATGATGTGAGAGGAGGTCATTGCCCAGTTAGTGGCCTTTGTTTCTGAGTGGATGCTGTTTGCAGGTGAGGGCCTGCGAAGGCCTCATGGTGGCTCTGGTACAGAAAGAAGATAATACTCTTGATGACAATAAATGGATACCCTCCACTCATCAGTCCTTGCAGCCAGGTGACTGAGCCGGCCCTCATCCCCCAGGCCTTGTGCTTCACGGGGGCCATTTCTTGAGTGTGCCTGCTGTTCTGTGATCCTGGGCCCCAAGTCTGATCCCTGGTGTCCCTGCCCAGGTATCTGCAATGTCTGACCTGCCTGGCCAGCCTTTGAGGTGAGCCTTCCTTCCTCAGTCACCCTGACATCTGTTCTAACATTTGGCAAAGTGTATGAATGATAATCCCTTATTGAGGACGCCTTCTAAAGCTTCAATCGCTTCTTTGAAAAGGGAAATTGTTTCAGGTTGTCTTTTTTTTTTATTGATTTTAATGTAAAGTAGCACTTTGAAGTTCACAATTTATAGTTCCCTGGGCATCAGGTGGGGAAAGAGGGGTCAGAGGCTCATTCTCCCTTTCTTCTTCAGTCTCCGCCTTTGGGGCCCCTTGGGACACGGAATGCCTCAAAGGCAGCACCTTGTTCTTCAGAGCCCTCTCCTGCCAGGTCACATTTTCAGGGGATCAAGGCTCCCATGAAGAAAAGATAAGAAAATTGCCCCTAATGAGAACCAGAAGTGACAGGCACTTTCTCCTAGGGCTTAGAGACTTATAAGAGAAAAGGAACTATAATTCAAACCAGGCCCCAAACCAGTCAGAGCTTTGAAGTTGTCGGAGCTCAGGCAGAGCACCATGGGCTGGGAGGCAGAGTGATACGCTATCCTTAGCCTCCTGGACCTGTCTGCAGTGACACAGAGTCATGTGTCATCAGGAAGCTTAAAAAGATTTCAGCAGTGCTGCTGTTCTGAGGGTCATCCATAATTTCTCACTGAGGAGACACTGGCCTCAAACCACAAAGCCCAAGTGCCTTTCAGTGAGCCTTCAGCCCTCATTTCTATGTACAGCCTGTTGCTGTTAATGCCTTCTCCAGAGAGCTATTCAGGTGGTAATGGTAAGATTGCACATAGCTCCTGTGAATGCACACTCTGCTGGTACAAGCTATAGTCACCACTCTGCCTTCTGAATGACTTCATGTCTGAGAGACAAGCACTCACTGTGTAGAGATTTGGTCAAACCATCAACTCACTTTATAAATAAAGGTAGATGCAGTTCATCTTGGCACCCACTGCTTCCTTAGAATTTCAGCAAACGCAGTGAGTGGTGGTCTTAGAAGTCAAGACACAGAAGCATAAAACTCAGCATTGGAAGTCCAGTGAATCAGCAACCTTTCTTGATCTGCTTGGCCCTAAAGAGAAACCAGTGGTGAAGTTTATTTACATCTGCAATGCAGAGGATGGTTCTCAACCGTCAGGGGCCTCAGAAGCCCTCCAAGGTGAGGTCCAGGCCAAGCATTGTGGGGAAAAGATCATCTCCAAAGAAGTTTGCCATTCACCTTGATCCTGGGGGGCTGTTGAGGGATCCTTCCTGCTGAGTAATAAGTGATCTGGCTCCTGTGGCCTGGGCAAAAGACCTGGCCCCAGAATGAAGCAGCCAGCACGTTTGAGTAGACAAGTCTGACAGAAGAGAGGCCTAGAGGGCGGGACTGCCTCATTCAGCAGTAACATGGAGCTGAGAGGAGCTGAGGCTGCTAGGGGTGTGGGCAGCGCGACCTCCAGCACACTCACTTGCAGGAGGTTCAGCAGCACCAGGCCTAAGAGGCATAAAGAGCAGATCTGGGTGTATAGCAGAGGATGTTCTTGCTGGGAACATTTTCTAGAAGGTGTCTGAGTGGGTGTTTAGTAATCTAAGAAAGGCGGGTTTGCTGCATTAGGACAGAATGCTTTAGGTGTAAAGAAGTGAGGGCCCTGCCATGGTTCCTTAGAGACTGGAGCTGGATCAGAGAGAAAGTCAGACTAGTTGAGGCCAGACTAGCTTCCCATGAGCCCAAGCCTTTGCCAGCTTGAGGACGAATGCACCATACACAGAGTCTGTTTGGCTTCTTTGGTTTTTTTCCCCCTAGTTTAGATGAGTGGGAGTAGGTACTGAAAACCAGAGGAGGCCTGCGGAGAAAAGGGCAAGGTCTCAATAAGAGGCTGCCAGCCTAGGGAATTTGGAGTAGGTTTGCCATAGTGACCGTGTGGAGATCAAAATGAAAGCAGGTGTCAAAATGGGGAGTAGACCTTGGTAGCTTTGTTATGTGACATTGACCCCTGGGGTATTGATAGGACTAGATGAGGGTGGGGCCCAAGATGGTGTCCCCTGGTATGGCAGCCATCAGCCTGGATTAAGTTAGATAAGTTCAGTGGCTCTCCCCAGTTGATGCTCTGGGCCTCCCAAAGCACAGGAGCTGGGAACATCTGTTCTCATGTGGGAGGGAACCTAGTCATTGAGGCACTTACTTAGTGTGCATTTCAGAGATGTCTCCTGTGTGCATTATTTCCTCTAATGAGACATGGGATGTGTGGCTGTGAACCTGTAACTTATGCCTGGTGCTAGCCTGTTCATGTGGCTAGCAATGAGCAGCTTCTCTGGGAAATGCAATTTGGGCCTACATCTCTTCCCAGTGCAGCAGCCCCACCTTTCATCAAGCAAGGCACAGTGCAGTCAGATGTGGCATGTGTCCTCTGGGATGTAGCTATGCATGAGAGCCCACATGCCATGGGCTGCAGAGTGGGGTGGTTGGTGTGAAAGCAGGGTCCACGGCAGTACTGGTAATGAAGGTTGCCTAAGCTGCAGAAGAGACATTCATCACACAACACGCGTCACACAGCATACACAGGATCACTCCACATGCTGTGGTCACCCTCAGAGAAGCCACTGTATTCTGTATCTGAGTACTTGTGAGGGGCTCTTTTTCCCTCCCCACATGCAAGGGATGACCTATGGTCACATTTCCAGCCTTCTCAGAGCTCTGCTCACTTAGACTCACTTTTCCTTCTTTTGGGCAGATGGTAAATTGATCTGCTGTCTTGGGAAGCTTTGTCTCCCTGCCCTCAATCTCAAAAATCACAAAACACACATAAATGTACAAAAGCATGGAGAGGAGACCCACAACAAATATTTGATATTCTATTTCAGAAATAAGGTTGGTGCTCTCAAACTTTATTTTGAGAGGTAAAATGTAAACTCACTCTCCTATTCTCTTAGAATGTCAGTTAAATAGGGACATTCTTTGAGCTTCTTTCTACAAGGTCCTGGGTAGGAGGCACATCCACAGTGCAGCAGGAAGTCCAGCTGATACACAGAGTAAAAGAAGCCATGTTCCAACAAGGAGCAAAGATATTCCTATGATTCACAAATGGGTGCTGGAGACACTCTCTGACACAAACTGAATGTAAGCATTCAGGGCCATCTTCCTTCTCCTAGCTCCAACACACTTTCTAAGTCAGCTGAGAAGATACCGAGCCTGGGACATCCAAAGATTGTGCATCTGCTAATATCCACTGCTGCTGTGTGCAGGGGCCACTTTGACTCCAGCCTGGCGAATGGTTTACATTTCATTTTGGCTGGCTTCTGGACCATAACACACAGCAATTGTAAGCATCAGTACTCCTGGTATGAGCTCTGTTTAATAATGATTTTAGCAGAACATTTTTTGGGGCAGGTAATTAGATATTAAATAGCCCAAGTATACTTCAGAGTACTAAAGCCCACCTTATACACTTAGCTGGAGTGCTTAGCAAATGGCACGGTTGGGACAAACAGCTCTGGTTCTACTTGAAAAGAAATTGGCTTGGCTTTAAAATCACTGTCAAAATCATGATAGGTTCTATTATTCTGAAGACAGGAGTTCTGTGACAATGTCTTTGTTGAGTAGTTATGATGTTGTCTCCTTCGTATCATGGTATGACAGCCACTGTCCAGACATCTTGTCAGTTCAGCATCTTACACCCCCAAGGAAGCCCCAAGATTTAGAGAGGCCTACAGACCATGCCCTGGGGAGACAAGCCTACACCATGCAATGATGTCAGTCACATAGAAGCCGAAAAACCCAATGGCATTCTCTACCTTATGACTGACTACAGCATGAACTTGCTTCTGACCATGGTGTGTTTCTAGACAAATTCCAGTGTGTGCACTGGGTGATGCACACTTAACCGCTTTGGGCCAATGACATGACAATCTGATGTGCCTTCATTGTAGTAGGGTACACTGACAGCTATGTAGTCTAAGGCTGAGGTCCTTCACTGAAGAACATGGCATATCATGCAGATCAAGTCCAGGACAGAGATCTGCAGCCATGTCCCTTGTGTGGAATTCACCAGTTTGTATCTTTCCTCACCATCTGTGGTTGCTGCCTTGACACACAGGGCATCTATACCGTCTCACCCAAGACTAAAAGATTTCCTGCCCAGACTTTTGCAAGTCTGTTGGCCCTCATCTATGGTTAGCTGGATGTGTCCTGCATTCTGTCAGTGGTTCACAGGGCCTCCAAGGTGCATACTGGCTTTTGGAAAGTCCCTTTAACCTAAAACAATTCCAGGAGACACTAGGCTGTGTATACCTCCAGAGCAGCAGAAGCCCAGTCCCTCCATAATTGTCCCACTCTGATCTGGAATACCTGTGTGGGTTCCAGTTACCTGGGGTTGAATATGTATATTGTTTAGGAGACCTCTGCAAACCGACCAGAGCCAAGCCAACTGAAGTAGCATGTAAGGCCATACCAATCCACTTTACTCTGCCTTTCTCTGTCTAAGCTGTCCCTGGGAGCTCTGAAATAGACAGAATGTGTTCTACTGCCCTGAAGTAAAAGGAACTGGCAGCCAAGATGCAACCTAGAATCATTCCTAAGTTGGTCCCGTTGAGTTATGAATGTCTTTTGGCTAAAGTTGGTCCCTCTGCTAATGTTGATAGGTAGGAGAGGTTGGAGGAGAAAGGGTTGATCGTTGTTTTGGCAGTTGAGTACACTCTAGTAGGAAGAACCATAGTGCATCTGTCTTTCCCTCCTATGTGCTCCTGCGTGCACACAGTTTATAAAGGCCCACCACATGTGCTAGATAGGGTATGAGACACAGTTGTCTTCTAGGTGGGACAGATTAGGTGAGGTAGCTTCACAAACAGGTAGCCCAAAAAGATGCCAAGTACCCCAACAGGCTCCCAGCCATACCTGTGCAGTCACATGACCAGACAATTCAACCACCTTCCTCATCTGCTCCAGAAGCACAGAAGCTCTAGCATTCCTGCTAGTGCTAGGTATTTGTTCCTGAGACCACAAATATCTCCCTCTCAGGGTCCCTGCTGGCCCCCAAAAGAACACTGAAAGTTGGTGTTGGCCATTCCTCATCTAATGAAGCAATCTCTGAGGCAGGACTGTCTGTGGCCCTGCACCATGGCTTGCCCATGGCTGATGGGTTTCGTGTGGAGATGTAGATGGCTTGACCATTGAACTCCTTGGTGGTGTTCATGTTTACAGAGTTCTCTTAGCTGTGATATCAGTTTCCCCTTTTGCAATTCTAGGAGTCATCTTTTTCTCTTTAATTTACTTTCACACATACATAGATGGCTGTTGATTATGGGCACAGATCTCTGTAAGGTAGGTGGGAAGCCTATATGAACTGTACCCCAGCAGGGCTGCAGAAAGCTGACCAGGGCCTGTGTCTTCTCAGCACTGTGTAGTTACTGCTTACTTCCTACGTTCTTGGGACAAAGCAGCTTTAGGAAGGAAGGGTGTATTTTGGCTCAGAGTTCAAGTGTCATGGTCAAAAAGTCAGCAGCAGGAGAATGAGGCATGAGCTCATACTGCATTTACAGTCAGGAAGCAGGGAAGAAGACCATGCAGGTGTCAACTTCCTTGGCAGTCCAGGGCCCCAACTTGTGGGATGGTGTCAGCCTCATTTAGCATACCTTGGCCTAGTAGCTAAGTTAACCTAGATAATCCATCATGGGTATGCTCAGTGGATTGTCTCCAAGATGAGTCTAGATTCTGTCAGGTTGACATCAGTAGTAATCATCTCAATGGGCCTTTCTTAGATAAGAGCCCTGAAAAGCATGTTCTTCTTGTTGTGGGGAAGGGAAGGGCATTTGCATTGATTTCTCTAGTTCCACTGGAGCCACCAGATCTTGGCCCACTAACCAGTGGGGATTGGAAAGCAGGTGCCACAGGCCTCAAAGAACAATGTATTTGACAGCTACAGTCTTCCACATCCCATGTCCTTTGTTGATCCAGTGATGCCTTCTCTTGCCTTTTGCAGAACGGTGGTCATGCCCATCGCAAATGAGTTTGCCCCAGATGTGGTACTGGTGTCATCAGGGTTTGATGCTGTGGAGGGCCACCCCACACCTCTTGGAGGGTACAATCTCTCTGCCAAATGTAAGTCACCAGAGTTTACCTGTTCCACTTTCATGTCTCCTCAAGCCACAGTTGTTTGTGTTCTCTGTGAGGCAGTGGGAGGGATCTCGCCTGCATTTCTTACTTAGTATGAAAGTGTGCAAACAGCCATTCAGCACTCCCTGAGCAGCAGGAGGCTAAGAGTTGAAAGTCACAAGCTCTACCCTTAGGACAAAAACTCATCAAGTTCACAAGGACATGTACCAGTTCTGTCAGCTGTACTGTGGGCATGAGCTCTTCCCCAACTATCAGAGGATGGGGCCCCAGGCCTGCCTAGTGACGTGTGCTTGGTGCTGAGAAGAGTAGGCCCTCTAATCTTTCTAGGCTTTAGAGCCGGAAAAGAGGCCTTGTATCATAGAGTTGCTGCTCTTCTTGTCGCGACCGCTCGACCCTGAAGACGCGCGATGATCTGCGTTCACTCGACCAGGAAGGAAGATGCCTGCATCTGCTCGACCAGGAAGAAAGACTCGACGATCTATGCTCACTCGACCGGGAAGAAGGACACGACGACCAGGATCTTCTCAACACGCTTTATTGCAGGAGCACCCCATCGTGAAGCCGGGACCCAGAGGAGCCAGAGAGGGCTGCTTATATAGAGGGGAGAGGGGGCGTGGCTTTCCCTGATCAGTCACCCTGTTGGACCTAATTTGCATGTCCTCTCTGATTGGTCGTTCTACCTGGACCTAATTAGCATAGATCTATTTGCATAAGCCCCACCCAGGGAGGGGTTGCCGTGCAGGGATTGGCTAAGGCACCAACACCTCATTTGCATATACCCACTCAGGAGGGGTTTGCGCCAGAATCTGCTGACTTGCATGCGCAGTAGACTTGTTTGCAAGTGGTGCAACAGGAAACCAGCGCCATCTTGTAATGCCGGATCGGGATCGGCGGGCTACATCTTCTCATGGAAGAACTTGCTGGCACTGTCTCTGCTCTTTGCTTCTGCTCTGTTGCAGCACATGAAAAAGATATGGAAGGTCTCTGGGCGGTAGCACCTTGGGTCACATGATGGCCAGGCTGTCTGTCACCTGTCTGTGCTGACCAGAGGCAACAGGAAGCCTAGGGTCCTGAAACCGTGCACTAGTGCCTTCCTCAGTCAAGGTCCTGGCATCCTGGAGCTGCTCTCCTCTCTGCCCATCAGCACATCTAATCACAGAGGATAGCCTGTCTTCGCCTTCACCATGGTAGATGTGGACCCAGCAAGGGAATAATGATACAGGAGATACCCTTTGGGATATCATTGCCTCTCTCTCTCCTGCTGTCATTGCTCCTGCTGTGGGGTCCCACAGGGACAGAGAGTACCCATGCACCACAGTCTCTGTAACCCCAAAGCCAGTATCAATGTTTCCATCAGAGACACATGGGTTTGCCATCAATTTTGCCCACCAGCTTTTGACAGCAAGCAGGAGATACAGCCTAGTGTGGAGCTGAATCTGATCTGGTGAATGAGCTGTTTGCTAGGGCTTTTCTAGTCCCTAACCTACATCAGCCTGTCTGGCTGTGCATAGCATCCATCCCTGTGCCCAGCAAGTAGTATGCTGGGGGTTGGCTGTGAAAACAAACAAACAAACAAACAAACTGTGTGACCCTAGATAGATGCAGATACCCGGACATGGGTGTGGGAAAGCTCCATGGCTACACACAGCATTGACGTGGGCATGCTGCTTTCCACTGTGTATGTAAACAGTATATCAGATGTTCAGGAAAGCAGATAATGCAAAGCCTTTGGAAGATATAGTACTGAAACCAAAATTCAGTCAATCCAATGAAGATACAATCCAAAGCCAAACTAATGATCATGTTAAGCTGGCCTTGGTTACTAAAGATGGCATCTCACCCTGTGTTTACAGGGGTGCCAAGGGGAATGTCTTGAGCACTACACTCACATGTCCCTCTACTGTTGCAGGTTTCGGGTACTTGACAAAACAGCTGATGGGCTTAGCTGGTGGCCGGATTGTGCTGGCCCTTGAGGGAGGCCATGACCTGACAGCCATCTGTGATGCTTCTGAAGCATGTGTTTCTGCTCTGCTGGGAAATGAGGTATGGAGTTGTCAAAGCCCTGCAAAATGTGCTTACCACAAGCAAAAGGCTGCTGCAAAAGGCTCAGATGGTAGAAAGCATTCGTCCGCCACCTGAGTGAGCAGTTTGCCCAGCATTGGGCTGCAGCTATCCCAGCCCATGTAGTAAGTCTGACTCTGGCTAAGAAATGAGCAGAAGGGACACAGAGCAGGCTTAGGACTCAGAGGTGCTTGCTGCAGCATGTTCTCCCTTCCTGTTTCACTTATATCGAGGATAATGTGCTAGCCAGGCCTCATGTCACTCTTCAGGTCTTCGGTGTGGTCAGGTTTCTCTGGGAGCTTGTCTGCAGACTTGGGTGGAATCAGCATGCTCAAGCTAAGTTGTTAGCTTAGGGCTGGGCCGGAACCTCGTCATTCAGCTGTCATTTACTTTGTGCATTCAGGGATGATGCTCACATTATGATTCTGCACTGCCCCCCTTGGACTGCAGGGCAGAGTCGAGGACATTGGCCTGCACAGTAGTCTTCAGTGGGTCAGTCACATAAAGCTTTTGGAGGCTAAAGTAGAGGAAGCACCGTGTGGTTCCCTCCCACTCTGTTGATGAAGACCCCTTGTTGACATTCCTAGCTCCTTGTGTTTATAGCTGCACCCAACAGAGACCCAGTACAGTTTCAGGTCAGAATGAAGATGAGGTTGTCACATAACCCTTGGAGCCCCTAATGTATGTGGTATAACTGACACACAGCCTTCATTGAAGAATTTCCAAATCTGTATCTGTCTAGGCCAATGGTTCTCAACATTCCTAATGCTATATTAAAGGAACTTTTTTATGCAATTCCTCAGATTGTGGTGACTCACAACCATAAAGTTATTTTTGTTGCAACTTCATAACCGTAACTTTGCTACTGTTATGAATCGTAATGTAAATCTGTTTTACAGGGGTCATAGTGACCTTGTGAAAGGGCCATTCAGCAACTCCCCCCCCCCCAGGGGTCATGCATGACCCATAGGTTGAGAACCATTATTCTAGGCCTCTCTGGCTGGTATGTGTATTTGTTAGCCAATGTATGTACGTGATTCTTGCTTTATAGGTCTTGCTCACATTGATCCCCTACGGGTGATGTTTAGGTACTGGGTAAGAGTGAGCCAGGAGTGAGGAGCTCAATACTGGAGCCTATGTCTCAGGGGCTGCTGGGTTCGTACCCTCAGGTAGCTCAGACTAACTTCAAATGTCACACACAAGCTCCTCAGCTTCGAGATTATAGTGGCAAGTGAATCAGCAACTCTGACATCTGTGGCCTCTGCTCTACCTGCTCTTCAGGGCTTATGAAACTGCTGTCCCAAGGGCTGTATCAGCAGTTCTTGAGCTGTCCCCACCATATAGGCCAGGGTCTACTCTTAATGAAGACCTTCTCTAATCTGGTTTGCTAACACCTGCCAACCCAGGGTTGGCCCATGTGACACAGAGCTCAGGATTGCCCTTGAAGGGAGTTGTCAGAAGGTCACGGAATACCAGATTCACATTGTCTGTGTGTTGTGCTCTGCAAGTTTCATTCTAGAAAGCACAGGATAGGAGGGGAGAATGAAATTGCTGCCTCACTCTGTACGGCTTGTCAGCTTCTGGAACCAAATGCATTTTTTTTTCTGTGAACACCATTACAAGAGAAACCCTGCTAGTTACACCTCACTACAACTCTGCCCCCGTGCTACCAATAGGATGCTCCTTCATCAGAGGAAGTGGGTGTGCATCTTAACCAATTGTTTCTATCAGGCCCTGGGTACATTGACCAAACCCCAAGGATGCCAAGCCTCCCTGCCCTCCATTGCAGCTGGCATGAGATAAAACCATCTAAACTCAGAGAGCAGGTATTAGAGGGGGCAAGTCAGAGACGGCAGTCAGCCACAAGTGTTCCCAACCCTGCCTGGCTGACAAAGCTTGCTCCCACTGACTTCTCTGTAATCCTAAATGTGAAAGGGCCACCAGACTAATTGGCATTATTTTCCAAGATTTTCATAGGTAGGTAGGTAGGTAGGTAGGTAGGTAGGTAGGTAGGTAGGTAGATGATAGATAGATAGATAGATAGATAGATAGATAGATAGATAGATAGATAGATAGATACATATATTAGATGGCAGATAGATAGATAGATAGATAGATAGATAGATAGATAGATAGATAGAAAGAAAGAATAGATGGCAGATAGATAGATAGATAGATAGATAGATAGATAGATAGATAGAATAGATGGCAGGTAGATAGATGATAGATAGATAGATAGATACATACATACATACATACATACATATATACATACATACATTAGATGCAGATAGGTAGGTAGGTAGGTAGGTAGGTAGGTAGGTAGAATAGATGACAGATAGATAGGTAGGTAAGTAGGTAGGTAGGTAGATGGGATAGATAAATAGATAGATATGTCTCCACAGCATTTTCCCTTATGGGAAAGACAAAAGGGAGCACACAGGGTACTTTCCTACTGAGTGACTCCTGGTCTAAGGATAGTAGGGAAGCCAGATGCTCATGGATGGGCTCAGAGCACTGGCATAGTGGCAGCCTGCAACTGTGCTCAGTGCTACAGGAAGCCTAGGGGTGGCAGCCAAGCCTAGGTTCCCCACAGTGTACTGCAGATCCTGACCCTACTGTGGGAAGCTGGGAACTGGAGTCCAGGGACATGGGTACTGGTCAGGGGTCTGTGGCTGGTGGAGGACTCTTGTGCATCTTGGTGTCATTGTGTGTATATCCCAAGAGAGAAGAGGAGCTAGGTAGTGTGAAAGGACAAGGCATGCAAAAGGCAACAAAACTAGGAGACAACTGGCTGAGCTCAAAAAGCTAGGATGCAGCTGAGAAGGAAATGGGAAGGAGGCACATGCCTGAAGGATCTGTCTGAATCCTGAGCTTCATGGGAGGGAGGGAGGGACTCAGCCTGCAGCTGATTGTTCCACACTGAAGAAGGCGAGAAAAGACAGCCAGAGCTATGGCCCCAGCCTCGTGTTGAAGGGAGTATGATGTGATGCTCAGGAGAGACCAGCTGCAAGTACAGCCCTGACATTAGCCAGGTACCTTGGTATTTGGGTACTTCAACAGTACAAGACAGTAGAGGAACTCCCGAGATGCAGAACAGGAGGCTAAGGTTGCTTAGAGGGTTGTACACAGAGCCTCAGACCAGGCTCAGAATTGGATCAGCAGGAAGCTAGCACTCCTGAGATAGCCATGGGTTTTCTAATGGCCAATGGCAAGAAAGGGAGCCTGTCACTCAAATGCTTCTCCTCCTTGAGGAGGGATTGAGAATGAGGTTCTAAGACACACACATAGAGACACATGCGCGCGCACACACACACACACACCAGAAAAAAGTGCTGTTGAAGCAGGCCCTGGACTCCCTGCACCCTCAACCTCCAACCCTAGGAACCTACAAATGAAACTGCATGTCTTAGGGGAAGATGTTAATGACTCAGAGCAGATACTTACAGATGATTACTGAATGTAACCATCTCAAACTAAGCACTACAGAATTAAGTTATTCAGAAGTCTCCAGTGCCAGGAAAAATAGCTGCTTTGTCCTGGGTCTATTTCCACTTGGTACTGTTCAGTGTGACATGTATGAGCCACCCACACAAGTGTCACAAACAAGAGAGAAAGACACGGGCTACATATAGCCATGTGGGGCTGGCAGACTGGTGTCTCTGGTCAAGAGCAGAGTAACTGAGTTCTGTGTATCTACACATGAGGGTCCTAGCAAGCCCCTCAGGCTACAGGCCAGTGGCAAAACTAGGAGATGAGCCAGGGCTCAGGGTAAGGCCCACAAGTGTGTGGCTGGAGCTGTCATGCAGAGTGCAGGCAAGCTGCACTCAGAAAGTAGGGTCTAGATTCACCCAGTGGACTGGCTCTGAGCTGTCCCTGTGGAGGTTCACAGCTGGGGCTCTAGGTGGGTGGGATGGAGGGCAGCTGACTCTCCCATCCTGAGTGTTGTCTCTTGTCACAGACAGTGTTCATTTTAATCTCAGATGTCCTTTTCTCTGGCTTGTGGGTTCCGCCACCCCAGATGAAGTCCTATGCCTTTGGAATCCCAGACCGTTTCTTGCCTTTGCCATAGTTAAAATGACTGGTGTGTATATCCAGCCCTCGCTGAAGTGCTAAGACTCCCAGTGCTCGGTACTTGAAGTTACAATGAAGAGCTTGGCTCTCACCCCAGGCCTGTCGTTCCTCATACATTTGCTCTTCTGCGGTGATAAAGCACTAGTTTATCAAGGGCTGTTTAAAAATTTCGTGGATGCACAGAAGTTGGACAGAGCCGCAGTCAGCCCGCAGCCTTTGATGCAGGTTGGTAGACGGTCTGTCGGGCAGTCTGGCAAGTACATGCTGGGCAGCGTGCTGGGGATAATAGTGATGGCCTGCAGTGAGCTCGACTGCCAGAGGAGACACTGAGTGGCCAGCTGTACAGCTCTGGGCATCTGCACTGTATGTGGGCATCTCTTAGGGATCAGCGTGGCTGCTGGTAGCCAGTTCAAAGTCGTTCCACTCACAGCCACAGTGAAAGTCGTGCCAAGGTGTGCATGCTGTATGTTAAACAGGCTGTGTGTAGTCCTCCATGAATGCCTGTCTATACTCAGAATGCCACCCACTGTGCACAACCAGGCATGAAGACCCCCATGGCCTTCCACAGAGAGTGGGATGGGGGGAGGGGTGGCAAAGACTATCACTCCTGTGAGAGATGTTCTGAAGGCTAGCATGTGTTATTCATTCTTCTGTGACATTTCAGGGTTCACAGCCTATCATTTCCAGGCCAATCCCAGGGCTTGAAGATGTTCCGGAGAAAGACATAAAATGACATGTTTAAGAGTGTTCATTCATGAGTTTGGCCTCTTGTCATGTTGAGACTCCTATGCTGTAACATACAAATATGGAAAGGCCTCGCAAACATGAAGAGCAGCTGTGTGTGTGTGGGGTGTGTGTGTGTGTGTGTGTGTGTGTGTGTGTGTGTGGTGTGTGGTGTGTGGTGTGTGTGTGTGGGGTGTGTGTGTGGGTGTGGTGTGTGTGTGGTGTGTGTGTGTGTGGTGTGTGTGTGTAACAAGCTGAGGTGGCTCCAGCTAAGGGCTCACTACTTCCTATCAGGCTGTTGCCACATTACACATAGGTACCATGTGAGCTTTCATATGTTCACATGCACACCTCACTTCAGACAATGTCTCTTAAACACACACAGCATCTTTAACTCGTGTCTGGTTCCCTCCTACCTGCACAGTTGGTATCCCCCTGCTGGCCAACATGGCATTCACTTTGAAGGTTCTGTACTTCATAAGGACTGCCCACTTGGCTACCACCAGTTTGTCTGAAGTGTAGGACACTGGTGACATGCTCCTTCCTGGCTGGCTGCCTTCCAACCTTCTTGATATCCTGTCTAATCTAATCCAGGGAAGTCCCACATCTCCTACAACGTTTTCACCAAAGACTTGCCCCAGGCCACCACTGGACAACAAGGTCCTGTCAGGGCTGGAATGTTTACTTGTCTTATGAATGGTGACCACCAGTATCCTAGTTAGGCCAGTGCTGTCCCACAGAAGACAAGAGAGAGGTGATCTGAGTGATCTCCTGTCATCCTGTCTCAACTGAGTCACATGCTTGGAGGAGGGGAACCCAGCTCCCTTCACCTCTTGGCACACACTGGCTTTGTTCACTGGCCCACAAAGCCTCACATCAATCTGCATAGCACATCTTTGTCATTTTACCAAACAGGCGTGGGAGGTCCCTCCAAGCTGTGTTGTGGTGCCATGGCTCAATTGGGAAAGCTTGACCTCCAGATCCCAGAGTTGACTACTGCACAAGTCCTGTGTTGGCCTCCATTATAGAACAAGAACAAGTCCTCTAACCTTTTTGCAAAGAGAACCATAATTTTTAATCATGTTGCAATTTACTTGTTTGTCCCCCTAAAACTCAAAATTTACCCAACCCATTCTAAAGGTTTTTCATGTTCATGGGAAAGACCTGCGTCCACAAATACACAGTTGGGGCTCTGCTGTGTCACCAACAGTTCCTGACATGGAGCTATCTTCTTTGCCAGGCAGGTAGGGCCTATGTTGGTATTGCCGCATGGAGAAGCTAGACCTCCAGCTTCTCAGAGAAGGAAACAATCCTGAGGAGCAGGTCTGAGGAACAGCATCTGCTGGCCCTGGGGCTGAGCGCATGTTGTCTGGGTGCCCTCGGAGATCTAGACAGATCTTTTGGGCTTGGACTAGGGTCAGGCAAAGACTAAGTGGAAAAGATCCTCTGCCAGAGGAGGGAGCAAAAGCCGTATGCAAATAGTTCCCTCGGTGTGGCAGTGTAGAAGATGAAACTGAAGGCAGGTGGGATCACTGATGAGAGGAAGAGCCTCAGAAGGCCCCTTGGGTTTCTGGGTATGGGGTCAGACATGAGTTGCTTGAGAATATCTGTCTTCCTTGGGAGTAAGAAAAAAGCACAGTCTGATGTGGAAGGGTTAGGAATATGAGAAAATTTCCAGACCTAAACCTGTGGCCATAGACTCACCAAGAGTCCATTGGCCTGAACATGTGCTGTTGTAGGGACTGACAGCCTGGGGCCAACCAGAGAAAGGTCTGGAGGACAGAGGGATCTAGTGATTTCTCATTGTTAGAATCTGTTTAAGATGGAAGTTATGACCTCCGCCTGGGCCCAGATGCCCCAGCAAAGTGGGTGACGTTCTGAAAGCACAGGCTCAAGTCCCTGAAGCTGGGTCAGGGCAAGAGCCTTAGGTTGTTACAGCCTCTGAAGTGAGTCTACACTCCTAAAGCATTGACCCCGTAACTCTGTGACAAAAGACAGTGGAAAACCCCTGCTATAGTTCTGTCCATCACCCTGACAAAGGGTTTGCTCATAACCTGACAGAAGTATCTGCTGATTATAAGCCTGGGAGGATACTGGTGGATTAGTCTGCCCTCAAGATGACAACCCAGTAAACTCAGTCAGAGCAGAGCTGCAGCAGGCAGTGTTACAGCAGCCTCCATGGTGTTGAGTCGTAGGTAACTCCAGAAGGCGGAGCAGGGCCATTTCCTGTGAGTTAGGTGTAGATCCAGAACAAGAAGAAGGGACAAAAGGAAACCCCGGGCTCTTTGGACAGTTATATCAGAGTTTCCTGATAAAGCTCAACTGAAAACTAAGTGTGCAGCTAGAGCCCAGAAGAGGAGCTGGCTGCAAACCTGTTGCTAGTGTTTGGCCAATAGGGTGTGGCAGGGAGGCCTGAGTCAGAATTCCTGGAGAGAATGGATGTGCCTTCCCTCCTGAGAAGGAGCAATGCTTCTGTGGACAGTTGACCCAGTGCCCTGACCATCAGGCTGAGGCCTGAGCTCACAAGAGGAATGCATAGATTCCAGGATCTGGAAAGCATGTACGTGGTTCTTCTCAGCTTTGCTTTGGTGGGAGAGAACAAAGGATGGCATGTGCTTAGGGAGGACTTCAAAGGTAAAAAGAAGTCTCATCTACTACCAACCATGCAAAGCAAGTGACATTTGAGCTGCTCACTTACCCAGACTCATTCTATCTGGCTTGTCCTGTAGCTCCCAAATTCCCTTCCTTGCCATCTCTTACTATGAAAGTTCCCTGTGTTCCCAGTGCCCAGTTGAAAGATGTGTAGCAGGCACCCTCACCATGGGCCAGCATCCTCAGCAGGATCAGATGTCATTGTCCTGAGTGAGCCAAGACCTGGACCATGGTAGCCTTTCTGAAATCTCTAGAACGAGCATATAACCTCTGTATATTTAAGAAACTGTTGTTCTTTGGAAATTCTAATTTAACTATGTCTTGTATGTTTCTCTGCCAAACTGGCAGCCTAGTCCTAGCCCCTCCCAGGCTGCATGCCTTCCCCTCACTTACTTAATTTCACTGACTGGACATTTTTTTTGTTGTCATGTGTCACCCACGTTGGGTCTGGGCCACATAGCACTCAGACTCTTCCCCCATTAGTCTTCATTTCCTGCCTTCTGCAGAACATTCTGTGTCTCAGGAATATCCTGTGGGTTTTCCCTAGGAAAGGGGCAGTGTGGGCTGCATTTTTTTCCCTTCAGAAGATACCTTTGTTCCTTTTGGTTGGAAGTGATCAAGCCACTGCACTTTGCTTCCCTTGCTGTGTATGCCCAGCCACCCCCACTGTGTGGAGATGACCTGCTTTCCCTAGCTACTTTCAGAATTCTGAGTCTGCCTTTGATATGCTGTGATTTGTTTCTGAACACCTATAGATTTCTGGTTTTGCTGTCTCCATGGGCTCTTCCCTGCCTGGGCCTGGGATTTCCCAGCTCTGGAGAGTAAGTGGTCACTCCTTCCTTCAGTCCTCTTTGAAGATGTTTTTCTGGGCCTCCCTCCTGGACACTGTGGCTTCTGCTCCGCCTTGTCCCCTTCACTGCAGCATCAGGGATTGAATCTTTCCAGCTTACCTCCTTATGTTCTAGTTACACACAGTGCTGTTACACACAGGTCTGCAGCTCTGTGTGGCTCTCTGTCTGCCAGGTCAGGTTCATCATTGAAAGCACATTGAACGGGTGTAATTGCAGCCTTTGATAATCCCAGTGGACTTTGTTTTGGGGAGATGGCATCAGTGACAGTACCTATGTTCCTACACACTACTCAGAAACCATCCTTTCTTGCCAGCCAGCCTTCCCACTACATGAGTCCTTGTCATAGCCTGAAAACCAGTTCTCCCCTGTGGTTGTCCACAGAACTCCATCTATGTCTGGATGTCACCAGTGCTTCAAGGGGCCCTTGCTCTGTCCTACCCACCATCTGGTCTTGGTTCTTTTGTACCATTGGTCTCCTCTGCCTGTCACAGTCTTCCCACCTCCCAGTCACTTTTCATGACTCTGATGACTTCAGAATTTTCTGGCCAACGTAAAATGTCCAGTTTATGTTGGCCAGTGTGAGCATGAAATGCCTCTTACAAGCGTGTGTGCTTGAGCACTGTTGTGGAAGTTGTGTAACCTTTTGGTTGTAGGGCCTGAGGGGCAGGGCCTGAGGGTTATGAGTAGTTGTGCTCACACCAGTGTTCCTACCTGATCGCCTGTGAGGCTCTGTGAGGCTGCTCTTGCCCTTGTACCTCCCACCATGATTTATTGAGCCAAACAAATCCTTCCTCCTATCACAGCAATATGAAAAATAAGAGTGAGATTTTGCTTGTGGTGATGGGCTAGGAGAGGGAGATGCCAGTGGCCATTGTCAACACTTAACCATGGGGCTACACGGTGCTGTATCCACCTCAGTCACCAGCTTTATTTGAAGCCACCTCTTCCCCTGCACAAGGTGCAGGTAGAGAAGCAGTAAGCTCTACCTCCTGGAATGATTAGCAGTTCCATCAAGAATGTCTGTCTTTGTACATGCTCATTTACTCAGTTCTGTGCTGGTACTCAGTTTATATTTCAGGTGCTGTGTTATCTCACTGCTCAGCCTGCTACCTGTAGCCTTGGAGCACTATTCCAAGTTGACCCTGTGTGTCTTCTGGTGTCCCTATGGCTTGTCCTTAAGTAGGTCCTAATTGTGGTTTCAAGTTCCTCTGGTGTTTTCCGACTCTGGCATCAGCCATTGTTTCTTTTGTTGGTGAATGGCTTTGAGATGGAAGGTTAGCTCCACCTGCCCCAGGCTCTGGCTGGCTCTTTGTTGAGAAATGCCTTTGGTTAGAAGGTCATGCTACCTGGGATGTAATTAGTAGCACTCATGAAAATCTGGTTAGGGATGGATGTGGCTTGGACCAGGGAAGTCTAGTGGCTATGCAAAGCAGCTCTGTAGGCAGGGTGAAGCCAGGCAAACTCTCAGGGTCACTTTATTTTACAGCTTCCACCCAGATTAGTTTCTCTTTGGGACTGGCTCTAGCTCTCCCTTGGTGTGGTCTCTCTGGTCTGTAAGCTTGTCTGCACAGCTGTTGTTGCTAATGTTCATTCTGCCCTAGGGCCCTGCTACTTGGGATTTTATGCCCTCGTTAGGAGTTTCATCTGTGAGAGGCCTACTCACTTCCCTCCATCTTCTGCATGTGTGGGAAAAGCAAGATTCAGAGACCTTGTGCATTCAGGGCAGGTCAGACAAGTGTAGCTTTCTCCCTCTGCTCTCAGTGGCACACACAGATAATGCCAAGCTGACACCCTGCATGCAGCCTACTCCTGGGCCTGTCCTCCTCCTGGGAACCCAAGGTATATTCCAGTGTACTCTAAGGAGAGACTACCTGTAGGAAGTATGTTTTTAAAAAAATTACCAAGTCATACTGCCTTTTTAGAGTTACTTCATCTTCCCCACAAATGACTCTATCTTTGGGAGTGAGGTCCTGTCTCTGGTGGACACCGTTTAATATATACATAGATTATACACTGGTTATTTGCCATCATAATAGATCTGTGTCTCTTACAGCTTGAGCCTCTGCCAGAAAAGGTTCTACATCAGAGACCCAATGCTAACGCTGTCCACTCCATGGAGAAAGTGATGGACATCCACGGTAAGTGGTTGGCCAAGTCATTGTGGGGACCTAGGGCAGGAGCACAAGGCCTTGCCTTCCCTGGCATGTGATGAGCTAGTACAGACTCCCAGAACCAAGTCCTGCTGTACCAGGCTTCAAAAGAATCTAGGCACCAGTGGTCTCCAGCTTCTTGGTTCAGTTGCATAGAACTTATTTGGACTGAAAAATCTGTGTCATGCCAGAGGTGCCTAGCAAGGGGTAGAACTCATACCCAGTTCAAATAACAAGTTTCAGACAGCAGGTACATAGCCAGACACCCACATATCGCCCTGCCTCAGGTCCACCTGCTACTCCTTGCCTGGCTTTGATACGCTCATCCTGGTACATAAGTTCACGTGGATGATGCACGCCTGAAGGCTTCACCCAGCTCCCCACTGCACCACTTAGTTCTGCCTTCCAGACTGTTTCAGCTGATGCCTCTGACTCTAAAAGTTGCTTAAGCAGGGCTCCCTGTGCTGAACCTGGATGTGATTATATCCACAGCATCTAGAAAACTCCAGGTAGGAAACTCCCTAAGTCTAGGTGCCAGCAAGTCTCCATGTGCCTGCTCCCAGAATTTCTCGTCACCCACAGCAAGGCAGAGTCCATGAATGTAGAGAGCCAGGTCCCACAGCAGTCCAGAGCCCTGTGTTCAGGTAGCCTGTAGTGCAGAAATTACACCACAAGGGCCAGTGTTTGTGAGGGTGTTGCCAGCCAGAACTCTTCAGAAAGACACTTTTGGGTACAAGTGAGTCTCCATAGGACCCCATTAATCTGTAGAAGTGGGGAGTCACTGAGTGTTCCCCTTCCCCCCAGGCAAGTACTGGCGCTGCCTGCAGCGTTTGTCCTCCACTGTGGGGCACTCTCTGATTGAGGCACAAAAGTGTGAGAATGAAGAAGCTGAGACAGTCACCGCCATGGCCTCGCTGTCTGTAGGTGTCAAACCTGCTGAGAAGAGGTAAGTTTCTGTCCATACTGTCCCTAAGGCCTGCTGAGTATACTTGTGCATGGAGACCTGACAGAATCTTCTTGTGTGTGCCCAGCCTTGTGCCATGCTTGCCCTTTAGGGACAGGATAGATGGTGGCATGCCCACTGACTCTACAAACCAATACTGTCTGTCAGGAAAGAGCTTGTGCCTTGATGGGGCAGGGATCTTGACAACTCTGTGGGAAAGGGAACCTGATTGCATGGGGCCTCCTTCACCCACCATGTACCCTGCCTGCCCCCCTTTTCTCCTCTACAGATCTGAGGAAGAGCCCATGGAGGAGGAACCACCACTGTAGCCCGAAGCTGCTGTTCTCTCCTTTGTTTGTCTGTCTTGAAGCTCAGCCAAGAAACTTTCCCGTGTCACTCCTGCGTCCCGCCTTGGTGCTCTCTCTGAGTGCAAAGGGACAGCAGGCGTGTAGCAGCAGCGGGAGGCCTTTCTGCCGCCCTGGACCACAGGTCTGGAGACGCACACGAACACCAGGTGTGGCAGATCACATGGAACACAGGACAGCGCGCAACACACGGGCACACGGACACGCCGCGGAAGCCAAGCACATGCTGGTGGGTTCCCCCAGGGAAGCCGCGAAGGAAGAAGCTTGTGGCAACTTGGGCAGAGTTGCTGAATCGAGTTGACATGAGGAAAATGAAAATCAAAGATCTAATAATACAGAACAAACTTGATTAAAACTGGTGCTTAACATTTGATTCTTACCCACAATCCCACAGTCTCTGTAAACCACTCAACTCATCTTGTAGCTTTTTTTTTTTTAAAACAGAAAGAAAAAAAAAAACAAGAAAACAAAACCGTTTTCTATGGCTCTGGCCTGCCTTGTGAACCTTAGTGGGGTGCTGTGGGGGTTCACAGCTTAGTGAGGGACAGAGTTGGAAGAAACTTTAAAGAAAAAAAAAAAAACTGGACAGAACAGAAATGTGAGCCTGGGAGTCAGCTGGAGCTTCTCGAAGCCATCGGAAGATGCGAGTTTGTGCCTTTTTTTATTGCTCTGATGGAATTTTTTGTGGCTGGGTTTTCTGAAGTCTGAGGAACAATGCCTTAAGAAAAAAACAAAAACAAAAAAAAAACACCACTAAGAATTGGTGTGACAGTGTCCTGTGGCTGGCTGAGTCTGGTGATGCTGGCCTGGCATTACAAGAATGGGCACCAGCCACTGTCCCCGAGAGCCGAAGTACAGCCAGCCTTGCTTGGTTTGATTGCCATTAAAGGAAGATGAGGTAGTTCCAAAAAGCAGCGACCGCCGCCACCGGCAGTTTTGAAGTCTAACACGTTTCAAACGGATCCAAAGTGTTCTTTCCTCACCCGTCACTAGCAGCTGAGCATCTCCATTCGGTTGTGAAGCATGTCTAGGCACACTGCAGTGTTACGATCGGAATGCTTTTCATTAAAAGCAGGTAGCATGAAGTATTGCTTAAATTTTAGGTATAAATAAATATATATATGTATAATATATATTCCACTGTATTCCAAGCTAAGAAACTTGATTCTTATGAGATCTTGATAAAATATTTATAATGCATTTATAGACAAAGTATATATAAATATATATAATAAATCCAGACCGCAGAGGTCCTGGCAGGTGAAAGACATGTGTGTTAGCTCTGAGGTGCTGAGGGCTGGAGTCTGGATTGAAGCCCAAGGATTTTTGAGCTCCAGATTGGCCAGCTTCCAGATTGCCAGCATGTTCACCCCTGGGCAGCTTCCCTACCAGTTTGTACTTTAATTTTAATTATTTTCTAACAGAACCTCTGCCCTCTCCAAGCCTCCATGCACATATGTACCTGATGAGTTTTTATAGCAAAAGATATAAACTTGCTGTTGATTTTTGTATGAATTTTTCACAAAAAGATCCTGAAGAAAACATTATTTTGTGGATTTTACATTTTTCCCCCTTACCATTCAGCAGTTTTTCTGAAGGTGGTAATGTCTGGAACTTTTTCTTTCTAAATTCTTACTTGTATATTTTTTTTAGCTCTGAAGGTTATTTTTATGGTTTGATTTTGTTTCTTTTTGTACAGCAAGCAGGGCTCTGCTTTGAGCAGGACCGCTGCTGTCATGCTTGGTTTTTAAGAGCAAACCTCTTGAGATTGAGCAGCAGGTCTGCGTGGCGCCCTTGTCTTGTCAAGCTCACCTGGGGGCTGCACAGCCAGGGGTCTCTGCCCTGCAGCACTAGTAATATCCCAGGGCGGGCGGGCGGGCGGGCGGGCGGCGGCATTAATGTGTGTGGGCTTGTAACCACTCCATCAGGATAGAACTCCATCTCTAGTTTCCCAAAGACCTTTGAGGCGCGTCCACAAGCGCCTGGCCCAGAGCCCGGCCCTGCACCTGTTCAGGAATTTCCATTGCGGCCTCAATACCCAGACTCTGGCTACAGCCACAGCCCTGGGTTTGTAGCCTGTGGCTGCTGAACCAAGGCCTTTGTCCTTGTCCTGCAGGAACACACAGGGTCCTGAGGGACAGTCAGTCTTTGTCTTTGCTCTTTTTTTTTTTTCCTATGACAACTGACTTTTTAACTGCTAACTTCTTTTCTAGCACTTAAAGCCGCCAATTTCATTCCAAAGTTTGTGGAGTTCAGACTGGCGAGAGGAAGTTGAGATACTCAGAAGGAACATCAAGCTAAGTTTCTGAATTTGGTGGCGTTTACAGGGTAGATGGGAACTAGGTCAGGCTTTTAACAGACAGGCTGAGCACACATTCTTGGACTTTGGATCGCTGGGCTGCTCTGAGCGCTGAGCTGAGGCAGTGGGTAGAGAGGTCTTAGGCCATGCCTGCCTCCGTCCTCCCTGTGGCTACTCTGGCCCTTGGCAGAAGGAGCAGACTTGAGGGACCCCATGCAACCTCTCCCTTGCTTGTCACTGCATGGTGACAGAGGCCAGCTAGCTGCTCTTCTAGCCACCTTGGCCCATTTTCTGCATACCCTGACACCTGCCCTGTTGTGCCAGCCACGACTTGTGGGAGGTGCACCTCATCTTACATTTTCAGGTGATGGGTAACAGGCCACTCGGTGGCCAGGGTACTATGAGAGGGACTCACTTTGGTCCTATACAGTCACCCTTTGATGCAGGGGCCTGGCCAGCGAGCCAGCTCACTCCAGCTTCCCTGTGAGCTGAAAGCATTTTCTTTAGCCTTTTCTTCCCTTTGAAGATATATGTGGCTCTTCCCCACAGTCATCTCCCAGGGCAGAGGGCAGAAGGTCGGCCTTGACCTCCAGGGCAGGACCACAGCACTCCCCTGCCTGGACCTTGAACCTTCCACCTCTCCCTTCCTTTGCAAAGGCTTTGGTGGGTGCTGGGAAGGGAGCCGGGAGCAAGCACTTTACATCCCTTTAAGGGAAGCCCAAAGGCACCGTGTCCTTAGGATGCTGGTGTTTACTCACCCTTGGGTTTTCCACCTGCACCCTGAGAGCCCACGCCCCACCAGCAGGCGGCTGTTCCCAAGGCCACCACCCACTGGGACATCCCAGGGCTCTGGCTTGAGGGCCGCTTTATCAAAGTTTCAGTTTTTCTTTACTTTCATATCTGTCCCCAAGAGGAAGGACCATCCTACAGTGGTCTCCACAGCACTGGTGATGGGCTTGGCCGTGTTTCTTTCCTCAGAACATTCCTTCTTCACTGGTCACAGCCACGTGCTCATTCCATCCTTCTTTTTGTAGACTTTGGGCCCATGTATTTTATGGGCATTGATACATATATAAATATATAGATATAAATATATAAATATATTTTTTTAAGTTTCCTACACCTGGAGGTTGCATGGACGTACGCCGGCATGTCTTTATATTGTATACAGATTTTGCACGCCAAACTCGGCAGCTTTGGGGAAGGAGAAACAATGCCTTTCTTTCCCCTCTCATGATGTTTGCAGATGCAGAAATTTTTTTCTGTAAAACAAAACCTTGAAGGAGAAGAGGGGGGAGTTTGAGTCTTATTGAACTTATTCTTAAGAAATTGTACTTTTTATTGTAAGAAAAATAAAAGGACTACTTACACACTTGTCGTTAAGAAAAGTTTACCTAGCACCTTTGACATACCGATAGAGAGTCGATTGTACCCACGTGCAAGCTCCACATTCAGACCCTGCTGCCTGTCTGTCAAGCTGGCTGGGGGCGTTTTCTTTTGTTTTGTTGGTTTTCTCCTTTTCTCTCCCTGCACAGGGCCAGATGCACCCTGCCTGCTGTCACCGGCCTCTGGTCGAGAACCTGAGGTCCTGGTTGAGTCCCCATCTCAGCACAGCTGTGCTGGTGGGTTTGTTCCTTCTGGAAGACACGGGGCTAGGGTTCCGCATTGGGCAATCCAGGCCTTTGTGAGCCCTAGGTCTAAGCGACACTTGGCACTCACTGGAGGAAACTATTTCTCCCTCTCAAGGATCCGGGCACGCTCTGCACCCGGCCTTGGTGGCCTCACCAGGCTCACATTGATCAAAGTCTCCCATGGAAAAAGAAGAATGCAGACAGGCCTTGTTCAGGGTTGTGCACTCCACTGAAGGGTGCCGTTTCCCAGTCTGTAAGAATGTCAAACATGCTGTTTCCATGTATGCTCAGGAGGCTGACCTCATTCGGCAAGAGCTCTCACTACAGAAGTGTGGTCGAAGCCACCGGAGCGCTGCGACGTGAAGCTGTATGTGCTCCACAGCCACGGCCGCCTTCACTCTGTAACAGCCTGTTTTCTCTTTGATTGTCTGGACCTCCCCTCCGCGGCGCTTTCTCCTCTTGGCGGGGTTGGGGGGTCATGTTTGGTTTTCATATTCTTGTTTCGTTTTGTGTGGTGGGTTTCACTGACCGGCGGGGTCCTCTGGCGGTCACCTCTTTCCACCTCCCGGGTCCAGTGTTTGTACCACATCACACACTTGTCGCTCTCGTGGTGTAAATAAAGACTGCGTTAATTGCCCTCCCATCTCGGCTACCTACTTGTGTTCTTTTCCCCCAGCATATGTTTGCCCGGGACCCTGGGCACTGACTCCCGTGCCCTGGGGGAATCGCTGGCCCCCATCACTTGAATTGAACTCCAGCAACCTCTCACACTTTTCCCAGCTAAGCACTCAGGGCAGGTATGAAAGCTGCCGGTTCCCACCAGCAGCAATGAAAGCCCGACTCCCACCAGTCCAGGTTCGCTTGTGGCGTTTGGTTTCCAGAGGAGCAACGTCTACTATCAGGCTAATGACAGCGGGACATATAAACTGTGCTATAATTTCAACTTACGTGTCGAAGCTGTCCATGCTGTGTTACAGGTTATAGTCAGGCCTGGATGTCCCTGGTTTCCGGTCTTCTAAGACTGTGAGTCAGCCATCTCTGAAGGCTGGAAAGAGGTGTCCTCCCATACACTCCTTGGGTTGGCAGATCTTTCCTGACTCCCAGCCTAGCATGGTACCCACAGCAAAGCAACCTAGGAGAGGTATCCCCTAGGTAGAAGACTTGAGGGCTAGTCCTTATAAATTTCAGGTATCTCCTGGGCTTCATGGGTTTTTTTTTTTTCATTTTGATTAATAGCCAAATGCATGCCAGCTATCGATTCTTAGAAGCTCTAATGAGATAAGAAGAAACTTGGAGAATGTTCAGAACCATTCACCATAACAGTCTACTGTAAAACCTCTCTCAGTCAGAATCACACCCCATCAGAGCCTCACTGGGGAGCATGAAGTCATGAAGCTGGAAGGTTTGTTTTAGTAGTTCTGAGAACTCTTAGGACCACTGAAAGCTCTTTCTCAACTGCCCACTTAGGAAAGTGCTGGCCCCTGCTCTACCTCCTGCCTCTCATTAACAACCTCAATTCACCCAAGACAGCAGTCCAAATAGTATGATGCATATTTCTGTCCCTTCCTTCCCCTCTATTCATTCATACTACCTCACAGCCTGGCCCCTAAGTAGCAGGTCTCCTAGACTGGCCAGGCAGGAGCAATAGGGGAAACCAAGAAACTTGACTGACTAATCTATTCCCCTAGTCACGTATAGCTTGAACAAAGTAAATCCAAGGTTAATGATAGGGGGTGGGGATATTGTCACTAGTGCTAAGAAATACATTCCCAGCCACAAATGACCAGACCGTAGGTAGAGGCCCACCTGCAACAAGAATGCAAAATGGCCAGTATGATTGTGGGATGGGTACAGTGAGCTGTCCTAAGGTTCTGGACAAGGACACTTCTGTGGGGCTCATTCCAAGTATCAGAGTGAGTGGTTACCTGGAATCCAAGACAGCCACACCCTGTTGGGGAGCAGTTGCAGGTGAATGTGAATCTTCTTTCCGTGGCTGATGGGACAAGAGTTGAATAATGTCCGATTGTGTGAGAATTGGACATGCGACACTGGACAAAGTAAGGCTGAGATGAGATGCCCAGGAGTTGGATTTACCCAAAATGGCAGAGGTCCCCAATCCAGCCTAAGCAGGTCTGATAGGGAATTGATCCCTTGAGTTTCCATCACAGCCACACTCCTGTGTGTGAGAGGAGGCCTGAAACCAGGACAGGAGGTCGGCTGTGAGAGACCTGACTGCTGGAGTCAGGCCAGGCTGAGGTCTGAGGACGTGCTCTATAGAGTACCACAGCAAGAACAGGCTGCACACATACCACTCACCACAGGAAGGGAGACCAGTGTTATTCCAGCACCATCCAGGGATGGTTTGCAGAATCAGCCTCACCCAGTTGGCCGTCTACCCAAGTCCCCAAGCCCTGATCCATAAGAAGATGAATTGAGGCCATGCTACTCATGAATGCCAGACCCTTGAGCCTTCCCCCAGAATCCTGGGGAATGCAGACCTAGAAAGTGGGACCCCCTCCCTGGATTCCTTAGGTTAATTTCTTCATCTTCCCTAACAGGACAGCTGTGGGCTTTCTGAGCCACAAAGACACCTGGCACCTGTACCCAGCATATACTCCCAGTATTGCTCACCCTCTCTTCTTACTGGGTAGCTTTGTACTGTTGGGTCCTGTCCATAGACCTGCCTTCTACCCATCATCCAGAAGGCAGAAGTCATACACAGCACCCTGAACCAGTAACTGCATCAGGATACTGAGATGGAAACTGCCTTGACTCCACAATGGAGACAGAGTCAGGTAAAAGGAGGTCAAGGGGAAAGTGGGCAGCAAGAAGGACCATCCAGGCAGTGGGCATGGCTACAGGAAGATGTTGAGGAATTTGGGTCGGGACAGGCACAGGGGCATGAGTCAGGGCCCTAAACTCATCCAGATGAGCTAAGTATGGCTGGAATTTCCAGAGACGGGACCCAGCACCCACAGACACTAGAGAGCTGCCTGTGAATGTAAAACCCCCTCCTTGAATCTGGACATTGTATAGCAGCCTAACATAGCTGCAGTTGCCCAGCAGGTTGTACCCTGTAGGAGATACCTGCCCAAACTCTGGATTGATCTTCTGACAGACTGTGAGCAGAGGGTGAAAGGGGATGGAATTCAGCATGACACTCAGATGCAGTATGAGAGAGGATTGAGTGGGAGTGGCCAGGGCTCACAGAGCTCCCTGGGGATAGATCCCATGAGGCTGACAGTTCTGGCTTTGGACACACTGACTGGGCTGCACTGCTCATCCACTCCCCAGCCGCAGATGGTAGCAGGTACTTGGACACAGGAGTCTAGACAGGCAGACCGTGACTAGAAATGCATATTAGCGTATCACAGACTAGGTATTCATCATGGATGTGAAGCTGGGTAGCAGGGTACAGCAGTGGCTGGCAATCTGAGAGGAGGTACTATATCCACAGAGGATCCCTCTGAGGAGATGCAGGAGGGGACAGCTCAGGAGGTAAGGAAATCATAGCTTGTGAGACACTGGGGGGGGGAAACACCAGAAAGATAGCAGTACACAGTTGGGGTACAGGTTGGGAGCTCAGAGTGGAGAAGTCTCTCATAAGGCCAGGACAGTGAGCCTGTAACACATATCCTCAACATGGCCTCCTTCCTTATCCAACCTGACACCTGGATGCTGGCACCATCATAAACACAGCTCTGGGAACCAATCCCACTCAAGAGCAAAGCAGGTTCTCACTTGCCAGAAACAGAGCCCTGAAATTTCCAAGTGATGACCAGATACACGAAGCCCCAGCTATGTCACTGAACTGATGAGGCTACCAGGAGAAAAAGCCATCATTCTTCATACAGGAAGAAAAGGATGCTCCCAGAAGCAAGGACAAGCCCTGGAGGTAACTCCAGATGACAGTACTCACTGTGCTGCTGGCAGGACCTGCGGGGTATGTGCTGTGAATCCACTGCTGGGTCCATTGTAGCATCTCCATTCCCAAGAGTGACAGGTCCCAGGTTCACTGAAGTCACAGTGAGCCCCGCTGAGAGGGATGTGCCCCTTCACAAATCCACATGGTCCCCATGCCTGTCCGTGGGGCGTTTTGCTCACAGTATATTTTTGTCTTTTGCCATTTAACAAAATCTCATATAACAAATAGCATTTTCTTTTCTAACTCTTTTTCCTAACAACATCTTAAGAGTCTGGAGAGGGGGCTCAGTGTTAGAGCTTAGAGTGCACACTATTCTTGCAGAGGACCCAAGTCCAGTTCCCAGTACCCACATCCATTGGCCCACAACTCCCCGTATCTCTAGCTCTGAGAGATTCAACACCCAATACCCTCTGCTGGCTTCAGGCACTAAACCCATGCGCACGCACACGCGCGCACACACACACACACACACACACACAAGTGTCTGTAATTTAAAATAATAAAAATAAACATTTAAGAAATTAGACACAAAGCTGGGTGGTAGTGGCGCACGCCTTTAATCCCAGCACTTAGGAGGCAGAGGCAGGCGGATTTCTGAGTTCGAGGCCAGCCTGGTCTACAGAGTGAGTTCCAGGACAGCCAGTGCTACACAGAGAAACCCTGTCTCAAAAAAAAAAACAAAACAAAACAAAACAAATCAAATCAAAAAAAGAAAAAGAAAAAAAAAAGAAATTAGACACAAAACAGTATCGTTTAAAACCCTCAGCATGGAAAGGGAATGCTTTATATTTATTTACTTATATCCTTAAAATCTATTTTAAAAAAATACCACCAATATTACTACATTGAAAGAAATTGCCAGAAAAAGAGGAGTAAGGTGGACTCACATGAAACAAATGAGTAACACGTACTGAATGGAAATGGAAAGCAAAGGTCTTTCCGCTGTCAAAAGCCCAGGCATGGATGGTTCTCTGGCATATCCGTCCTCACACTCAGGAGCAGAGAGCCTGCTGACACTGCAAGCTAGGGCCACACATGCACTGAGACCTGTGCTCGGCACTTCCTAGTCACTATACCAAGAAGCAGTGTAAGGATAGACTTTTTCTGGCTCACTGTTTGAGAGGGTGCAGTCAGTCCTTCACAGGAGGGAAAACGTAGTGGCCGGAACAACTGGGTCTGTGGCAGCAGACATGTAAAGCTACTTATTTATAGTTAGTGGGTGAGGAAACAGATTTGTCTGGAACCAGGGCCCTCACTAACCCTCAAGCCCTATCCTCCAGTGACCTACTTTCTCCAGCAAGACCTTATCATCTCAAGGCTTTACAACTTTCAAAAACACCACCCTTAGGAAACAAGGGTTCAAATGTATAAGTCTATGGGGGGACATTTTACATTCAAACCACAACAAACTAAGCCTTTGAACAAGTTATTTGTAGATTGAATCCATCAAGATACAGAAATACAAAACCATCCATGGTGGGGTGGGCTTCATCCTAAGAACGCAAAGTTAGTTTTAACACTTCAATATTAATATCTAATATCTAACAATGTATTATCTAGCAGGTGTTTTGAGCAAGGCTGTAAGATATGAAAGCAGAATTAAAACAGGCATAAGCCTGCCTGGGTAATCACAATGTGCACCCAGTAGGCCAAGGCAAGAAGATACCAGCTTGGGCTGCATGGTGAGATTCTATCTCAAAAAATAAAATCACCATATAAAAAGTAAATGTATTTCTATACACTAACAATTAATGGTCCAAAATTAAGTCAACAGATCTAAGCCAACTGTGGAGACATGATCCCAACTCTTGAACACAGGAGGATCACGAGGCAGAGCCAGCCTGGACAACATAAGACATCAGGGGCCAGCCTGGACCACATGAGACCTCATGTCACAACACTGAACTGAGTTGTACTGAGAGCTTCGGTATCACAACAATGCCAGGATGCTCTGCTGACAGTGTTTGATATTGTTAATGGCGCCCTGAGAATGTGCTGACAGAATGTGGAAGTTATCCATACTCGAGTAACAGAGTAAGGATGACAGGAACAATTGGCTCATGCCACAAAGGCTCTGACAGTGCAGACACCACCAGCGGTGTATTGACGGAAATAGGCTTCATTGGTACAGCAGGGATAGAGCCCAGATGGTATCTACAGATGCCACTGGTGCTCTGTTAATGAAGCATGAATGCCTCTGACACTATCAATAGTGTGTTGACAACACTGGCAGTGTATCGACTGTCGAAACTCTATTGACAGACTATTAAAGAATAAACACTGTCAGCGATGTCCCTGCCACTCTGATGTGAGCATCACCATGCTCTGAAAGCACTGACTTCTGCATCATTCCTGGTGCCCACGTTTTCCAGCCCCATGTTCACAGATGCTTCTCATAGAGACTCCACCATCTCTGACTCAGCGAGCTCTCCTAGGCTTGCTCCATCCCAAAAGCTGCTGCTGGTCCACAGAGCTATTTAACTCAAATCCAAGTTGGATGGCATCAAACAGAGTGAAGGTCTGAGCCTGTCCATCCTGGTGTAGCGAGGGTTTCACGATTATATGTGGCTCTGCCACAGCTGACATTCACAACTCCAGTGGGTCTGTTAGGAGTTTTGGTGTCTGTGCTCATGGGAAATTTACTAACAGATTTCAGGTGGCAACTCCTAATCTTCTGCTTTTTTTTTTTTTTAACTAAGTTTTGTTGAAAAGTGGTCCCCAAGTCCATGTGTCCATGCAGTTAGTCCTCCTCATGCCAGCTGAGGGCAGACTTGGTAATCAGAATATAGCAGGATAGCCTGAAAGCTGACCATATATCTAAAGCACTGCACACCACATGCCAGCAGGGGTGAGCGTGAGTTGAAAAGCAGCTGGAAAATGTGATGAGTACAGGGTACAAGCCCAGACCAGGAGGGTTAATTCCCCATGCCTGCTGCCATCCCAGGGACAGTCATTTATCTTGTTCCCTAAACAGCCTTTGGGCAAGCCAGCTACACGGCTCTCAGAGGTAGGCTGACCCAGAAAGTAAGCAGAACCAATCCCTGGGAAAGTTGGGACTAGATACATGGAGGCCCACTTGGAAAAGGCAGCTCCCATGACACCAAGCAGAATGAGAAGACAAAGGAAGAGCCAGCATGCCCTAGGGAGGCTGAGGGTGTGGCCAGCATCCAGGGTCCTCAGCAGGGTAGCACTGTCCTTGGGGCGGGCCTCAGCTTTCTGTGTGGAGGAACATCTGGTTCTGATCCTTTGTCATTCAGGGTGAGAAAGTTATTCTGGGTAGTGAAGGGAAGGACCTATGGACTAGAGTTCCATAGACATGCAGGGTCCATGGGTCTGGCAGCCCAACTGTACCTGGTGCTCTAGCCCTTGCTGGGAGCTGTGTGCCATCAGCCAAGGAGAGAATGGGCAGTCTGTCCTAGGCTGGGAAGCAGTGCTGATCTGTGGTGGCCCGGGGATGGGATAGGTATTAACTCACCCCTGACACCTTTGGTACCCTAGTTGGGAGAGTGTTCTCTTCAAAATTCCTAGGTATCACAGTTCTGTGTAAGGGTTTGTATGGAAACAGAGCCCGATCCTGCTACGACGATCCAGGAGCTTATATCTCTCTTCCGAGTAGCTCAGGACATTTTCTTCTCTGGGTCTATTTTGTCTAGAGTCTAACCTTTAGACTCTAAGTTTAAGTCCCACTGGCTCCCCATCAGTTAATGTCTTCCATGCCCCACTCTTCAGAAGTACCTTGCATGAGACCCACCCAGCTGTGAGGCACGGTCAGGGAGGTGCTGAACAAGCAGTTGCCCTTGGGTGTGCTGAGGACTCTGCTCTTAGGTCTCTTGCTTTCCGCCCTTGGAAGGGGGCCTTCCTGATTCTAAGCCTGAGGCTCCTTTTGGCTGATGACCTGCAGAGACACACCCTCAGGGTAAGTGTGATATGCTGAGGAGACATGAGCTTGGCTCAGCGTGGAAGTTTTTTTTCCCTTGTATCATAGAGTGTCCAAGTCCAAGTTAAAATGCGCCTTAAGCCATTTGACGCAACAAAGTTGCTTTAAGGCCAAGCTACTCAGAGGGCTGAGTGGGATCTAGTGAGCACTGGTGTTCTTTGGCTGCAGATTGGATGAGAATGGTATTGCCTGGGAGGAGTGGCTGTGTGGACAAAAGTAAGTGACCCTCTGGCCACATCTACCAAGGTCCTGCTCTCTAACACCCAGGAAAGAACATTATATTGATAAATTGTTGAGTGCTGTTTGAGTTCACCGAGATGTTGGAACTGAGATGCCTGTGCCTGGAATTCCTAGCACACCCACATGCTGTTTGAGGTCACTGAGATGTTCCTACTTCAGACCCGAGCATGCTTGTGTCAGACGTCCTTCCAGCCAACCCGAGATGTGGGAAACGGCCTAAGAATAGAAACACTGTGTTCTTAAGAACAGCTAGAAGGAGCCCCATTTCCAACAGAGGTTATGACTGTCTATGATATAAAAAGCGCCAGACATGGAAATGGGACACTGGAAGTTCAGCCATGGGGAGAAAGCTCAGCCAGGAACTCCCTCTGACTGCCTCAACTTCCCCGTCGGTTTCTGCTGGACGATGTTATCTATTTACTGCTGTTCACTCTTTCTCTGGGAAGCTTGTTCAAGGACAATCTGCTCTGCAGAACTCTAGCAAGGTCACCCCAGCATGGCTTCCCCAACATCTGGATGCCATGGATGCCCCGGTTTGGTGGTGTCTTTTTGTCTATCAGACACTTGACACTTCTATCCATCCATTACGTCCTGTCTGGTCTTCATGTGTGCTTGCTGTATACTTCAACGCACTCATTGGACATGGAATACATTCTCCACACTACACAGAATACGATGTCAAAGTCCTGCCTCCTGCTGCCCTAGGCACAGGTGCGGACAGGCACAGATCTGTGGCCTTCCCCACCCAGACATCAAGTCAAAGTAGCTTCACCTAAAGTCACTCCCAAGTCTCTATGGGTGGGACTGCCCCTCAGACCCTAGCTGAGGTGGAAATATGAAGTTAAAAAGTGCCCAAACATGAAGTGAGGCGGGAGATAGGGGGAAGGAGTCCTTGAGTGTTTGAGCTAAGCCTCAGGGGTCTGAACACTGACCTTGGAGAACCCTGTAAGGTAGCTCACAGCCCAGGCAGTTAGACCTTTCCGACAGCCTGCAAGGCCCTGAGAGCCCCCAGGGTCCCAGGGCTAGTGGAAGATGGGTTGGGGTCTTGGATCTCAACAGGCCACCTACAGAACTCACAGCTTTTACATATGAATGCCCTCAGGCTCCTGGAACAGGACGGGGCCTGGCCCCCCCAGCCTAACTCTGAGATGCTGCAGAGAGGCACTGGGCCACAGCTGCAGCCACCCACAGAGGAGTCTATGTCCCAGCACTGGGGAGGCATGTGGCAAAGCAGAGCACATACTTCTGTCCGAAAATAGATTTTATCTGAAGAAGAAACAGATGGGGAGGGAGTCAGCTCCTTCTTTAATGGAAAGCGCAGGAAGCAGGGGGAGTCTACCCTAACCTATTTTCCTCCTATCCCTGAGGACAAGCTTAGAGACCTCCACAGACCCTGGGGCATTTAAGCAGCTGGTAAGGCGGGACCAGGCCAGCAAGGGAGGTTAGGCAGGTGTCCTGAGCTGGCTGAGGAACCTGATGTCCCTGCCTCCTTCTGCAGAGCCAGAGGGGTCAGGAAAGGCCTCAACATTGGTTAAAGTGACCCAACTCACCATGCATGGTGTAACTAAGACCACAGGCATTAGCAGATAAGGGCCTTCAGCAGGGCATTCTGGCTGAGTGAGTGAACAAGGGACTCCTGGGCAGCGCCCTCCAGGCTAGTTCAGGACCTCAGCTCTGCTGCCTGGGGTTGCTAAGTTACAAGATTGGCAAGTGAGACCAGTAAAGCATCCAGAATGCAGCTGCCAGGGATTCTGGGCTCTACAGCCCATCCCCACCATCCCTACAGCTGGATCTAAATCTTATCTGGTCAAGGCCTCCCTATGTCATCTCTTATGATGTCACTGTTCCCAGCCTCACTTTTCAGCACCCAAGGGCTCAGTTTCCATGTTCCTCATGAAAACAATCCACTCACTGTACTAGGCCCACTCTTTATCCAGGATAATTATGCTTGTAAGATCAGCTTAAGCAGACTCTTTGGGCCCAGCAGTACCTTAGAGAGAATCTAGGTCCTAATCCAAGCTAAGGGCACATTTATTCCCTCCTGTGAGGTGTGCCATTGAGGCCTGATGTGGACCACAGTAACGTGTCTACAGCAACAGAAACCACACACACAAACACACACACACACACACACACACACACACACACACACACACACACATCTTGGATGGGGAGGGGGGTCCAGAAAACTCACAGACATTTACAAAGCCTTGCATACCTGTGTCTCAACACCACACATTCTCAGCTCATGTCACACACAGCACTCTGGTCCCCCAAGTTGAGCTGGAACCCTGTGTTCCAGCTGGGCCACAGGGCTCTACAGTTAGGAAGACCTGAGTCATGGATTGGGCATGCACATCCTTTCTTGCAAAGGTGTCTTGTAGACAGTAAGAGTGTAGACACTGAAAGTCCTTAAGCTGCAGGAAGCATAAAAAGTCACGGGTCTCTGAGATCTGCCGGAGTACTGGGCTGAAAAGTGAGCTCACAGCCACGGTGAGGGTTACAACCCTAGCATCCTCCTGTGGACTTCAGTCGTGTCCATGGAGCCTAACGCCCACTCTTCCCCATTGAGAGTAAGAGCTGATGGACCCCAGAGAGGCCCAGCTTCAGGCCCCACTGTCAGAGATGCCCCTTGAACCCAGCAGGACCACAGAGATTGAACCTCTGCAGAAGAGACGGTTACATTGGAACCTTCTGTCAGTTCCAGGAGTGGGGCTGCTCTTACACCACCCCCTCCCCACTGCTGCCTCAGAGTTGTTGGAGTCAAAGAAAGGGTGGACTTCCTGCTCTGCACCTGCCTTTTATCAACAGCCACAGGGACCATCTGAGACATTGAGGACCTGGATCAGCCTTAGAATGGAGCTTGGCATAAGGGAGTCTACATACTCCTTTCGGGCAGAGCTGGGACAGTCTAGAGAACAGCCCACAGGACGGGCATTGGAGTGCCGGTGGAGTGAAGCCAAGAGTCAAAGGAGCCACACAGCATACCATGTGGTTCTGTACAGCTGCAAAGAGTGGGTTGGAAATCAAGCTGTAAGCTTCCTGGCAGCACAGACGGGGAAGCAACCCGACAGGAAGATGACAGCAAATGCTTTCGCCCTACTTCCCAGGAGCAGCCAGGGAAACCCTGGAGGCTTCGGGATTTTGACTTAGTATTTTTTTGGTTGGGGGTTTGAAATGGACAGGGAGGAGAAAGACCTTCCTTACCATGGAGACAAGATAAACATCTAAGGACAGGGCAGCCACTGGAGATTGTCTTGTTTCCCCGGGTCACAGTACAGCCCGGGAGAGGGGAAAAAGAGGGTGGAGTGATTTCCAGATGTTTCTGGAAGTTTTTTTTCCACTTTCCTTCAGGCTCCCACCAGGGCAGTGCTGCCTGTCAGCTGTAGGTGCAGGTCTCCCAACTGGTCTCCATTCTACCTGCAATCCTCCACCAAACAATGACTGGGGCCCTATGCTCCATTCTGTGTCCCCTCTAAATACAGAGAGTGGCCCCCTGGTGGTCACGGCACCCTCCACTGACCTTACCCCTCAGGGCAAGGGCTGCCTGGCCACCCTGCTAGATCCAGGTTCCAAGTGGCTCTGCACAAGTTCGGGGTCACTTTGCCATGAAGTCCATTTATCCAGTCTGTGGATGGATTAACTGTCTAATGACCAACTGACCTCAGACTCAAGCACTCCAAGCTCACTGACAGAAAGGGAGGCTGGCTCAAAGCCCAACTGGCTCACCTCCCAGGGCTGTGGGGAAAGCTGGCAGATGCCTAGAAAAGCTTAGTGGGAGCCTGTACAGCCCTCTCTCGGGTGTTATAAATATCAAACAAACAAACAACAACAAAAACGAAGTGTCTAATTTGTCTGACAGCAAAAACTAAGAATGAAGGACCAGTTTCCTTGAGGTTTCTGCAATGTAGCCTGGAACCCACTGAGCTCATCAGAGGGTTAAGGGGACATAAAGCCCATGGGACATGACCTTGATCACACCTGGATTTGACCTTAGTCTTCTTTGTTGCATCTCAGACTTACTCATGAAGTGTTTAACCATGAATCACACTCTGTGATATAGAGGGCAACATGGAGAGACACCTGGATAAAATACAACCAGGAAGGCCCCATTAATGGGACAGGACTTGTCCTCTTCCATCTGTACCTGAAGCATCTGGATCTTCTTATAGTGATATCTTGGACAGATACCCCTCATGTGTCAGAGTCAGCAATGAGGCCACTGAACTGAAGACTTACTCCTGTCAAAATCTATGACATATATACATGTAGAACACCTGCCTTTTGAGGTCATTTGAGGGACAATGGTGGCAGAGACCCAGAACCCAGAATAGCCCTAGCTTGAATGCCCAGCCTCCTGGGATTCCACCTTCAAAACTGGGCCCCACTTGAGCCATCCCAGAGGCCTATAACAAGCAGGACTGTCCCTCAGAGACAGAGACCTGGCTTCTGGGTGGTCGGACACTGGTTTGCGTGAGTCACTTGGCCGATGAGGGAGCCATGCTGGCTCCCCACACCCACATGTCATGGTCCCAGCCCAAAATGTTTTCTACACTCCTTTGTATTCTCAACAATTCTAGGAAACTTTTATAACCTTGTAAAAGAAGAAGTAAGAATTGGAAAGAGAAGCCCAGCAGACAAGCTTGGGGAGGGTGGGAAAGGGGGCAAGCCGCTCAAAGACGGAACCATAGAAGGCCAGCAGCCAGCTCAGGGTGGGCCTGGCTCCTTCTTGTGCTCTGAGCCTTGGCTCCCTTGGGCTTGGCTCAGGGAAACACTCCATCAACTTCACACTCAAAGATACAGTCTGGTCTGAAGAAAGGTGTCCTGGTGTTCACCAGAGCTGCTGTGGTCTGTGGCCTCCTGGGGACTCTTGGGCCCACAAGTTCCTGTGCACTGTAAGCTGTAAGCCTTCATCCATTCTCTCTCAAGGAGTTCCTGTCCATGCTCCTGTCCAGTGACCGCTCGTACTCCTTGGGTAGAGAAAGCAGGTGTGTTTCTGCAACCGTCCCAGGCTGATGATGGCTTTCATTATTTTTCTATGGTTCAATGGGTTTGGGGAGAAGATGGCATCCCCGTGGACTCAGCCTCTATTTTAAAGGAATAGCCTTCTCTTTCCCCTTGGTGACGATGATTCTCTCTCATTTCCTGAATGTGAGCTCTGCAGAGCCTTGACTTAGGACTGTTGTAGAAATACAGTACCTCAGTCCTTTGAGAAAGTAAGAATTCACAGAGACCAGCTGAGGTGCCATGCATCCTTAATGCCAGCCCTCCAAAGGCCAGCAGAGGTGGGTGGAGCTGTGTGAGGTGGGTGGAGCTGTGTGAGGTGGGT
>JANHMN010000017.1:12069782-12088902 GCA_030674055.1 Rhabdomys pumilio
ACTGCTCTTGAGGGAGATCTGAACTTTCAGGAGAGGAGCAGCCAGGGGTCTCAGCAGCCCCTGCACCCTAAAAACTATTTAAGGAGGTAAAGATAGCACTACACTTTCAGGATGTTCACTGCCCCCTTGCTTTCGACAAGAAAGCGCGAGGGAAGGCTCTTTCAGTCCAGCATCACAGCAAGAATACTGTGGTTTGGAAGACCGAAGAGCAGGGAACAGAGTTCTGAGGGTTGAACACGTCCTCCAAGGCTCTTGCTTAGCTGCTGTGGTGAGGTTGTGTATAAAATGTCATTGTTTTGCTTGCTTAAGAGCGTGTCTCCTAAAGTTTCAATAAGAAACAACATACTGGTTCCTTCAAGGAAAAACAAAGTTTACTTATTCAAACAGGAGGACCTCTAAAAAAAAACGTACTGGCTGGCTTGGACTAGTCTGACAGCCCCACCTTCACCCCACACACTCTCACCTTCATCCCCACCTACCCATCCCCGCCCTCACTCCCACACCCCCCCTCCACCCACCCATGTAGTAATATTTGTGCTGATGATGGTTTTCCAAGATTCCACTTCTCCAGAATATTCCTTGCAAAGCTTCTCACTAGGATGCCTGGGCATTCACAGCATCCAGGCAGAGGTAGGGTGGTGCCTACCTTCAAGACAATTCCAGGCCAAGGAGATACAACCAGATACTGAAAAGAGTCTGCAGCTCAGGTTCCAGCCAGGCTGGCCCAGCTGGTACATCGCTGCCTGCAGGGACCAAAGCCCTCCAAGCCATGCATAGCATCCAACTTGGCACAGAAGGAATAGAGGTCCCCTGCCCAAGCCCTACCCTCCTGCACAGACACAGTGTGAGAGAGGCTGGAGCTGGGAGGATGTTCACAATGCGGGGACAGCACCGCTGGGCTCTGCACCCCAGCTTGTATCTCTTTGCTCCTTGTGCGTCTTCAGTCCTCTGGACCCTCTGCTTGGGAGGTCTCCTTCCCCCAAAGGGACATTGTGGCCCAGCTTGGCAGGGAGTTGGAAAGCCAATGCTGAAAAGAACTGACCCCACCTTGAACTTTGCTGGCAAGGAAGTGCAGTCCATAAGGGAGTCTGGGCTTCCTCACTCTCTTGAGCGGTAAATCAACCTGAGAGCAGGACAAGGCGGGCCAGCCAGGGCTCTGGCAGAAGAGGTCTGCTTAGAGAAGCTGGAGGGGTGTGAGCAGAATATGTATGCATGTGTGTGTGTGTGTGTGTGTGTGTGTGTGTGTGTGTGTGTGTATGTTCCTATCCATGGTGTACAGGTATATATGTGTATCAGTGGGTGATATACCATGTGTATGTGCTCCTATTCATGGCATAGAGTTATGTATATGTATCCGTGGGTGGTGCATCCTGTGGTTTCCTCTGTGGTGTGTGTGTATGTGTGTGTGTTTGTGTGTGTGTCCACCGGTATGTATGTTGTACCTGTGGGTAAGGCATCCTGTGTTCTCCCGCAGAAACTGATTTGTTTAAGCTTTAAGGTTATTGCACCTTGGGATGGGGGTGGGAGGTGGGGTAGATAACCTGAGAAAGACAAGGTTTTCCCATACCCTCCCTGAGAGAGGGACTTCCTGAGTTCTACCCACACAAAAGGCTATGAACACCTCTTTCTTCCTGCCCAAAGTGTCCTCTCTCCTGGAGAGATGAATCTCTGGTGTTCAGCCCTCTAATGTGAACTGACCCCTCTCTGAGGACACCCCCATCAGGAGACCTTGACAAGGGACTGGAAGGTCTGCTAGGAAAATTAACACTGAGGTGTGGCGCCCCCTTGTGGTCCTTGCCATGGATCCAACAGATTGTGGGGCCTGGGCGGCAGGGTGACATAGCTCCGTAGACAGCAAACTCCACACCGTGAGTCAAGAGTTTAATCAGCAAAGTGTGATAAGAAGTTAGCAGGGTCCTGAGTGATCTAAGCAGGCAGCATGGCAAGTGTGGCTGGAAGCCAGCGGCCACGAAAGGTCCTTACGGGACAAGAAAGACCTGGGACGCCTGAGTCCTGAGACCCCTATAACTTTAGTATTTCAGGGGTTTGCTAGGAGGGGACAAGTGACCACGGGCTTAGACCTGTCAGAACTGCACCCCACCATAGCCCCTGTTCTGCAGAGATGGCTCTGTGTCTTTACTCTCAACCTCACCCCGATTTCACCTGCACGTGTCTACTTGTGTATGTGCAGGCAGAGACCGGAGCCATCTTCAGCTGTCATCCCTTGGGGATGTCTCACTGGAGGCTAGCCTGGCTGGCCAGTGAACACAGGATCTCTGCTTCTCTCTGCCTCCCAGATCTGAGGTTACAAATGCCTGCATAATCTCTAGGATGGGACTGCCCTGAGTTCTTCATGTTTGTATGGCAGACGCTTTACCAGTTCAGCCATCTACCAAGCCCTTTATGTATTTTTTGTAAGACCTTGCCTGGGTACCTGTGCTGCCCTGGAGCATCCACAGGGCCAAACCTTGAATCAGACTCAGAGGAAGAGACCCCCCCCCCCAAATGATGTCATGGCAGGGCTAACAGGTCCCAGGGACACATCCACTGCTCTGGAGGTTCACTCTGACTGAAGGGAATCTTGTGAGATTCTGATGGGAGGAGTCTGAGGGACCGCGTGCCTTCCAACCTCAGATCTGAGCCACAGGCCAGTGGTCAGACCCTCCCTCTGTCTGAGGGTCCCCGTGCCCACATACAGTGTGGGCTGTGGCAACTGGCTCAGCACTGCAGATGCAGCCAGATGTTTGGGATGCAATGGAATGCTAGTGTAGGCAGGGGTGGGGCGGGGGAGGCTTCTGGGACTTCCAGCCAGATTTCTGACATCCTTGTGAAAAGCAGCTATCGAGATGTAGGCCAAATCTCCTCCTTGGAGACCGGGGATGGGGGATTTGTGGGAGGGCACCAGAGACCAGATGTGATGGAGCAAATGCAGAGAATGCACTAGCTAACCTAGGACACTCACTGTGCAGAGAAGAGGGGGGTGTCCGTGGGGAGGAAGTGGGTGTAAAGAAATTTAACATGACTTAAAAAAAAATCTGTGTCAGTCTGGGAACATGCAACAGTTGCATGCCAAGGATGGCGGACACGCAGGACCTCTCAGGGGCCAGTCACGGAGGAGGGGAGGTGCACACTCCCTGCCTCTGGCAGCTGTGCTCTGAGCACTGCCCTTCCTTCTCTGGTAGGTTTGTTTTTCTTTAAGGAAGACAAGACCTCTCACTGATGTCACCTAACAATGGCACACACCCTGCTCAGCCCCAATTCTTGGGTGGTCATGTCCTCAAACACTTGTTTCCCTGGTTGACATGGTAACACAGGCCTGAGGCCAGGGGCTAAGGCTAAAAGGCTGGAAGAAGGAGCCTCTTCTTTACCCATACCCCACATCCAGTCCTGTCTAGCACCCACCCTCCCCTCAGGTGTTAGCAGGTACTGGCTGCAGCCTCGGCTTCGGGAGGTCCGGGAGGTCCGGGAGGTCCAGGAGGTCCGTGGTACCACCTACAGACCTGGCGTCCTTGCCTTTCTGGTCTCAAACACTGCCTCTTTCCAGCATCTCCAGACCACTGCAGCCTGAACTTCACAGTGCTTCGCTACTCAAGCCCTTGCAGGCAGCTCCCACCTCCCCTCTCAACCTTGAAAAGAAACAAAGTTGCAAGCCACAGTATCCCAGCTAAGGTATCCCCGCAAGGTTGGAATGCCAGTTGATTCTACGCCCACGCATCAGGTTTCAAAACTCACTCTTCCCAGTGACAGAAACATTTCTTTAAAAGGAGCCTTGACCAAAACTGCAATGGCCAGAGGGTGGCCACCATGCCACATGTCTTCCCTGTCCCACAGGGCTGTCAGTCCTGAGGCAGATCTAGAACCGGTAGGACTCAAAGAACAAGACTGAAGCCCCCAGGCTGTGGGGCAGGCAGCCACTCCTCAGCTGAGACAGGAAGTATATCCTACTGTTGATGTCCACTCCGAGGGCTACACAGCTGGCCGGACTGACAACCAACACAGCAAGCACCCTGTGATGCAGGGCCTCACCTACATCCTTACATCCAGTGGAGGATGCTGGAGAAGCTGAGCCTTGGAGAAAACAGCCAAGCCTCAGAAGCAATTGACAAGAGTTATCTAGTTGCTTAATTAAAAAAAAAATTCATTTGATACTAAAATAACTTTGAGGCATTAAAAATAAGATTTATTCAGAACCTCACCATCTAAACAAAGCCATCTGTGATTGGCAGCTGTAAGTGCTGAGTGGGACTCATTGCTGTGTGCTCAGAGCATGGCGTTTGCTGGGTGTTCCTACTGTAGGTCACGTGCTGATATAAACACACTTTACAGTACCTGTGTCTAGATCATGCGGATGTGCTAATTATTTGTCATGACTGTATAATATTTGTATAGATATACCATAGTTGAACAACTATCCCTTGAATACTGAAAATTCAAATTGTCCCCCTCCCCACCTTTTCTGCTTTTCACTGAAGCTTTATGAACACACACGCAACTTTTTCATTTTCTGAGAGCCACTTTAAAATCAGCCATATAAATGTCTTGTTTCTGAGAAGGAAAAATGAAGCAGACCTGAGGTCACATGTAATCCTCCCTCATCCCCAATTTTAGCAGAAAAAATATACACGTTTGTGTTTGTGACCGTAAGTCAAATTCCAAATGCATAGCTCTCCTTTGTGCAGTGGGGAGTTCTGTCTCTTTTATGGATCGTCCAAATCCCACAGGTGGAAATGCTTCAGTGAGCAGATTACAACGATTCAAGATAACCGATGTGCATTGGCCAGGATGAGCACTCCCACCAGGAAGTAGGAATAAAGGTCATACTGAACCCAGAGGCAGCTGAGCCACCCACCACCAGAGCAGGCAGGGAGACCTAGCGTGGGTTGCACGCAGTGTCTATGTGAACCTCCTTATCAGGAGGACAAGAGAGAAGCCTTCTGCACAAAGGCCAGTCCTCCACGTAAGTGCTTTGATTAGCCATTGTCTGCTCCAAAGTCTGTCCCTGGCCAAGCAATGCCTCTGAGGTTAAGTCCCGGCGTGCACCCTAGCAGCCACAGGTTTCTTCCACAAGGGAATTCAGCCCAGCCCCATGTTTGTGAGAACCCACCCTCAGCCTGGTGCAGCTGTATGCATCACCTGTGGTTCCTGGTCTGCGTCACCGAGGAATCTGAGTACCAGGGTGGTGAAACGGCTTGACTGCTAGTCACTCATGAGTCTGCACAGGTGCCCATAGTGAATCCTTCTCCCAACTTTAACAGACACACTGTCCAAAACCCACCCTGACGGGACCCCGGCCTCTAACAATACCTGTCCTGCCACCCCCCTCAGGATTAGCTTGTCTTTTAGCAAAATACTTTCATCTTACACCCCAGACCTCCGCAACAATGCTGTCTGCAGATTGGTCGGCTGAAGGGCAAACTTCATTTAGGGAGGCCAGGGAGCCCTGGAAGCAACCAGGGAGCATACGTATTTGACCATCACTGTGCCCTCTCAGATCCTAATTCCACAGAGAAGGAAGAAATGATAGAATGTTTAAAATAGTGTGAGAACCATGCACAGGTGGTAAGACCTTTGTGTAGACGGGTGATATTTCCCTACCGCTAGCCTGCCCACTGCCCTAATTATGGCTCCCCTGTATCAATGAAATTGTCCTCAGAGGGTCTGGCTCACAGCAACAAAGAGCACACATAGCCGTGAATGAGGTGCTGCCAACAAAACCTGTCCAGAGACTGGATTCAGTCATCACTTACTGTGATGCAGGAACTTCTGCATTAGAAAACCCGCATCTCCCCACAGACAGGTGTGTGAGTATTCCAAGCAGAGGTTCCATGAAATGCTAGTCTGTAGAATCGTTCTGTGTTCAGATAGGTTGAGAAATGTGGCTCTGGAATAAGCCTGGTGAGCCCTAGGCATATGGTTCAAAGTGTCCCCTGACCCTCCGAAGAGGCACTAGCCTGCCACTTTGGGGAGACACCCCCTAGCAGCTCCCTGATAGATCCATGGGCCTGGCCTAGAGAACAGACGTCTAGCTTTACTGCTCTGATGCGTCACCTTGGGGAGCTGTGGGATCCAGATATCACTTCTTAGACAGGGTCGATGGACCCTGTTGGCTGGCACAGTAGAGTGGTGCCTTTGAAATCATTTTGTGGGTAAAAAAGTAAATGAGCACTGGAAGTATTTATCTGCGTCCACGCTGCCTAGCTAAGTAAGCCACACATCAATAAAACAGAAACTCCTGTGAAAACAGCCAAGCCAACCCACATCCCTAAGAAGCCACTGGGCCTTATAGCCACAAGCTCTTTCTAGGATTCCTGCCACAGTTTGTCAAAAGGACATTCACCAATCATAGGAGATTCCAAGAGCACAGACACCACAGGGTGGGCAGCTACCAGCACCCTAGGGTACCACTGCTTAAGTGACTTCTTGGGTACCCCCAGATACCCAGGAAGTTGCTTTCTGTCTCTAGAGGACTCACTAAAAAGCCCCCCACAGGTACTCCTAAACTTAGGAGTGAACACACAGATACCCTCAGCCTGCTTCCTGTACTCAAGGAAGACCCTGAGAGCCTAAGCAGCCCCATCTTTTCCCTGGCCTGGGCCACCCAGGAACCTTGTATTGGGGGAGTCCCTGACTATGCCAGCGGCAGAAGACCCTAGATTGGGACTCCAGGGGGAGCAGGGTGAGGGGCAGAACTTTATGCCTGCACGTGTGCTTGTGTTTGCTGTGAACTGCAAGATGAAGCACTGTCGTGCTAAGCACACAGGCTGCTCTGTCATGCTAAGCACACAGGCTGCTCTGTCATGCTAAGCACACAGGCTGTTCTATCATGCTAAGCACATAGAAAGCAAGAACTATTTGTTCTTAATGTGAGTTGAGCCCAGCTTGATGGTTTTTAACAAAGTGATCTCAAGTCCTGCTTCTAAGTGCCTTTTATTTTGTGACTTGCCTTCAGTAGCTGTGATTAGTGGAAAGGAGATAAAGTCACGGCACACAAACATGGTTGAGGATGCCAAGATGATGACTTAATAGTAACCCCCATTTCTTCTCCATCATTCTGCTTGCATTCATTTTCCTCGACAGTCCGGATTTGTTGTTGCAAATTAATTGAGAGGAATGGTGTTAGTTGTAAACTTCTTGTAACACATGGGTTTATTTCTCACAAGATCTCTTCATTTGGGAGGTCAAAGAAAATTTTGTCCGTAAGTTTAAAAAACATGAATCTCAGAAGCTTTGTAGATGAAAAAAAAATATACACTTAAAGCCACAAAATTACATAACAGTGAGACAGTGGAGTTTTTCCACAAACATCAATTTTCAAAGTATAGTTTCCATAGATTTGTTTTCTTACACTCCACCCCCAGAAGGAAAAAAAAATCTATTATCTCTTTTTCTTCTTCTATTAAAATGTTGACTTCGCCTCAAGGTCCAGACTGTTCTCAAAGAGCTCTCATTGGCCAGCCACTGCTGGGGGGGGGGGTGGTCAGGGGTAGCAAAGCCAGGACTCCATCCTGGTCTGGAGAGGAGGGCAGAGGAGGGCACTGAGAATATGGAGGACTTCTCCCCACAGTCCCTCTTCAGGACAGTGACTGCTGTGGCTGTGAACTGGGCTCAGAGCAGCCTCAGGTCACACTCACAATATTCACCTACCCACAGAGAAAGGTAATTGCCAAAGAGGCAGAGCCCAGAAGAGCCCAGGGTTGAGCAAGGCTGGTCTAAGAATAGAGACAGAGAGCCTAGGGCTGTTCAGGGAATGTTGGTGGGCAGGAGGCATCTTCTCTGTCCCAAGAAGAGAGAGGGCAGAGCTCCCCTAGGTCCTCAGGCAGGGACATGACTTTGCTTTCTCTTCCTGGTAGACATGAAGGCTATTCTAACAACAGACCTGAGCTCCAAGTTAATCAGGAGGTCTGGAATGGAATCTGGTGCAATGGGGGAAGAGGGTGAGGTCAGAGGGGTACAGGGGTGAGGGTGTCATAGAAGCTAAACCCCACGGCCAGTGGTGAACGTTCCCACGAGACCGTCAGGCAGTCTGCAGAGGAAACATGGGAGACTGGCACAATTATGGTTTCAACTGTGAGACAGGATCTTGCCGTGATGCTGCAACGCTAACAGAACATTCTGGAAACAACAAATCTAGTCTACGGTGCTAGAGAGCAGTCACTCTTCATTGCCTAGAGCTCAGTCAGAACTCCCTGATGCTGGCCATTAGGACAGTCCATTCTGTTACATACCAACTTCATCAAACAAAGTCCAGTGAAAAATGACTGATGGTACAGTTTCTCCATGAGAAAATGAAACAAAAAACAAAACAAAAAAAAAACCCCCACTCATCCAATTGTTTTCTAACCCTAGAGAACATGGTGCCTACCATGTTAACAACTACTATTCATGAAGCCAGGCAGGGGAACCTCCCCGCAAACTCCAGCAGCTGCTCCCACCTTAGCCTTCCTACTGCTGGAATTACAGGTGTGGACAACTAGGTCTGGCAAAATGCTGTGGATGCTTAGGAGCTGGGAAGGTGCCTCACTCCATAAAGTACTCACCCTGTGAGCAGGAGGAGGTCAGTTTGACTTTTACCCCTCCCCCAATCCGAACCCATGTAAAACCAAGCTGGTGGAGGGTGTGTGGGCACACTTGCCTCTCTGACCCTGGCCTGGGAACGGAGGAACAGGTGACTCCTAGGACTCACTGGCAGCTAGTCTAGCATTCTTGGTGACCCTCAACAAGATAAGGTCTCAGGATCCCCAAAGAAGTGTCATCTATTCTGCCTTCCCCATTTAGACTGGATTCCAACTTTACCACATATGTCACAGTGCTCTGAGCAGTCCAGAGCCGAGGTCCAGGTCAGTGAGAAAGGCTGCTTCAAAACCCAAGGTGGAAGGCGTCTGATGAATGACAGCCGAGGTTCCTCTCTGACCGGTCCCACATGGTACTGCTCACATATGTACCATGTGCTTGTACACACACACACACACACACACACACACACACACACACACACGGTATACAGGAACAGACTGAGTTCTCCCTCTGACCCCGTCATCAAGGAAGACCCTGGAGACATGGTCTTTGCATATCAGCCTAGCAGAGCAGTCAGTGCACAGGAGCAGCAGCCCATGAAAGATGAGCTCAGGTCCCTTGAGGGTCACGAGCTGCTCTCCTGTGCCTCGAATCTCTTCCCAGAGCCTGGGCTGCAGGGCTCTGTCGTGACAGAAACATTAGAGATAACTGAAGCTGATGGTGGAAATGAGTGTGAGGAGTCACCGAGAAGAAAGGGATGGAGTCTCCAGAGTGTGTGTTTGGTGACTCTAACAGCTGGCTTTCATCTCCTCCACTAGCCCCTCAGCTCCACAACGTGTCAGAACCAAAGCAGAGGCTCCTATGCCAAGCAATAAGTGAATAAAGTCAGCAGGTTCTGCAGAGCCCACTGGGGCTTCCTGTCCCCTACCCTTAAGGAAACTGCACTGTGCCACGCAACTGTCCAGGGTGGCCACTGGTCACCCTTCTGGTTTCCTCGGATACTTGGCTAATCACTGCCAAGCATGGGACCACAACTGGAGCTGGTTCCCGGGTGTACTGCCCGACCCCCACAGCTTAAGGTGTGTCAGGGCTTGTCTGTAATCCCAGCCTTCAGAACACTGAGTCTGAGGGACTGTGGATTCCAGGTCAGTTTGACCTACATAGCATGGTTCAAAAGAAAACAAAGGAGGGAAGTAATAAAGACGGTAAAACAAAGTTTAGGGCATTCTCAAACACTGCCCCGAACCCTCCCAAATATCCACCCCTAGCCATTTAGGTCTGACATTCAATGGCATGGTCTCAGGGTCCTTCCTCAGTCCACCTCAGTCTACATCAGCCCATCCTCTGTCACTCAGCATTCACCTCCTTAGTCAGAGAGTGCAAAATGAATTATGTGTCTTCATATTTGTAGAGCATCTGCCCCACATCCACCATCAGACTATGGGGCCCAGGAGAACAGAGCTGTCAGCCCACAGCTGATACAGAGCCAGTGCTCGGTGTGCGTGCATTAAATAAATCAGACATTCCTGGGGCAAGGTCAAAGTGTGTCACAGAGTGCTAAATTAGTCTGGAGGGGGTTCAAAGCTTGGCACAGGCCAAAGACATGGTGGGTAGAGTGAGCTAGGCTTGGAAGGACAGAGAAGCCCTGGGATCCATGGACCAAAGACTCAAAACAGGGTGCGGGGCAAAAAATCTCAGTTTTCAGGAGCCACGGGTATATATGTCTGCACTTTGCACCGGGTGCGCGCGCAAATGCGTGTGTGTGCGTGTGTGTGATGTGCCTTAGACACTCAGAGAAGCCTATAGGTTCTAGACCTGAGCTCACCCTGCTCTGTAGAGCAATGGCCTCTCCAGGTGGGAAACTGCTTGCTCAGAGGAAATCTCCGAGGGTGACATTAATGCATCCCCAGTGGGGACGATTTCACCAATGTGATGCTGCTTCTCTGGCCTGCCTGGTCAGTGTTCTCAAGCCCCAAACTTGTTCCTCTTATTGGGAAAGAGGACTTGTCAACAGAGGAGCTGTATTCTGTATATGAGACTGGCGTGTTTTCTCAGTCATTGGTGAGAGGGCCCACACTGGGCAGATGATCTAGGATGAGATAAGAAAGTAAACTGAGTAAGTCAGAGGAAGCAAAACAGTAAATAACACCCTCCAGGGCCTCTGCTTCAGTTTTTGCCTCCAGGTTCCTGCCTATCTAGACTTCCCTTCATGATGGACTTATAGATGCTTTCCACCCTGAGTTACTTTGGTCATGGTGTTTATCACATGCCAGTTGTAGCTCCTGCCTGAGTGTCCCAAGGCTGCTCTAAGTAAGCAAGAGCTTGGTGGCTAACAGCTGTGACTTACTCTTCCAGCTCTGGAGGCAAAATGTCTCAGATTGTGGTGGCTGGGTTAGTTTTTTTCAGAGGTTGAGAGAAAATCCATGCCAGGCCTCTCCCCATTCTTGGATGGCTGCTGGCCCTGGCATTGCGTGGTTTGTAGAGAAGACATACAAGTGTATCCCTAAGTGGCCTTTCCCACTCACCTCAAAAGGACAGTGTCATAGGATTCAGAGCCCACCCTAAGCCAGAATGTCCAGCTTAATGTTCAGTCCGCTAAGCCCCTTCCACCCACTAGGCTTACACTCAGCTTTTGGAGGCGAACTACCAAACCCATAATTCTGTTTATGTCACAGGCACAGGCAGACACAGCCAGCTATGAAACTAGAGACCCTTGCTCAGGAGGGTTGTGGAGCTAGTGGGGAGTATCTGTAAGACAAAGAGCCAGTCACCACATCCTCTCCAGGGGACAGAGCACAGCCTTCTGCTGAGCCAAGGCCACTGTAGCCTGTGGTGCCCCCACAAGGTTCAGTAATTAAAGCTTGCCTCTTTTAAGAGACAGTCATGAGAAGCACTCCTGACTTACATGTTGTAAACACATAAACATACCATTCTCCAGCCCACTAAGCACAGTTAAACATGGGGGGGGGCGGATTTTGTTGGTAACCCGGAGTGGCCATGCTCCAATGTGGGACTGGAACACAGCCTTCAGGATGAACCTGGGCTGCACCAACCGTCCCTACCTCCTGGACTCTGAACCGACCTGCAGCCTGTGTGACTATCAGATTATCAATGAAGATGTGTTCTCTGAGGGTGGTTCACTGGCTCCTGCCCCTCACCCTGATGTCAGATGGGACAGTCTGGATGTTAAACCTTTCTTTTCCTGTGCGTTTCTCCCTTGTCCAGTTCCAAGCAGCTCACCAGGCTCTTTGTAATTTTTTGGCCTCAGGGAGGTTTTTGTTTGTTTGTTTCCAGGCACAAAGCCAGAGCAGCTTGAAGCCAAAAGCCCTTTCTGTCTTTAGTAAAACTCTAACCCTGTTTCATAAACAGTGAGTGGGGAAGGGGAGGGCTCGATGTCCTGGGTGTCCTGCCCACCTGAGGTCTGTCCACACTGCGTCCTGAGCCAGGCTCTCAACTCTGGTGAGGGGGTTAAAGCACAGGGCCTAGCACACGAGTGGTTACCAATGGGGAACTGTAAAAGGATGCAGAGCCCTCAGACAGTCTAGGACCTTTGCTGCCAGTGTGGGTGTGTTTGCTGCCAGCTGCACAGGCGGTACCCAGTGTTGGGTCTCAGTTGGCATAAGGAGAAAAAAAAGATGGGATCTTTTGGTTTGAAAGTGTACACTATCAGATCTCATCTCTACTGAAATTTACAGCTGTTGGAAAAGACTCGTAGTTTCGAGTCCTAGCTACCTCAAAACAAGGTGAGGTACTCAGAACACAATAAAGGGGACCAGGCTGAGAGTTTCCCAGGGCCAGGTGCAGATCCAAGGTGCCCAAAGGGAAGTAGACTAAAAGCATAGATAAAAGCTTCCATCCCTACCTCTGTGCTGCAGACCCCGGAGGTGGAGGAAGCAGGCAGCCTACCTGGTGGGAATGCCACCTGCTCAGGGCTGACTGTCATCTCCACCTCACACTCCAAGGGATGCAGCCCTGTGGAGAGGAGTCCCTGCAAGCTGGGTAGGAGCCTGTGTGTGTAGGGCCTCTGGATGAGAGAAGAGGAGAATGGGAACAAGACCCATCTATCAGTGGTCCAAAGTGAGGTTTTCAGCATCTGGAAGAGGACAAAAAACAAATGAGAAAAAGTCTAAAAGGAGCAGCTGGGTGATCAGAAAAGGACAGAAATGCAAAGTTCAGGTGTGACTGACACAGAACACAACCAATCAAAAACCCTGGGTGTAATACACATGCTCACTGGGAAAATAAATCAGTGCTGGTAAAACTCCAGACCTGTGGTTCTTAACACGTGGGCCATTCCCTCTTTGAGGGTCAAATGATAATTTCACGGGTGGGGAGGTCTCATATCATATATCCTACACATCAGATAGTTGTATCACAGTCCATAACAGTAACAAAGTTACAGTTATGAAATGGCAACAAAGGTAATTGTATGGCTGGGGTCCACCGTGACAGAAAGAACTGTATACTAAAGGGTGAAGGCATTAGGAAGGTTGAGAACCACTGCTCTAGACCAAATAGTGGGAGGTCCTGGGAAAGGTGGGCACAGGGGATTCCTAAGATCCAGTGCAAGCCAACATGAAAGCCAAATCATCACAAAGACTCCTGGGACGGACTGAGTACTCACACCTCCTCCAGAAGAGAACCAGAGGAAAACAGGCTCCGATGCCTCCAATCTGGAGCAACCTGTGCTGCAGAAGGGCCCACGCCCCAACAGAGAAGCAAGGCAATTAACTCCAGGTCCACACAGAGCGAGCGAAGTGTCTCCTTGGAAGCCACACCTGCCTGTGACAACACAAGGTAAACTGCACAGCTGCATTTCAGGGAAAGAACATCTGGATGACAGAAACACGTCTAGAAAATTCACAAGACAAAGGTGAGCTTAGGAGGGGAAAGCTGGATGAAAGATCCCATAAGGAACTGAAATTATTTTAATTATCTTAGTATCCTCCATCACTGTAAAAGGGTTTAGATTTCTGTACAAAAGCTGACATTCTAGGATTCAACCTCCTTCTCCAAGGTACACATGACATGGAGGTTGCTTTATTTAAGGATGCAAAGCACACAGGAGCAAAAGGAGGTTGTGCATCAGGACAAGTAAGCCAGATTTAATCCAGAAATGCTCACAGGCTCCCTGGACAGTGTAGCCTAGGTGGACATTGGGGTGAAAAACTGGCCTGGGTTCTCGGGGTTTATAACTACACTCACTCTGCATGCCACAGCCACATGTCATATTCACTGGGGCCAAGACACAAACTGGAGGAGCAGCCTTTATCTGAGGTCCTGGTTGTCAGACCACTGACACCTCCCACTCCGTCTGAGGAAGATGTCCCACACCACTGGCCAGGGTCTCCTGGAATGAGATACAAGTGCCCCTTAAGGGGTGTGATACTGAAGAGAAAGCCATGGCCATGGGTATATTGTCCAGACACAAACAAGCCAGAAAGGACATGACGGCCATCTGAGACCTGCAGATAGAAGCAGGTCAGCTGAGGAGGCCAAGGACTCAAAGTGGAGTCCCAGAGAGTCAGAGGGAGACTCATGGCTGAGGAAGGAGGCAAACAGGTGTGTCCTGAGGGAGGTTCCCAGAGCTGCTCTGAGCTGCACATTTGGCCACCCTCCTTAGGTCTGCTCCTTGAAGCATGGCAGATATGACAAGGTCGTCATCCCACTCAGCATCTCTTCGGTCAGGACTCTGGGATCTCAGGATGGGACCTTCCCAGCAGGTGTCACTGCTTGCTCAGAGGCCTTTAACCTCTCTTTTTCATCCCAAGAATGGGTAGAAAGTCCAGGCTGGGAGTCACACGGCTTGAACTTTGATCCACATTTACTGTGGAACTTTTAAGTGGGATATCCCAGTGTGGGAATGCTGCTTATGGGCAGGTAGCATCCTGTAAACATAGATCCCAAAAGGTTGGCTCTCTGATGGAGTAGGAGACCTGTCTAGCTCCAGCTGCCCTCCCTGTTTGAGACCACTACACTGCCACCAGCCTTCTCCCATTTGGCTCCACTCTAGCTGCACTTTGGGGAAGTGAGACTCTCCTCCCAAGTACAGTTGAGAGTGAGTACACAGGAAATGGACACAATACTTGTGCTGGCTAGTCTTATGTCAACTTGACACAGAAAGAAGGAAACGCCAAGTGAGAAGATGTCTCCCTAAGATCCAACTGTAAGGAATTTTCTCAATTAGTGATCGATAGAGGAGGTCTCGGCCCATTGTGTGTGGGCCCCACCCCTGGGATTTCTGGGTTCTATGAGAAAACAGACTGAGAATGCTATGGGGGAGAAAGCCAGTAAGCAGTACTCCTCCATGGCCTCTGCATCAGCTCCTGCCTCCAGGTTCCTGACTAGTTTGAGTTCCTTCGATGATGCCCAGCTATGGGAAGTGTAAGCCCAATAAACCCCAACTTGCTTTATTGATCATGGTGTTTCGACACAATAGAAACCCTAAAGCAATACTTGAGCCATCTTACAAGTTGAAACACCCTTGTAACAATCAAATCCTGTGTGTGAGTAGGTCTAGGAGAGACATGACTCTCTTGGCTGGGGACATGTGGGACAGAGGCCAGTCCTTTGTGTGTGGCACGTCACCAGGGCAACTGGAGTGTGAGATCACCTGCAACGGCTGAGCCACTTTCCTGTGAAATCAAAACACAGGCAAGCCTGGCACCCAGCTATATTCCTTGTATGTGGAACTCTGGTCTCATTCTCTTCCCTCAGGCTTAATTGACCCACTTTCTCTCCTGGGATCCTGCCTCCATGCGTTCTACAGTCTGACTCTGGCTTAGGGAAGGTTGCTTGCTCACCGCTGGCTTCCTGAGCCTTTGTGGGCATCTCAGGAGATGTGGTCATTCACAGAGCTTTGTCCCAGAACCCTTGGATGGATGCTTGAGGTTCATGTGAAGGGTCCTCTTAGTCTTGCCAGCTGGCAGCTGTTTTCCTGAGTGTCTGGCTTGTATTAATTGCTCTCACTGGAACCAAGAGCAGCAGTTTGGGACCAGGGTGGGATGAGCAGTTGGCATCTCTCCACTGTTCTTGGGATCATGAAGGGTGTGCATGTTGCTTGCTTGACAGACACCACTGAGTGCTGACCTATAGCAAGCCCTCCCAGAATGCTGACTCTGGCATGCCTAGGTGTTACCCAGCATTGGCAGAGAGACCAGCAAATGTTTCCAAGACTGAGGAGAAAAGTGACATTCTAAGGAGCTTTTGGGCAGTCTGAGTATGGATTTTTAGATCACAGAAAGGTCATGTGGCTCTTTCAAGTCATAAACGTGAGACCTACTCAGAGCCCAGCATAGTGGTGAGTTTTGAGGAGCAAGCCTCAATGATCTCAATGATTTTAGAAACTTTCTACGGTGGGTTCTCTTGTCCAGTCTTTCCCAGACCCTATGAACTTGGCCAGAGCTGATGGCGGCAGCCCATCTGGTTGTATCACAACCACTCTGGAACCCCTTTCATCCTCTGAGGAACACAGCTCTGGCCCCAGGAATCTACCTTTGTGGTAGGGTGTATGAAATCACTGATGGCCCAGGATGAGGGAGGGACCTGCCTGCTCACCAGCACACAGTGCTGCTGAGCCCCAGATGAGCTGTCCCTGAGAGGCCACAGAAGCACATGGGCCCACATCGTTCTGGGACAAGCAGTTCCAGAGAAGACTCTCCTAAGATGTGGCAATTTCAGAGACCAGACTCACTGGCTGCCAGTCATTGACTAGGTGGGTCAGCACAGGATAGTGAGAGCCAGCCACCCTTTGCCAGGGAATCTGGGTCTCTGTCTCCTTCCCTTGGCAGAATGTAGAAATTTCCCTCTGGGTCTCAGAGATGGGCTCACGGACTGCTCTATCACCAGCTGTTTCCAGATTCAACTGGGGAAACGTATTTTTCTGTGTATTTGACTCAGTGGTCAAAGTCCTCCCTGGACTGCAAGGCTCTTCAGAGCTCCAGGCAGTGATGACTTTGCTTGGACATACACACTGACACACTGACACACAGACATACTGGCTCCTCCACAGCCACTGAGTCACTGACATTTGCAGCTTACTCCACTGCCAACAGACACCTCCAGGAGCAAACAGCTGATGGCTTCTGTCTGGCAGTACAGAGCTGGTCAAGACTAAGGAATATGCACAGATCAGAAGTCTGGTGACAGGCCAGCAGAGAGACTGGGACACAGTGGGGTTTTTAGCAGGTACCCTGGTAGTTTGAATGAAAATGGCCCTCATAGGCCCATAGGGAGTGGCATTTTTGGGAGGTGGAGCCTTAGTGGAGTGGGTGTGGCCTTATTGGAGGAAGTGTGTCACTAGGAGGCAGGCTTTAAAGTCTCAGATGCTCAAGCCAGGCCCAATGTCATTCTCTCTCCCTGCTGCCTGTCTCTCCAGATGTAGAACTCTCAGCTACCTCTCCAGCACCATATCTGCCTGCATGCCACCATGCTTCCCATTGTGATGACAATGGACTAAACATCTAAACCCAATTAAATGTTTTCTTTCTAAGAGTTGCTGTGGTCATCATGTCTCTTCACAGGAATAGGAACCCTAACTAAGACACTCCCTTGCTCCTCTCCTTCCTGCTTTAATTTGTTCTTCATTTCAGCAATATGTTTACTGATTTAGCATGTGACAAACCAACAGAGATCCCACCTCGTCGGAACACTGGAGATTCAGGGTTGTGAAAGTGAAGGTTTTTTTTTTTTACCTTGCAAAGCCAGAGCTGTTTATGAAGCCTAAACCATGTCTTCTCCCCCCAACCCCCATCCTTTACATAATCAGGAGGGTGCAATCTTACTTCCCACTCCCTCACCTGGCTCTTCCTTCCCTTAGTGCCTATGTCTTTCTTTTCACAACAAAAGCCCTGTGTGGGTGCCTCTCCATGGTTCAAGATAAACATGGGACCTGTTTATTTTGAAGCTTATTAGGGGTATGACTTTGCAGGGAGCTCAACTGTGAGTGACCTTTCACTCCAGACCTCTAGTTTGTGTAGGCAGGATAGCTCGGCTGACAGGCATTAACCGGCTCTGGTGTTTTCTGTTTGTAACCGGACTAAGCTGGCTTGAGGCAGCCTTGCGAATAAACCATCCGATTTTATTTCTTAACATCTTCTTCCATCATAGGATCTTGGGGAATGAACTCAGGTTCTCAGGCTTGCTAGCAGGTGCCTGTAGAAAGAATATCTTATGTCTGTGTGGATGTGGCACCTGTCAATAATAAAGCTGATAGCCTATGGCTTAGGCAAGAAATAGTAGGTGGGACATCCAGGAGGCACAAGGTACCCGAGCACAGATAACCAGCCCCACGGCAGAATGTAGATCAGAATCAATGTTTATGTTAATTTATGATCTAGTCAAGAGAACAGCCTAGCTATATGGCCAAGGTATTTGTAATATATTTTGAGTCTGAGTCTTATTTCTGAGCATGGGGCTGGGAGGAAGAAGCAGACCTAACTTCTACAGGCACCTTTATCCACTGAAGCATCTCGCTGGCTCCTGGCGATGTTTCTACTTTGTGATAGAACAAGAGGTTCTAGGCTTTGGTGAGCATCAGCCCCTCAGCGACCTTTTCTCTGAACTCTGATTCTTTCACTGGAGAAGATGATTCTCCACAGGTGTCACATCTAGTTATCAGTGTGTGGCAAGAGCTCTGTCATTGGATAGAGAAGAGGTAGATGGTGCTAGGAGTCGGGAGGAGGAAGGAACGAGGAGGGGAGGAGGGAAGAAGGAGGAACGAGATGGGGAAGGAAGGATAAAGGAGAGGAAAGATGGTGGCAGAGGTTAGTGTCTCTAGCAGTCTCCAGTAGTTATTCAAATCAAAAGGTTAGATATTAGGATAACAATTCTAATTGTGTGGGCATCTTGTGTATTGAGTATTTGCTGACATATAAATCAATTTGGTTAATCTTTAAGCATTAAGAGTCTTCATTCTACTGGGTACTTCGAGGATGGCAGATATTGTCTGGGGTTGAACGGAGCACCATGAGGCTGGCGGAGTTGACCCAAGGGCCATGCTTCGAGCCATGGAGTCCACGGAGCTGACCAGCAGAGGCAAAAGCCATGCCAACTTCTCAAGGGTCCTGGGCCAGCACTCCTGGCTAGCCGGCGCCATTAGTACTGGGAACTTAGAGAGGGAATGTGGTGGCGTCCAAGACCTAGCTGAGCTGCTCACATGTTCAGATATTTCCTGATACATCAGTGCCTGATGTTGATGAGACTGTGCCTCAGCTTTTCTTGTGGCTAAAACCCCAGTATCATGCACACATGCGCTTGTGCACAATCACACACACACACACACACACACACACACACACACACACACACGCTGACCTTACATCCTGGCCCTTCTCATGACTGTCTGACAGGAGAAAGACTAGAAGGAATAGGGAAAACAACCAGGAATTTCATCTATGGAAGCTCGTTCACCCTCGGTAATATATACAGAACATCCACAAAACGATTCAAAGCCAACATATGGAGGGAAATCCATGTTGTCAATAGGGACATTGCCTTATCTATGTATCTATCATAGACTGGGGTTTTCTTAGAAAACAAAACCAAACCCTGAAATTATTGTTGGCTTGTTTCTATAGTGTTGTCTGTTACTGTATCCCAGATCACC
>JANHMN010000017.1:12096432-12123212 GCA_030674055.1 Rhabdomys pumilio
AAGAAGAAGAAGAAGAAGAAGAAGAAGAAGAAGAAGAAGAAGAAGAATCCAAGAAACAACTTACGTACAGTTCCATTGGAGTTATATTCAAAAGCAGGTGGAACTGCACATGGGTAAACACAGGATGTATGTGACCTGGGGAAGACCTGGACACATCAACACAGATGCTGTGACAGTGGCCACCCTTCATGTTGGTGGACAGGAGGAGGCTGTGATCAGGAAAGGCTTCCAGCAGCTGATAAAGTTCTACTTGTTGGCCACGTGGGAATTAGCTTGCAATTATTCATGGTTTCTTTTGTTTTAAATAAGAAACAATCATGCAATTTTGAGAAGCTCAGAGTATTTTCATTAAAAGCAACTTCTCATCACCTAGGAATGATCACTGTCGATGGCTTATGCCCTCTCAGTCCTTCCCCTAAATATGCTTAAAAGATAAATGTGTTTCCAGCAGAATGCCATCGCACTGTATGTATTGTAATTCCTAAAATCCACAGTTCTGCAGCTTTTAATATATTCACAGTATTTGCAACCATCACCGTTATCTAATTTCAGGACCCTCCATCATTCCAAAAAGAGAATTTATTAGAGTCACTCCTACCCAACCCTCTCCCTAAGCCCTGGAAACTGAATGTCTAATTTCCATTTCTATTTTATTTTTAATAATTGACATGGTTGGACATGGCCCTTGGCACACAGTTCATTTCACTGAGTGTGTTGTCAAGTTTTCATGTGAATCAAAGAAGCCTCCATGGGTTCTTCATCCTTTATCATGGAGTGATTCTCCATTGTCTATGTGCACATATTTGTGGGTGCCCTGTGACATAAAGTCCCACGAGCAGTGCAGAGGGCTCCATTTCCCCACCCCCTTTCTACCTAGAGACATACCCTACTGTGACATGGCAGTGACGGCAGATGTGTTACCCTGCTGTGACTGGTCACCATTGGCTAAGGACATCGGCTACGACATCTCGTTGCTTGTATGTCACCATTCAGATACTCTACCTTTAGATGCTTTTCCGTTTTAAAACTGTCATTTCATCGTTGAGTTGTAAGAAATCTTATGCTGGACACACTTCCTTTGCCAGACACACAACATCCCTCGGATTTCTACCATTCTGCGGGCTACCTTTAAAAAAATGTTTTAGGTAAAACAATTGTTTATGTTTGGTAAAGTCCAATTTATTTGCTGTTTGATTGCTGATACTTTTTTTTATATCAAATCTAGGACACAGTTTCCTAATTCCAAATAATCTAAATGTCGCAGTTTTAGCTTAGCCCATTTTCATTCATTTTTGTACAAGGTATGAGGAAGACACAAAGTTGTTCTTCTGCCTGTGGCTATTCAACTGTTCCTCACCGCTGGTGATCTAATGATTCCTTTTCTCCTTCAAGTTTGACCATTTTTTATTTAAAAATTTTTCCTTCAGTATATTTTAATCATGTTCCCCCTCCCTCAACTTTCTAGATCCCCCTAGTCCCCTACCCAACCATGTTCTTTCTTTCTAAATGCCTCCCCTCTCCCTCCAAAAAAAACCCTTCAGAAACCAGAAAAACCATGGAGTCTGTTTTGTCATGGGCATGGGGCTTGCCCTGTTGAGTGGTTGCTAGGTATGCATAATACTCTATTGAAGAAAACCTGGTTTTTTTTCCCTCTTTTGTAGAAGATGGTGATAGCAACTAGGGTCTTAGTTAGGGGTGGGACCTTGTGTCTGCTTCCCCGCTCAGAGCAGGCTTTCCTCTGGTTTGAGCCCGTACAGGTCTTGCTCATGCTTCTGTCTCTGTGAGTTCATGTGAACATCAGTCCTGTTGCTTCAGGAAGATGCTGCTGTCCTTTGAGTCACCCACTGCCCAGGCTCTTAGAATCCTTCCACCTCCTCTTTCAGAGTTCCCTGATCCCTGAGAGGATGTCCGTTTAGGACTGAGAGCATCAAAATCTCCCACTCTCTGTACGTTGTCCAGTTGTGACTCTGTGCCAAGTCTCATTTCCAGCCGTCTTACGGGCTCTCTATCACTCCGGTTCTTCTTTGGTGTTAAACAAGCCTTTTGGTGCACTATTTAAATCCCATTTGCTATGTAATTTTTGGCAGTTTTTCATTAATAGCTGCCCTTTAGTTTGTCACGAGGACTCATTCTACTGTGAACTGTGGTGTTCTTTAACCTTAAGAGTTTCCTTAGCATTTGCGATTGGGGCAGGTTTGTGATTGACATGTTCTTTCACTTAAAAAAAAAGTCTGTGATGTCTTCCTCTTTCTCCCTTTGTGAAGAACAGCACTGTTGACCCCTCTGGACAGTTTTAATTTTCATTGTGGTGGTTGCTACTCCAGGACTGCTATGTAGCTCTTTCACAAAAGGTAAGATCAAAACTGGTAAGAGATCCGCGAGGGCTGGTGGAGATATGGAGGGAAGGAAAGGCCTGCACACTGTGCTGGGTGTAAATACTTTAACAACTATGAAGAATGGAATGTCGCTTCCTCAGAAAAGCAAGCACATGAAGCTACGGTATGGTCAGTGGTCCTACAACTGGGCGTACAGCCAACGGAAACAAAACAAAATCAATGTGTCCCAGAGACATGCGCACACTGGTGTTTACCTGGCACAGTTCACAAATGGGGTAAAAACGGGGCTGCCAGTGTCTACCAATTGACCATGGAATAAAGAAAGTGTGCTACTCACAGGCTATGGAACACCGTTCAGCCTTCCTGAGCATGTAGAAGCTTCTGCTATGTTGCAGAAGGCAGTAGAGATAGATCTTGTGTTTAGAGAAATAAGGCAGACACAAAAAGAACCAACACTTCATGTCCTCACATGGGTGATGTAACTAGGCTGATGTCTTAGTGATGGACAGAGGCTGGGAGAATAGGAGGCCTGTGGGAAAACAGGGACCAGCAGAAGGTCAGCTACAGTTAAGCCAAGCATGGAGGTCTGGTAGATCTTCTGTGATGTCTTTCCACAGGGTGACCACGGACATCAGTTGTGCACAGCGCCTTTCAGGAGCCCCAAAGGGAAGATGACTGAAATCCTCTGTCTTCCTGAGCTGGCAGCGTGTACCTGCTTATCTCAGAACCCTGAGAACTGGAAAGTTGCAGGCAGTCTGCATGACTGAGCCCACAATCTAAAAAGGAGCAGACTCCAGTCCCAAGTTACCCATTAGGTAAAGTTTGTTCCTCAGCCAATAAGAAGGATAATTTGGGAAGGGCAAGCCCTGGCCTGTGGGAAGAGAGGACAGGAATTCCTCATGGTTGGAGAACTTTAAAAACCACTGTCTTTGCACCAAAATCAGCACAGTATTAGCCACGTGTACCTTTTCTGGGTCCCTTTCTGAAGATGATATATTAAAAATGGCTTAATTTTCATGACCCTCTTGAATTTGTAGTTATCTAATTTCCTATATAAGTTTGACTTTATTTAAACATTGCCCATTGTGTGCACATGCCAAAATGGCAGCACCTTGGTACATGCAACTATTGGTTATTTTTTTATTATTATTTTTATTCCTTGTTTTTTTCCAGACAGGGTTTCTCTGTGTAGCTTTGTCTGTCCTGGAACTCATTCTATAGACCAGGCTGGCCTCCAAGTCACAGAGATCCACCTGCCTCTGCTTCTCAAGTGCTGGGATTAAAGTTGTGCACCACCGCTGCCTGGCTCAACTTTTTATTTTTAATGTACCTCTTAAAAATAAGTAGGAGAATCAAAATAAATAAAATCAAAATAAATAAAAATAGCTCTTTCTATTGAACTATTTCTTCCCTGTTTAACTGAGGCACGATTATCAATTTTCCTCCAGTTACTTTAATTAATTAATTAATCAATTAGTTTATATTTCAAATATTTCTCCCCCTCCCAGTCCCTCCCTCATTGATCCCTCCCCCATTACTCCTCCTCTTCTCCTCTGAGAGGTAGGATCTCCCCCACCCCAGACATCCCCCTGCCACCGGCACATCAACTCTGCCAGGTCAGGTGCATCCTCTCCCACTGAAGTCAGACAGGGCAGCCATGAAGACCAAGCTTCCTGTCTGCCACATAGGTGCTGGAGGGTGGGGGTGGCTCATTCTACCCTGTGTATGTTCTTTGGTTGGTGGCTCAGATTCTAACAGCTCCCAGGGATCCAGGTTTGTTGACTCTGTTGGTCTTCCTGTGGTGTTTCCATCTTTTTCTGGGCCTTCAATTCTTCCCCCAACTCTGCCATAATTGTCCCTAAACTCCATCTAATGTTTGGCTGTTCCTCCAGTTAGTTTAAGTAGTTTCTTTTAATTCTGTTAATATATTTAAAATAGTTGACTTAAATTCTTTATCAAGTCCGATACCTAGGCTTCCTCAGGACACCAGACAGCTCTGATTTTCCCCACAAGAACTAAACTCCCTTATGGCTTTGCTTCATTCGGGACAGTTTTGAATAATATAATTGTAAAGGATGCAGTGTTAGCATCTCAGGTCACAGCCGCCTCTCACAGATACTGACAGATCCCTGTAGAGACATGTCTGTGAGTCCCTAGTTGACAGTTTTCCAGGCTCCAGGACTCAAACCTGAGACTTTAGTTTATATTAAAGGGGAGACTGGTGGTCATATGTCTTGTTCCACCCCTTCCCAGTGTCTGGCATAGGAATCAGAAAGCCTGTCTGCAGGCTTAGGCTGGGAACCTCCTCCGTATTCTCAGAGAGGAATAAGCAGGTCCCCATTACTGTCGGGTGAGCCCTGATTTCCTGTCTTCAGAGCCTTCCATCCCACGCCCCATCTGTCTCTGGTCCAGGGGCCTGAAGTCTCAGCAGCACTACTGAGCTGTTGTTTGTCAGCGTATCCATGACGTTGAATAAATCTTGTGGCTTCGAAGAAAGCTGTCTCAGTGTCCACCATCACACCTGAGACTGCTCTGAGTCTGCATATCTGAGTCTCCTGGTCCTGCAGTTAGTGGTGTCATTGTGATTGCTTGCTCAGCAAGCTGCACTGTTTCATGTCCCCAAATCTGTGTACTGCTTAGCAAGATGTTCACGGCTAGATAGAAGTTTCCTAAACTCTGGGGCAGGTATTCTCAGAGCCTTTGCAGGGCGGTGCTGTCTGAATGCTGAGGTGATTCTTAACTCTCCAACAAATAGGTCTTCCCTTCCTGCTTGCCGAGAGCCTCAGATTCAGCCAGTACCAAAGCCACCTCAGTCCTTGGAGCCTGGAACATGTACTCAGCCTTAGGCACGCAAGCTGCCTTTGAGATGTCACTGATGTGGTGGAATTTTTCTGAGTCTCTTCCCAGACATTTCTTTCCCCAGCTTTCTTTTTCCACATATGTCCACTTGGTATTACCATGACTTATTGCAGTGATAAGCCATTAGCTTCTCCAACAGGCTGAGACGTGGCTCTCCAGGAAAATGCTCTCCACAGCACTGCTGCCCTCCAAACATCCTTGGGCCAAAGGGACCCTGTACTGCAGGATGCTGCAGGGTTGAGGGAGGAGAAACACTGCATAAACTAAGAGTCAGTTTTCTTGAGTAAGTGCTTTTGGGGATTATTGCAAGTCTTTAGTTCATTTTAAGTTCTGAGATGCTTCTTTTGCACCCCCACGCCAGTTTGCATGGCTTGTATGTGGGTGTTTTGGATGCTGTCTTCTGTCTTTCCCAGGAGTATTACTTGTAGTTATTCTTAGCTCAGCATTTGGTCCATGGAGTTAACCTGCATTTACAAAAACCAAACACAGTAAAGAAGACTCAGTCTGTGTCCTCTTACCTCGGCCAAGATCTTAAACTCTGTCTTTTGGGTGTTCGAAGTCATAGTCACCATGTTATCCTGAGACTAGAAGGCCATTAGGAGAAATAATCCAAGTATCCATAAATAATTCTGATGGAGAAAAGATGTGGGCACAGAGACTGTGGTGGCTGTTCCTGGTTGTCAACGTGATGACATCTGGAATGAACTACAATGCAGAAATGGTAGGGCACACCTGTGGTCCAGATCTTGAGGCTGGAAGACACAGGATTTTGACCCAGATCTTGACATAAAGATTTTGAGGCACAGTAGCCATGAAAAGCTTAAGCCCAGGCAAGATAATACATGCCTTTAATCCCAGGAGATTGAGGCAAGGGAATCTCTGAGGTCAATATCAGCCTGGGACAAAGCAAGTCCCAGATCTAGGTAGGCATGGTGATACACACCTTTAATCTGGGCCACACCTTCTGCTGGAAGCCTACATAAGGACATTGGAAGAAGGAAGACTCACTTTTCTTCGACTGCTTGCACTTACTTGCCAGCACATCTGTTGGAACCTACTTCTTCAGGATTCCAGCTTATATAGAAGGCCAGGTGAAACAACTAGCCTTGCGGGACTACTAGATTCTTGGAATTTCCATCCACAGCTGCTCATTGATGGGTTTGTTGAACTATAGACAATAAATTCACTTAATATATAGAGACATTCCATAAGTTCAGTGACCTTAGAGAACCCTGAGTAACACAGACACTCATAGAAACACGGGTTACCAGGGAGAAATCCCTGCATCCTTAAAGCAGGAGTCTGGAGACAGAGGGACATCCTCAAAGCAGGAGTCTGGGGACAGAGGGACATCCTCAAAGCAGGAGTCTGGGGACAGAGGGACATCCTCAAAGCAGGAGTCTGGAGACAGAGGGACATCCTCAAAGCAGGAGTCTGGGGACAGAGGGAAAACTGTGCTGTGTCTTCTCATTGTTGGCTGTGCCCTGTTCCCTGGGTTACCTGAGAGGCCAGCAATACGGAAATGGTTTCAGGATGCATTGATTGGAAAAAGCAAAGCACAAACTTCCCTTTGAAGGCTGCTCAGTCCCCTGCAGTGATTAACTGGGGCCAGTGCCATAGCAGGGAAGGAAGAAAAGCCAGCACAGTTTGGTAGGCAGGAGAAAATTGTGCTGTTTTCCTTTTTATTGTTGTGTGATGGGTGCCCTAAACTGAAAGTGTTCTCCCTCCCTCCTTCCCTTCCTCCCTCCCTCCCTCCTTCCCTCCCTCTCTCCCTCCTCCCTTTTAAATAGGTCAACGCGTCTAAAAGAAAAGCATTTTCCTCCATAACCCCTTGAAGGACTTGGCAGAGGTCAGAGCACCTCCTGGCAGGGACTGCAAAAGCCCAGGGCCATTCCTCTGTGCTGTGACCTGGGGATAGAATTGTCAGCCAGGAGGTAGGAGGTGGCCCCAGGGACCAGGCTAGGAACAGAATGCAGTCCTTAGCCAGGCAGACAGGAGACAGGAGGAAGAGAAAAGAGGGAGGAGGAAAGAAAGAGAGGAGGGGCAGTGGTAGGAGGGCTTCTTCCCCTTCCCCCAGAGAAGCTGCTTTCTCAATAAATAATTGGCGTGCCACATGAAATATAATCCTTGTGAATTATTTTGCCCTTTTCGGGATCCAGGAATCTTTCATTGTCTGGACGGGTCATGAGGACTCTGGCAAATGCCACAGACCTCCAAGGGCACTCCCTTTCCTGAGGGTAAAGGAGGAAGAGCCCATCCCACCCACACTCTCTGCCCCAGCCCCCCAGTGGAAGTCAAGTCAGGAACTATTTGCTTGGCCTAGTAATGCAGCATCTGGTCCTGACTTTACTTCCTGCTTTTTACTTCTTTTGTGTTAGCGTCTGAGAAAAAGAAAGACGATGGAGTGGGGCATGCCTCAGAGTAATTCAGCAGCACATCTTTCCCAGAGTGAGCTTCATGGACAGTGAGTGACACCTGATTAGGTTTGCCTGGACTAAAGGTTCTTCAGGGAGCAGGCCTTCCTGGGCTAAAGTAAGGCAAGTCCTGGCCTGAAGCTGCTCACAGAGGTCCGCCATTCCCAGTTCAGTGGCATCAACACAGGGAGACAGCAGCTCTGTGGTCACACAGGGTGCTAGAGCCTCTGTGAGCTTGGCATACACAGAACCTGCAAGAATGCCATCGGGATAAGACGGACTGTCTGACCCAGTCTTGGTATGCTCCTGTGCTATAAGCAGGTGACAAGTCTTATTCTCTATATGCTTCGTGGTGCATGCCGAGGGCTCCTGAAGAGTCTCTGTGTGCACCTATGGAATACAGACAATGCCCCGCAAGGAGCCTCACTATACTCTGTGGGCATATGCAGAAAGCATCCTAATTGATTTCAATTATACTACAGAGTCATAGCAGAGACGAATTGCTAGAGTAGAAAAGAGGACCCAGACACAAACTCACAGCTGCAACCACCTGGTTTTTGACAAAGATGCCAAAAATATACATTGGAGGAAAAAAAAAGACCAACATTTTCATCAGATGATGCTGGGGAGATGGGATGTTCCTGTGAAGAGGATCGAAGCCAGGACTTTGTCCCTTATCTTGTACAAAGACAATTTCAAAATGGGTCAAAAGCCTTCAGACTAGAAACTTTAAAAGTCCCAGAGGGGGAAGAATACATCAAAATGTAGGCACGGGCAAGGACTTTTGGAGAAGGAGCCCAGTAGCTCAGGAAACAAGACTAAGAATTGGTAAACGGCATTGAATGAAGTTAAAAAAAACTTCTGCACAGCAAAAGACAGTTACTGAGTGCAGACAGCCACAGCATGGGAGAGGCTTTGCTCAGCATAGATCTGATAGGGGATTAATATCTAGATTATATAAATAATTTTTTAAAAACTCTAACTATTCCCCAAACAAAATGGCCCAACCAAATGAGCTAAAGAGACAGTGGACAGGCAGTTCACAGAACACAAAGCCCAAGTGGTCAGTAACATGGAAATGTTGAGAGTCTATTTCATCCCAGCCAAAGAATAGCCACAAAGAAATCAAGCTATGGTGGGCACGGTGGCGCTTGCCTTTATTCCTGGCATTCAGGAGGCAGAGGCAGATGGATCTCTGTGTGTTTAAGGCCAGCCTGGTCTACAATACCAACAAAATGATACCACTTATTAGAAAAACAGGATGCAGCTGGAGATCACATTAAGTAAAATAAGCCAGATGCAGAAGGACCAATACCATATATATGGTGTGTGTGTGTGTAAAACCATACACACACACACACACACACACACACACACACATATATATATATATATATATATATATATATATATATATCCATATGAAGAGGATGGAGACTAGGGGAAGGGAGGAGTCTGTGAGGAAGAAAGGGAGGAGAACTGAAGGGGGATGACGGAGCCGATCAGGAGAAAGCACAAGGATGCACATGAAAGAAACTGTCCCCACCAAACCCACACTATGCATGATGAACCCACGCCAAGAACAACATAATGAAGGAAATCCTGAGCTCGTGCTTGTGCTGTTGGTGGATTCAGGCAGAAGGGCTCCTGTACTGCCCATGAGGGAAAGGGTCAGGAGTTATGCCCCTGCCTCAGGAATTGAAAGGGTGGGCCTGCTGTGGAGCTAGTGTCCCTCTCCAGGACGCTTGAGTTCTGGGGTAACTACATTTAGCTACTTGGGGTGGGGTTCCAGGCAGTGAGCCCAGGGATGTACCCTGGCCACTTCCTCAGCCCAACCCTGGGACACAGGAAAGGGTGTGGTATGGGGGTCTTGGGAAGGCCTCTCCAATTGCCCTCTAGGTCATCGCTATGGAGACAGTGTAGTGTGTACTCACCTGGAACCTGTACTACAGGGCTGGTGTGGAGGGCTGTGTGTGAGCTGGGACCTCAGAGTTCTTCCATACCCTGGTTCACAGAAGGCTATTGCTGAGCTGAGAGTAAGCAAGGGGCAAGGAAGCTGGCATTGCCCCACTCTGGTCCTTGTGTGTGCCCACAGGGTACACACAGCAGGGAGAATTGCTGCAGGCCAGGTAGGCCTGTGAGAGAGCTCTTCATCCTGAAAGACTACATTACCCATGGTGCTCTTGGGGGTGACTATGGCTAGGAACCCTATGGACTCAGATCTACATCTCCTCACTGGTAGGGCTTGAGGATCTTCTCAGGTAGGTCCTCATGCTTCCCTGTTGGACTCTGTCCGGGTCAGGGGCACAGGGCCTCACAGCTAACAGCTTTTCTCACCATTCATGACTTAGAAGGGGAGCAGGTCTCTGGGCTGATCCCCAGGGACCTGGGAGTTGCCTAAGTGGTCAGCTCCAGGTCAGTCACAGAATGGCAGCAGTTGCAAACTTTAGCCACCAGGTGGCAGAGGAGAATTCAGTGTGGTCGAGATGGTCAACCGTCTGTGTGGCCACAGAGCCCAAGGTCTATGGCTGCAGGAGAGCAGGTGAAACAAAGGGGCCGAGGAGACAAAATGGGCAGGAGGTGGGGGTGGGTCAGTCTGGCCCGTTGCATCATGTCTCATTAAAGGATGACTTAGAGCTGGCTAAGAAGAGTGGGGTAAGGACTCCAGGCTGTGGCAGAGGGCTTGGGCCAACAGATATTCTTGGAGAAACAATGACTAGAATCTTGGCCTGAAAAGCCCTAGAATTACAGAATGGGAAAATCCTACCTAGGTCTACACCTGAGACTTGTCCTCCCATCTCTTCCCTGCCAGGAGCACCCCAACCTACTGCATCATCCCTCATCCCCTTCTAGCGCTCGAGGTGAGAGCAGTCAGCTACCTGGGGCTTTCTTGATGCCCCATGCTCGTGGTTCATTAGTCCATGTCCTGGCATGACTTGGGCAACGTTGGTCTCAGGAACATTAATAGAGGGTGGTGTGAGGTATTAAAAGGAAGCATGAAATTCATGTGGCCAGAGCAAAGAAGTGGGGTACAGCAGGAAACTCATGAACAAAGGGGAAGAAAGGTGGGTGAGGAGTAATGGGGCCAACTTCCGGGGTGTGGCGCACCCCTGGTTCTCTCTATCTCTCTCTCTCAGGCATCTCCCAGAACTGTTTTTGATGCTTCTCCTTTTGGAAGCCTGGAACACAGGGTGCAAATCACCCCTTCTAGGTATTCATGGCTTACTAGTAACAAAACCAGCTTCAGGGCCATGGGACAGCATTGTGTCCCCTTCACCACAAGACTGGTTGCCTACAGGTAAGCAGACACTCTCCCTGTCTGTGTGACCACCCATGCATTTGCCCTTGACAACCAGAGCAAGAAACATGGTCTCCGATCCTTGGTTTGCCTGGGCAGGTGGGCACCCGGGATAAGGGAAAGCATGAGAGGGAAAGGTGGGGGAGCTCAGTGAGGACAGCAGGAATGCAGACAGTGAGGACTGTAGATGCCCTAGGCGGCAACAGAGGAACTTGAGATGTGGGTATCTACAGTCACCTCAGAGCTAAGGGAAACTTAGTGGTATCCCCACCCCATGTGGCTTGTTGATGTAGCTGGACGCTCTCCCCCTGGCTGAGGAGGGTCAGCAGAGGTTGTAGGTCAGACCCTGACTCAGCTTGGCTTGACGAATTTACTTTTAAACAAACCCCTCTGGGCTTTTCCCCTGAGGCCTGTCACATAAATTTCTATTTAGTGCCACTGGGTTTCCAGCCAGGGAGCTGCCAGGATGTTTTGAGAAGAAGCTGGGAGGTCAAATGGTCTTGTCTTAGGGACTGTGTAGACAAGAGCTTGGAGTTGGGTGCCAGATGTGGACATAAGGGAAGGCTCTGACTGTGGAGCCGTTTCCTCAGGACTCCAGGAAACAGCCACTGCTGGGCAGTGACAGGCTTCAGAGCCCCTGAGATTCCCTAGTGTGTGCACACCTTGGGGGAGGGAGCTGAGGGCTACAAAACCCACCCAACCTCCCCTGGGCTCACCATATCTGCAGAGAAAAACCCAGAAGTACAGCATCCCTTTAGGAACCTCCCTGTTTCGGGCATTTTCTCACCTGTTCTCGCAGCCCCTTATCTAGGGGACAGAATAGTGGGGTGAAGTCCTGGGTATGTGTGTGCTGTTGATAGGGACACAGCCATACCAAGGACCCCTAATGCCTCAACCCCATCGAGGTGGCAAAGCCTTCCTCGAGTCTGAGTGTGGATGCTGACAGTGTGTACGGAAAATGTCCACCACAGCTTTCTCCCCGCCAGGAGGTTTATAGCCCGAAGACAGCTTTTTATAGATACTGCTTTTCTTGAGATTAGCAAAACCTGTCTCCTTGTTCAGGTGTATATAATAACCCCGAGTCCTTGTTTTTCTGTAATATAAATTCCATTCACAGCTATATTCAATAGCTACATTCCTTCTTTAACAAACATATCAGCTTCTGAGATACTGCAGCTTCTCCATCAGATTTCGTGTTCTTGTGTTTGCTTTTTCTTTATTCCCTGTGCCCCAATCAGGCCGATCAGAACAGTGGTAAAGTGAGCCCTTTTCACACTGGAACCTGAGACTTGCAGGTCATGGGTCCCCCTCAAAGCCACAAGACAGGGTGCAAAGCCTTGGGCTGCCTCCTCCTGTCTATTTTAGAAGAGTGAGTCTTTATAGAGTGTTCAGCCCTAAGCCATTATTTTATGTATGTTATTAAACCTTAAACCTTGGCTCATTGAGGTGTCAGTGAGGTGGCCGAAGGTCAGTGGGATCAATTCCCTCTCCACGCCAGTTTGGAAATCCTTCTATATTCTAAACCAAGACCACACCCCTTAGTTACAGTCCCAGCTTGTATTTGAAACCTGGAGGGGAAACATGAGGTTTTCTGTCCTGTGCTTCCAAGGTATCTTGGGAGAAGTGCATGCATGTTTAGGACAGAGACAGGCCATAGAGACCCCACTGCAAAGGAGTCAGCCTGACCTGCAGTCCTTGGGAGGGTATCACAGTGGAGGTGCCCTCCTTCTGCTTGATGGGTGTGTGGCCCAGGCAGGCAGAGAAGGTGGGAGGGGTGCAGAGCCACCGAGAGCACAGCACAGCGCAGCCCTGTTTGTGTTGGCAATGCGGCTGCCCAGCCATTTCCAGGTTGGATGACTGCGTGATGGAGAATGTAGGTCAGGGGTTTAAGCAAACACCTTCTGGATCTCACGTCGATGTGAGTGGGGGGAGGGGCGGAGTGAACTGCTGGAGAGTTTGGTAAGTACTGAATCGTTCCTGGATTGAAATGACAGCGTTGTCAGCTGTCACTTACCGAGGTTGGGGGTGTGTGTGTGTGTGCGGAGAACATGGACAAAAGAGATGCTAACCTGACTGTAGAGCACAGATGGAGGACAACAGCCAACAGGAAGACACCACCTGGTATCAGCCAGGGCAGAAGGCAGCTGTGAGGGAGCAGAGTGGGTGAAGGGATGCTGCAGGAATGTGACACTCAAGAATGAGCAAGGGCCAGAGGCCACCAACAAACTCTGGAATGAAAGACCTCAGTCACAGAGAAGAAACAACCCACCCCAGTCTGGGACCATGCACACGCGCAGGCTCTGTGGCAGGTCCCACAGGCTCACACCTATGAACGACACGAAGCCCTCCTACCTGCCTCTCACTGAGGGGAGCCCATGGATGAAACCAAGATGTCTGTCTGCACCCCGAGATGAGAGACTTTGCTGACACTTCTTATTCTGTGATCTTCTCCCTGGTCCCTGAAGCTCTGAAAACACAGGCACCAGATGACAGCAGACATGTCCTGGGTGGCCTCTGGAGCCAATCCAGAGCTGTCATTAAACAGGGAGGGAGACCTCTAAATTGCCTGTCACCAAGGATCCATGACAGTCCTGCTTGACCCAGGGCTCTACATTACCTGATGCTAGGGAGTTCATTGTCCTTGAAAAGAGGACTATGTTGGTAGAAGCTCCAGAGACCTTGGAGGACACAGTGTAGAAGCTACTCATTTATACAGCCAGCTCGAGGTAGGGTGGCTGCAAACTATAGGCAGACACCCCTGTGAGCTTCAAAGGAGGTTGGAGCTGCTACCCAGCTGCCCACTCGTATATGTGCGTGTGCATCTGTGTCTGTGTGTGGCTTGCTCCCCAGGAGTCCTTGTCTGCTCATTTTACATAGAGGACATCATACTACCCTAATCTGGTCCAGCAACCCTGCCCTTGGCCAGAACCCTGGTACCGGAAGCCTGAGTTGCAGGCAAGTTCTGCTCCTGAGTATGGTTGCCCTTTGTGTAGAGACTCAAAGACACCCCCCCTCCATGGAATTCCTCTCTCCCCTTTGTCTTTGCTTTAAGAGGATTTATTGGCTTGAGATGGTGACGCTGTGTGGATAAGAAAAACGCCTTCCTGAGGAACCACAGAGTGGCCCTGCGAGTCCCATTGCCTTGGTGGGAGGCCTGACCTCACTTCCTCCACTGCAGTAATTAATGGGACAGAAGAGCAGCCTCCAAGAGTCAGGTCCCCAACAGCAGCGTACATTCACAGTGCATTATTCCTGTGTAAGGAGCCCTCGGGGCCATTACACTTGCAGGTCAGCGGGCACAGAGGCCACTCTGGCTCACTCAGTATTTACTGAGAAAACATCACATGTCTTCTCATCTGCTCTTACACTTAATATTTGACACTAGTCCATACAAAAAAACAAGTGGGTATTTTGAATGGGGGGTTTTCTTCTGAATGCCAGGAGCTGTGGATCAGACAGAGTCTGTGGTTACAAACTCCTCGTGAGGCTGCTTTCCTTTCCTTTGGGCTAGAGGCAACTGGGAAAGGGGGGCACTCAAGTCAAAGGTCAGAGGCCAAAGACCCTTCTCCTACCCATCAGAACTGAATCTCCAGCAGTAACCATTAGGATAACCCCTTCTTTGCATTCTCTCCCAACAGGCAGTTTTGCCCGTGACCTTCTCACTTTCTCATTCAGCAGATATTTACTGTGCACACACCATGAGCCAAACCTGGTCACTGTGTGGACAGTTTAAGGTTCAGTGTGATCACAACTTCCCTCTAGTTTTGGAGACCGATCAGGTAGACAGACCTTAAAAAATGGTAACTACAGTTATAGAAAGGTAGCCCTTCATTCAGATAAGTGGGTATGGGCTTGCCACCAGTGAGGTGGGAGCATTGGGTTACAGGCTCACATAATGATGGAGACGCATAAGCCACTCAACCATCTCCACTAGAAACCCTAAGGCTCACTATATAAAAAGTTAAAGACAAAATCCTGTTGTAGTGATTATTTTTAAAAACGCCCACTGGTCAGGCAACTATCTAGGCTGCAGAGGCTCTGTCTAGCTCAACCACGTGGCCAGAGGCCACGTGCGCTCTGCAGCTAGAAATGGCCAGCCAGAGACACCAGCCCTGCCACCCACAAGACCCCGGCGTGGGAGATGGCTCTTTCATGCTGTTTCTGCAAGGCTGGGCATTGCCCAGACCATCCCGCCAACTGCATGGGCTCGATACAGATGAGACTCTAATGCTTAAATTATCCAAAGGCTTTATATATTTGGTAATGATCAATAACAAGATGCCCATACAATCAGAAGTGTAACCCAATACCCAACCTAGATATACCAACTAATTTTGACTGCTACAGACAAGTGAACATCAGCTTCCATGTCTCCTTCTCTCATTCTCCGTTTCTCCCTTAGCTTCTCCTCTTTCTTCTCCTCTTCATCTTTTCAGTCCTCCTCTTCCTCTCCTTACTCCTCCCACCTTAGCTCCTCCTACAAAATCCAGCAACTTAAGTACCACACACACCAAGGAAAGAGGACCTGCAATATAGAAGCTAAACAATTAGCTGAAAGCAAAAATCATAAATATGAAGAACCATAGTGTGCAGGAGTCTCAGGGAGAAATGCGTGTTATGGGGTAGATTCTGAAGTTCTGTCTTCCAAATGAGATCAGTTAAACCACTGGAGAACAACCTCTCCTTATTTCAGCTAATTTTGTGTGGCATGCTACCCATATATGTGCACACATGGAGGCCGTAGGTTGGTCTCAGGTGTGGTTCCTCGGTTAGTGTCCACTTTGCCTTTTAATTCAGGATCTCCCGGTGGGGCTAGGCTGGCTGGCTGCCACCCCAGAACTGTCCCCATTCTCCAGTCCTGGGATACCATGTGGGCACTGCCATGCCAGGCTATCTTAGGTGAGTTTTGGAGGACCAGATCGAGGTCTTCATGCTTGCATGGCCAGAATGTCAGCAACAGAGGCAACTCCCTGATTCGCTTGCCTTATTTTAACAAAGAGAAACTCAGGCCTGCAAAGTGGAAACTAGAGGATAGCTCAAATTACACTAAAATGATGCGGATGTGATAAGCTGACAATGTTTACACCTTAGTGGGAGCAGTGATTATCGTAAGACAGAAACACTCATTTCCAAACAGACTTTAAAGAACAACAGTGCAAAAGAGAACATTAAAAACTAGGTACAAGAAGATGGTTTGGACTAAATTATTTTATTAGCAGGATATAAGTCCCCAATGTCGAGACCATGATCTAAAATACACAAGAAGACAAGACTGAACCTCACAGCCTTTTAAACCTTAATTCTCAAAATTGACAAAGACAGCACAGAAAAGAAAACTACAACCCCATAAAGGCAGAGGTGTGTAAGAACAACGAACAAAACACTTGCAAAACAGCCTGCTAGATGCCTAAGGAAACACCCTGGCCTTCAAGAAAGGATCATCTTACAGATATGATGAAGGACAGTAGAAAAATCATAAGTTAGGAAGAAGAAAGGAATGAAGGAAGAAGAAGGAGGCGGAGGAGGGAGGAGGGAAGAGGAGGAAGGAGGAATGGGGGAAGAAGAAAGGGGAAGAAAGAAGAGGGAGAAGGAGGAAAAGAATCATTTTTATGACAGCAAGACTGAAAATGTCAGTGCCCAAAGTGCCATGGCTAAGAATGGTACTTGGCTGTGGTGGAGGTGGAGAGGCTCATCCTGTGCCCAAACGGAGGACCACAACGGAAATACAATCATCCGCTGCTTGGATTTAGATCCCATGGGTTGGAGGGAAGGTAATCCTCCCACAGCTCCTTCGTTTAGTGCTTTTGTTAACAGGATGCTCTATTTCACCCTGTGCTGTGAACACTTTGTTAAGGAGACTGTAGAGGTGGAAAACCACCTCAGGATGCCCAAAGCCAGCTAATGAGAGATGGAGAATGGTATCTCCTGAGCTTAGGAAAAGAAGGTCCCTTGTCTCTGCTCTGACCGCACAACCCCCTTAGATTGGCTCTCCCTGCCAGTTGCTCTCTCGGATGTCACCTTGCCTTACCTGTCTTTTGTGTATCCTTTGCTGCTCCCATTCCTGTTGTATTTCAAATGCTGGCCATGTGAGTGGTGAGGAGCAAGGCTGAGCCTCAGGCCAGGTGTGTGGGCTTGCTATCCATGTTATGGTACTATCAGGAGGGCCTGGGGAGCAAGGAGGATATCCAGGGAGGAAATGACACCATGTAGCTTATATATGTACACAGAGGAGCATGAATAAGGAGAGCAACAGAGATGGCCTTGGAGATTTCCACAATTCCTCTGGACTCTATCCTGACCCTTAGCACCTCTCTCCAAGGGTTTAAGAATGGGATTCAGACTGGCTTCTGACTTCTTCTCAGCACTTACAGGCACACTTTAGATCTTTAGTTCTCCAATTTGGAGCAACTTTGTACTTCATACATTTAAATTTTCTATTAAAAATGCAGTTATACGTTAAAAAAGTTCCAAAGTCTGCAGTCTCGTCTCTGGGATGTAAACTGTGACCTTAACTAAATAGTTTCTTAAACTAGAGTCAGATACAGAATGTGAAGTCATAAAAAATTGGTAAAAATGTACACTTTCCTTAATGCACAATTGGCAACAATGTGCAATTACTTCAATGCACAAATTGGCAACAATGTACTTTTTCCTCAATGCACAAATTAGCAACAATGTATGCTTTCCTCAATGTATAAATTGGCAACAATGTATGTGTTCCTCAGTGTACAAATTGACAACAATGTATGGATTCCTCAATGTACAAATTGGCAACAATGTATGCTTTCCCCAGTGCACAGTGATTAGGAAGTAATTCAAAGCCCAATGGGTGTAATAAGTGCATTGCTCACCATGGTGTGATGCAGAACTTCATGACTACCTTAGTTCTGAACTTGATATGCACCCTTGGCACTGCGCATGCCTCACACCATGCAAGGCCAGAGAACACAGCCCGAAAAGCCTCAGCTCAGATTCAAGGCTGTCACATTTGTTGCAGTTAGTTTTTTTTTTTTTTAAATTATATTTCAGAGTTTTCTGCATTTATAGAAACATAACAGTTTAATTATAGGAAACAAAGACTTAATAGTTTCCTACCACTTCCCTTCATTAGGTGAGCTTTTACAATGTTTGGTGGAAGAAGGTTGTGGTGGTTAGTTTTGTCAGTTAGACACAATTTAGAATGACCTGGGAAGAGCCTCAATGAGGAGCTGTCTAGATTAAGTTGGTTTATGGGCCAATCTATGGGAGTCTGTCTTGATGCCTCTTATCAATGTGGGAAGATCCAGCCTAAGTTTGTGCAGCATTTTTAGGTAGCAGCCCAGAGAAAAAGATATGTGAGAAGGAAAGTGTTTTGCTTTCTTGCTCACTCAGCCTTCACTCTTGCTGGCAAGTTCATCTACTCTGCTGCTTCTGCTGCTGTTGCTGCTTCCTTTGCTGGCTGTTACTAAGCCAACTTCTTCAGTCTTCAAAGTGGACTGAACACCATCTGTTCTCAGGGAATCCTCCAGGCCTTTAGGGTCATATTGGGACAGCTGAGGAATCCAGCTTCACACACTGAGAAGTTACAAGGTATTGACGAGAAAGCCACTATTGAGCTTCTCTGACCATATTGTATAAGCCATTATTAAATCTCCCTTTAATGTGCAAGCATTCTATTGATTCTGTCCCCTGGAGAGCCCTGACCAATAAAAGGGGTCTTTCTAGGAATGACCTGCAGCTGAATCAATGAAAGCACAGGGCCAGGGAACCCTTTTGCACAGAGGAAAACAACTCATATGTCAATTCATCAATACTCAAAGGTGAGGTTAAGGGTAGTCAACACACAGCCCTCTCTGGCTTTGCATTAAAGATGAAAAAGCTGAAAGGGCTTTGCTGGAAAGGGAAAGTATCCAGGCTCTGTGGGATTTGTAGCCAAGAGTCTGGTGGGCTTCTGGCTGGCAGCACCTGGCAGAGTCAACTCGAGTCAGGTTAGCCCATGTTCATTCTGAAGAAACGTCATGATACAGTAACATGGTTGTGTGAATATGCTCCTCGCAACAATTGCACCTGGAAGATTCTAGGTGACATCCTTTCAACATTCTGAGGCTACACATTGGTCCCAACAACACCCTGGCAGAGAGCAGCAGAGTCAGACCATAAGAACCCACCTCTCTTTTTTAAGATTCCTTGACCTCACTCTGAAGTCTTCTCTAGTATAGACATGATCCCCACTCCCACCCCTTTGCCTCCCTGGATCACATAGACCAATCAAGTAATGGCTTTCACTGCAAACATTCACTGGCATTCATCTATCTCGCTCAATGACTAAATATCTGCATATCATCTCTATGACTCTGGGTCTCTGGCTGCTCCTCTGACCTATATCTCAAGACCCCTTAGGGCACCTTTCTTTGTGTGTAAGGCCACTGTGCACTTTCAGGTTTCAGATTCTGTGCTCTCCCTTCCTTCTTGGGAGCATGCTGTGTAACGGGGGCTTCTTCTTTCCCTTAATTGCAAATGACAACAACCCAGAAACTCTTGTGCCCCACAGTGGATAACTCGTGAGGCTGCAGCTGATGGCTATGCCCTGGGAATGAGGAACACTGCCCTCAGATGGGACCTCCTTGCCCGGTGCCTCCTCTTTTGTTTCTCTGTGACTGTCCCCTGCAAGTGTTAGCATTGGACTGGGAAACACCTGTACTTAGGAAGAGGACCCCAGTGGCATGTGTTGGTGTATGGTGTGAGCATGCTGCTTCCAGGAGGAGTCAGATGGAAGTTCAGAAGGCTAGGTGAGAGTCACCTGCCCTCGTTCTGTAGGGGACCTCCAGTGGCTGGAGGCCCACAGAAAACCGATACATGCAGTGTCTTGGTCTCCTCCTAGAGATGGCAGGAACTTCTTGCTTCTTAGAAGTCACAACCCCAGGTCCTTGGGGCTTTAGGATTCATACTGGCCAAAGGCCCTATGATTTCCCGCCTCTGCCATTTCTGAACCAAGAGTCACTGTGGGTCTGACACTTTTGTTCTTGGGCCAAGCCATGCAGTACTCAAGTGTCTCTAGTCTATAGACAGCTGCTATGAGGATTCTCAGTTGCATGGTCTTGTGAGTCAGTTCCACAGCAGAGCCCTCTCCTGTAGCTAAGTACCTGTCCTGTGGGTTCTGTTATGACATCCAGAGCTAGCTAGCATGAACTTATAAAACCTTTTTTAAAGGGCAGGTGGGACTGCTAAAGGCCCACAACCATCCACTCCAAGGAAGTGCCAGGAAGGCCTAGGAGATGCTAAAACAAAATTGTTAGCAAGACCCAACATGGCATGACATGGTCTCATCATTTTCTGAGTTGTTTTGTCAAAGAGCAATGCTGAGTACCACAGAGTGGATGAAAGACACCCTCCCACCTGGTCCTCCATGAAGTGTCTGGCTTCCTCATTGCGGTGTACTGCTATTCTGTGGGGCCCCCATGAAGCTTTGCGCTCCCAATGGTCTCAGAAGGACTGGTTCTCTAACCTGCCGTGTCTCTTGCTGGAGTCAGATCCCTGGTTCTGACAGGATCCAGATGAATCCATGGCCCTTGCATCTTCACCAGCCTTACCTGGATGCCAAAAGGGACCGAGCTAGGTGAGCAATCTGTATTTCCAGTGTAGTTTGCATCATACATGGTGGAGGGACAGGAATAATTATTCACCCCTAAAACAAACTTAACCCTTTCTTCTATCAACTGCTGTTCAAACATTGGAGCCTTCTAGAAGATTGACCCATCCCATCTGCCCTCACGACCTCATGAGCTGAGCTATGGCTGATTCTTTTACATCCTGTTTATCCTGGAGCACTCTGCTTCTAGGAGGAGTCAGAATAGAAGTTCAGGCAAGCTCAATAGGAGTCACCTGCCCTCACTGTGAGGACTTCCAGTGGCTGGAGGCCCAGTAAACCGATACACTTGGGCTCCTCCCAGAGCTGGCAGGAACTTCTTGCTTCTTAGAAGCCACAACTCCAGGCCCCTGGGGCTTTGGGATTCATACTGGCCAAAGGCCCTATGGTTTCCCCACCTCTGCCATATCTGAGCCAAGAGAGTGTGACACAGCTGGTTTGTGTGAGTCTGATACTTTGTTCTTGGACCAAGACAAGTCACAAATCCAGCAGGTCAGGGCACAGTGGTCCCTGGCTGTCTTGATTTCCTACACTCCAACTCTGCACGCTGAGTCGTGGATTTTTTTCTTGTTGTGCATTAATGGTTGGGCCTGAGAAATCTCTTCTATCATGTCTACCTCCTCCTCACTGTCTGGCTCTTCCCACAGGTTCCATGTTTTTGGATCCCAGGAAGGGCTCTAACATGGACACCTTTCCCTTTCCCTTGCCTTCCTGTCAGTGCATGAAATGTTCTGACACGTCCTCCCATCCTCCTGTCTCATGCTGCTCTTTCCCGCACACACCCCCTGTAAAGTCGGATGCTCATTAGAAGCTAACAGGTTAATGTCCTTTTCCTGCTGTAAGCCACCACTTCCACCATCACCATCACCATCACCATCACCATCACCATCACCAGCACCAGCACCAGCACCAGCACCAGCACCAGCACCACCAGCACCACCAGCACCACCAGCACCATCAGCACCACCAGCACCACCAGCACCACCAGCACCAGCACCAGCAATACACACACACACACACACACACACACACACACACACACACACACACAAGGTCTTTTCTGGAAGAGCACTTAAGTATCAATTACATGTCTTATCACCCCCCCAAAATGGCCACACACCAGAGCCTAACTACGATCTAGTCCCATAGATGCTGCTTTTAGGACCTGTGGTTTTTCTTTTTTTAAATAAATTTATCAGAAACATTGGGGCACCTCCACCCTCAAAAAGCAGATACCATTCATTAAAGATGTACACCACTCCATTCTACACAGAAGAAGATGGCTACTTTGGGACTCTCCCCAGATAGCACAGCCTTACTTGCATGTAACATCATCTCCAAGAGCATGCAGTTACCAGAGCAGTAAGGTAAGGTAGCGCACCATCCCATACCATATGGGGAAAGGTAACCCAGTGGGACTGTACTACAAATCCTCCAGCCTTGCATAGCCAGCATTAGTTGCAGGTGTGATCATCTGTTGCAGGGCTCATGGCAACACTCCATCCCTCAAACTTATCTTTGGTTTTAAGTGTCCATGTTCAAGTACCAATATCGTGTGACTTTTCCTAGGGGGATCTGGACAAGCATTTGTGCATCCCAGGCAGAGAACCATCAACAGACTAAAGTGTCCGTTCCATAAAGTCTACCTTGGTGAATCAATGACTTCATTTGGATTCTTTACAGGACCATGGATGACTCTGTATCATTCTGTGTTCCTTCCTGGGCCCTTAGCAGACAACTTTGTGATTTGACTCCTATAGCCTAGTGACCAAGACCAGGGAACCGGTCTGGGAGGTGTGCTGTCATGCAAGGTAGATGCCATGGCAGGATCTTCAGACAATGGTTTTGAGAAGGACCAATGGGCTCTACCTAGGTCAAGTGATTGGGAGAGACAGAACACCCTCTCCCTCTCCCCACCTCTGAGCCTCTTCACCACACTGGCAGGCAGCAAGTCCTGTGCTCCTTTTGTCTCTACCCAATCCCAGCAGCACAGTTACAGGATCACAGCCATGCTTTGTTTTTCAGGTGTGTGAGAAGACTTGAACTTGGTTCTTCATGGTTGCTCTGCAAAAGCTCTTTCCCATCAAGCCAATTCCCCAGCCCCTGAAGTCTTTCCTAAGCTTCCACATAATATGTGTCTCAAACAATATTTAAACACAAGCAGAATGTGGTGGCATTTACCTATAATCCCAACACTCAGATGAGGCAGGAGGATTGCAAATTGTAGGCCAGCCTGGACTATAAAAGACCATGTCTCAAAAACAAGTCAATGAATAAACAAGATGACTTGTAAAGTCGTTTTCTCGACGAGGTCAGCTTGTTCTGATGACCACCACATGGTACGGGTTTCTTGTTCTGATGACCATCACATGGTATGGGTTTCTTTATCTTTATACAGAGCTTATCTTCAGCAGAGAACATGCTTTCTGCCCAGGGATGTGAATGGTGTCTGGAGATAGCTTGGCTGTCTCCAGACAGTGGAGCCAGAAGTGCTGTGGATCTGACTGCAAGGCAGGGAGCGAGTGCCCCTCACCCCAGAGGTCCCAGTGTCAGCAGGGCTGTGATTCAGAGACCCCATTCAAAATTAGTCTAAAATACCTTAACTTATTTCATTCGGATGAGCTCTGGGCTGTGGTAGCTGGCTGAACTTCCTTCATCTTTAAAGGCACTTCAACTTTGGTTATGTTTCATCTGGTTCCTTAGACTTTCTTAAGGTCAATAGATGGTAGAATTTGTTGGCCCATTTTCTTTCGTTCTTTTCTATTCTTTGTTTTGCTAAAGAAAGCATTCGAAGCCCTGGAAATCCCTTTACCCACAGCTGTGACCAACACTTCATCTTAGTGTATAACTTTTAAATCTTCCACCCTAAACCATGTTTTACCACAGGCATTGTCCACTCCTTGATCTGTTTGTTACCCAGGAATGTGACTTTAATGTGGAACAAAAGGGCATCTTGTCAATGTGTTCATGACTGAGGCAACGTCTCCTGCCCTGTGGTCAGAGTGGCTGTGTGCAGCTCTGGTTTTGGTTTTCCTTTGTTGACATTTTTGATGTGTGCTCATTTCCCACCAGTGTGCGAGCTGCTGTCTTCCTAGTTCATATTTCCTAAACGTTCGCCGATTCTACAGCAACTGTTTGGATTAAGATTTTACGAGATGTCTGTGTCGTGACTGGAAAGAGAATGCCCACTATAGGTTCCTATACTTATATGCTTCATCCCAGTTGGCGAACTGTTTGAGAAGGATTAGAAGGCGTGGCCATGCTGAAGTAGGTGTGGCCTTGTTGGAGAAAGCGCATCACTGGGGGAGGGCTTTGAGGTTTCCAGACCCCATGTCAGGCCCAGTGTCTCTGTGCCTGTTGTCTGTGGATCAGGGTGTGAAACTCTCAGCTACTGCTCCAGTGTCATGCCTGCTGCATGACACTATTCTCCCACAATGACAATAACAGACTAAACCTCTGAAACTATAAGCAAGTTCCAATTAAATTATTTCTAAGAGTTACCTTGGTTATATTTTCTCTTCACAGCAATAAGAATAAAATGGGGCAGAGAGAAAGCTTAGCTTCCATGCTCATTACCTTTGTCCACCCATTTCTGCTCGTCTCCCTCCAGCAAGGTCCCATAATAGCTGGGCTTAGACCCAGAGATCTCTGTATTCTCAACATAGATCAGCGTGGAGCAGAGGGCTAGGCTCAGAGATAACAGTTTGGGTAGCCAGGCCAATGCACTTAAAGATATGAGACACAAACCCTAGCTTTGTAGGCAGATCAGCAGCACCTCTGGCTTCACCCACTGGAGACAACCAAGTTGTATCTATTTACTGCCCATTTACCTGGGTGGAAAACATGTTCTCTGCTGAAGAAGAGCTCAGAACTTGGGCAAAGATGAGAAAACGCATCCTATCCTATACTATAAGTGACTGGATCATGTCAAGGAAGTGACTTTAGAAGTGTATAGCCATTAAAGTCCTGGGGATAACAATAGAGACAGAAGGCTCACCGGGGCTTGCTGGCTGCCAGCCTAGGTGAAAAATCTGGAGCTCTGACTCTCAAGGGAATATGACGGAGACGGATAAAGGGAGGCACCTGACGTTGTCCTCTGGTTTACACACGCGTGTCCCCCTGACATGTATATACCATGCACCAAACACACATGTAAGAAGAGAATCAGAAAAGGACTCCAGAGTACAAGCTTTTAAATTAGTAAACAGCAACAGGCACAGGGTGGAGAAGTCAGAGCCAAGGGCACAGTGAGCATGGCTATGAGTCTCCTGCATCTAGGTTTCCTACCCATGGACATCTGCATGGATGAGCACAGGGGCTCAGCTGGGCGTGCCCTCTTTCTCTGGGAACCCAGTCTGCCTTATGGCTGTCACAAGAACTTCTAGGACATAAACATCTCTCTCACCTCATGTCTATGCCATTAATAACCCTAATATTAGGAGCTGGTCTCCCTCTCCTAAAATAGGATTTATTTTATTCTTTTGCAAAAGTCCCTGTAGTAAACTGAGCAAGGCGAGAGGCTCACCTGTTTGCCCAGAGTGACCCCAAAGGTCAGTGGCTGTCATTTCCATCTCAGTGCCTTGTTCAATGCAGCTCCTAACGTCCTCCATTTTCCCCACTGACCCAGCCTAAGCCTGTGGATGGTGCATGCGCATGGGCAGACCTGCATTGCAGAAAGCATTCCTAAGACTTCCGGAAAGCCCAACACTCAACACAAGAGTCAAGCCATGAAGACAGTCTAGGTTCATTGGGGATCCAAAGGCCACGTGGACTTATCTTACAGACCCCATGATGGAGCAGGTCCTTTTGGCAGAATTCTACATTTCTGGCCGTCCCCTATGGCTCCGTGGGAGCACCTTCCTCTCTTGTCAGTATTTCGCACCCCTCCCCTCTGCTCCACTGTAGTTTGCTTTAAAGAGAAATTGCATCATAATCATGACAGTGCTTCTGCAGGATAAACCAGTCCATGTGCCTCTGGGTCTGAGCTCTGATCCTCCTAAGTCTGTGACCTGCTGGGGCTGAGGATGCCAGGGTGGAATGCATAGGGTAGCCCTGGCCTGGAGGGCTTCAGTCTAGTGGGAGAAGTGCTTCCAGACAGCCCATTCTGGGCACTGTGGGCGATCAGGCTAGAGACTGAGCAGTGTGCTGTGTGTGGAGTGCGGCCTTCTAGGCTGGATGCTATGGGTTATGGGAAGCCTGCTGGGCTGCGCACTGTGGATGAAGAGTGGTCTACTGGGATGGTTGCAGTAGGTGCTGAGACAGCTTCCTAGTCTTGGTGCTACAACTGTGTGTCTCTTGCATGGTCTGGATGTGGACCTACTATGTATTCAGCCTCTTAAGTACAATGGGACTAATTGGAACCACGGAACCTTCTTGCTGGGCACCTCCCAGGCCAGCCCCTGGTTCTGACACTTGTGAGACTGGCTGATCTTCTCAAGGGTGGGGTTTATCTGAGTGTGGACAGAGCCCTCCTGTGCTTTGCATCTCAGAGTGTGTAGACACACAGGGACCACATCCAAGAAGCAGTACTTGGCCAAGCCCTCGGGACCAGGGTTCCATGAGAACTGTTTTTATTGAGGATTGTGGTATGCGGTAGATTGAGAAATTGCCATAGTTGGAAAAACAAGTAGAAAACCTTCCAGAAAGCAAACCCTGAGGAAGGAAGTGCCAGGGCAGGGAGCGCTGAACACGTGGGAGGCTCAACTCAGTTTCCAGGGGAGCCTAGGGCCACGCAGGGCCCAGGGCCTGTGGATTTGGCCTGGTGGCGGTTCTTGCTATATTTCAGGTCTAAGATATTCTTTGATTAATTTCTGTGGGCTTCACTAGAGTTACAACAGCAAGTCCCTGAGTGCTAATTAAGGAAGAGAGGCGGACGGTGACTCATGCTGGAAAGAACCCTCCCGGCCTAACAAAGCATCTCAGGTCCACACAGTGGGAACGGCCTCTGATCAAGGCAGCCCTGACTTTGGGTCAGCAGATAATGGTCAGGGTTCTTACTAGCCACCCCACCTCTCTCTCTCTCTCTCTCTCTCTCTCTCTCTCTCTCTCTCTCTCTGTCTGTCTCTCTGTGTGTCCCTCTATCTGTGTCTGTGTGTTTGAATCTGTCTTTGTGTGTCCTCTCTGTTTATGTGTGTGTGTTTGTCTGTATCTCCGTGTCCTTCTGTTTGTCTCTCTTTGTGTCTCTGTCTCTCTCTGTGTGTATGTACATATGTGTGAGTCTGTCTCTGTGTGCCCTTCTTTCTGTCTCT
>JANHMN010000017.1:12143815-12154840 GCA_030674055.1 Rhabdomys pumilio
AGGATGAGAGGCAGATGGGACTATATATGACAACCTGGAGACAGTGGAGAGGGGGAAGGGGGGAGCAATACAACCATCCTTGTGAAAGCCGGGTAACTTACTATGTTAGGATTTGAATCTAGAGTCCAATTCTGTAGCTCTTTGCTTCCTGCCTATGGTAGAACTCACAGAGCAAGCTGTAACAGGTCAAGTGGAACAGCAGGAGGCATCCAGGAGGGGGAGCAGGCAGGTAGCAGCCCTTACTATCCAGAGGACTGAGCCATCTATACAGGATAAAGGAGGACCGAAACCTGAACTGTAAGAGGCAGTGGAGTGAGCAGAGGTGGGAGGATGACCTAGGAACAATCTCTATATGCAGGGTGCAACAGAAATGGTACCCAGACACTGGTGAGTGACACCTTGGTCCTTTTTCTATATCAGGCTCCATGCTTTATTTGGCTGAGGCATGCAACACTCTGACCCAGCAGGTGCTTGGGGTCCACATTTTACATGAACCTCCCTGAGGTTCTGCAAATCCGTGCACAGCCCCAACAATGAAGTGTGGGGGGACAAAAAGCAGAGCAGTGGAAGCAGGCGTCCAGCAATGCTCACACAGTCACAGTGCTCAGGGACACCGAGTCAGGAGAGCTGGGAAAGGGCTCCGTGTTCACTTCTGCTCAGTCGCCCTGTTACCTCAGGCCACTTGAGTGAAGTAGACATAATTATGGTCATAATTGCCACATTTTAAAATTCCTGAATTAAATCCCATATTCATAAATGGTGAGATATTGAAACACATTTATGTGTTTATTTTGCTCTTCAAATGTTTTTTTGACTAGAAAAGCAATTATTCTGTATTTTCTTAAACAATGAGGTTTTTTTGTCAGTGAGAGGCATCATGAGTGAGTGATGGCACATATGTGCACATCTCTGGTCCTATTTCTAGAGAGAAAGCCTCCCTGGGAAACAATTGTGGCTATGGGATGCAAGATGCTCCTGGATTCTAGAACACTGGGAGTCAAGGCGAGAACCATGGACTGTGGACCTGCTAACAGCAAGGACTACACCCTGTGACATCAGTGTCAGTTCCCTAAGCGCCTGCCTGGCTTTGTGAGTATGGCTGTCAGGGTGACCATCCATCAAAGAACTGTAGACATGGTCACAAGAACGGCAGGCAGACTTCTGACCCAGCAAATGGCATCCTTGGTAGGCTTGCCTCCCTGCACAAAAATGCCCAGGGCACTCCATTTACACCAAAGGTCAACTTCACTCCTGCAGCATCTCCTCCAGTGCCTCCTTCATCCATCTTGTTTGATGGTGTGCCCAGGGGTGGGATTGCCTCCCTGGGCCTCCATAGGTCCAGGCTGAACTGGGCTCATTTCCATGTTGGCATCTCTTCACTCCTGCATGCCAGGCAGCTCAGGGACAAATCGTTGGATCTCCCTCTGCAACCCTTGCCTCATCTGTAAACGGGCAGTGCAACCTTTCCAGAAGGTGAGGAGACACCTGGCACCTGGCTGGTGCTCACTGCGGGTTAAGAACTCTGTAATGAATACGTGTTCTAGAGCAGTTATTAACAAACGAGGCCACCAGCCCGTGAAGAAGAAAAGACGCTCCAGGCCACATGCATGGCCTTCTTTGGGATTCTAGGTACCTGTTTCTTCCAGGTTATGCAATACTAGAGACCACAGATGTGTGAGCACAAGCAGAATCTTCTATGAAACTCATCACTCAGTAATGAACACTGGCCACACAAAACAAGCATAGCATCTGCTCTAGGCCCAGAAAGCGGGGACTGATGGGGAGAGGTTGTCTGTCAAGGAACACACTAGAGACTATGCCTTGTCGTCAGACGTACTTAACACAGAATCATCCCTAGGTATCCTGGGACCCCCAGAGAATACCAACATTTGTGGGCGCTTCAGTCCCTCACATGAGATGGAACAGTATTTTCAAACTACATGCACATTCTCCTGCAGATTTCAGTAAAAGAGGCTCCTATGTTTTGAAGAAAAAAATAGAGCATGCTGTAGAAAAAAATCTTTTCTAAATGTTTCCAGTCCTAAAGTGGTAGAATTTATTTATAGGCAACAAATACATATATACACATGTGTGTAAACATATATGTGTGTATTGCATGTGGACACCCATCTATATAGAAACACCATGTATAAAGGTATGTATACATTGATGCATAAATGCACACATACATGCACACACATATGTGAACATACATTCACGTATACACACACTCACTTGTGCACATATTGATACATACACATGCATGGCACACACACACACACACACACACACACACATACAATTTATTCTCCAAAAAGAGCAACTTTTGACTCAAGTTCACTCTGTTTGTTATTTACCGAGTACATGGTTTGGAGCAGAGATTTTAAACTTATGTGGTCCTAAGTGGTTTACCATCAGGAAGTAAGTGTGAATACAGGTTACTGGGTCCACCAGTCAGACCCAGCATCTCTTCTTGGTTGGCTCCCACAGCCCTCTCTCTCTGCCCCTCTGGGACTCCAAGGATATCCACTTGTCTGCTGCTAAGAGAAGGGTTGCCTGCACAGAAGCCAGCTGCAGCTTGGAAAGTGGGGTGTGTGGACATACCCAAGGAGGGCATTGGATTTTTGAAGAGCATGAATGGCCACCGCTTGTCTAAGGCCACCTCCAGCTCTATGTCTCTTGTGGACTTGCCCTGGGAAGTCATCTGTGAGACTCTTAGACTCACAAACATATCTTTGCCTTGTATTTTTCTATTGAGAGTGACAATATTCCTAAGTTTGAAAGTCAGAGAAGACTTATTTTGAATTACAGAAAAACTCAGGGCCCGAGATACCATACAAGATCTTGGATGCCAGCAGAGTGGAGGTGCCTACTTCAGTCTCCGAAGGCTCCCTACAAAGTTTCCAGCAGAACCAGGCCTGATGCTTTCTGTGGGAACCAACCCTGTCCTAACTGCCCATTAAAAGCTTTTAATTAAGACTTGAACTCCATCTTAACATCCCAGAGTCAATTCTTTTGCCAAGACAGACCCCATGAATATGCAAAATGGTTTTAATGTCAATTTTATAAGCGGCTTCAGCCATCCACTTAAGGCCTTGATCCAAAAACCCACCTTCCCGCCCCATGTCTCTTTAATCAAGCTTTCTCAGTAACTAGATGTGATGCAGATGTCCTGAGAGGCTTTAAAGAATTCAGGTTGAATTCACTTTAAACAAAACACTGCCCTGCAATCAAATAAAAAGGATGAAAGTAAACCAAGAGGAGAAAAAAAAAATCAACAAAACCCTCACCCGAGGCAGGACTCTGAAAATACTAGTACATCTGAACCACAGATAAAACCTTGAACTAATGCTTGTGGAAAGTGCAAGAGAACGAAAACTTTTCAGCCTTCTAATCTGTGCGTCTTTAAGGAAATCTGATCTCGGAGAGCTACATCCACTGTTCACATAAAGTCCTGGGCGAGCCCTGGAAGAGTCTTAATTTGTGAAAACTGTAGTAAGAAGTGCCTTCCACGGCTGAGCTCCTGGGGCATGGATTTTAAATGGCTTGGTTTATTCAGCTCTCCTGGAGGATACACATCTCATGGAGTGAATGCAGTGACAGAAGATTTTTCAGGAGGCTGTGAAAGACAGCAGTGTATTGTGGGATTGCTTTCCGTCCCAGCAGTGCGGTTCTGCCAGGGTGAGTTAGGCCTCGCTGCAACAATGTACATCCCCCTGAATGCTAAGGTTTAATGCCGAATTCTCTCAGTTCTGGTTTATTGGGGTTGGCAGTGTTATGCTCTACGCAGTCAAGCTGGGACTCCAGCCCGACTCAACATCATATGGCTGTACCATGTATCATTTTCAGGAACCAAGGGCAGCAAGAGACCCCAGAGTGATGCATGCCAATTCTTCCATGCTTTAGCCACAAAATACCAGCACCACTTCCTCCCAAGGCTCATTGCTTGGAACTGGTCACATGGCCCCACCCAACCTCAGGGATTGGGGGTGGTATTCAAGCATGTTCTGAGACCTCCTGACATATTTTCCAGCCCAAGCCTTCCAGGGCAACAACGGTGTGCTGCCAGCTTTCTCTCTGTCCTCCTGCCGTGGAGTGAAGCTGTAGAAACAACATCGATGTTGTTTCTGTGTGACTGTGCTTACTGGCATCCAAGCACCACAGCTGAAAGCTCAACTTTTCTCACCTCCCATCCTTGCCCCCACTCCTCTGCCAATCTCTTCACCCCCCTAGCTCATAGACATCGAACCACAGGCCAAACACCCATCACATTTGGATGGAGACATGGAGCTTCACGGATGCCTCACACCCCTGACAACCAGAAGACGACTCAGAAACATGCTTGGAATGCGGGGTAAGGTGAGCTCATGATGGAAAGACAGAACAGCCGTACAGGCTCATCACTTTCACCCCTCTAGTATCTGAGAATTAGATTTCTCCCACAAACCTTGTACTGTGAACAGAGATAGCATTTTAATGTGTTGCGGAGAGAACACGTTCTTCCTAAATAGTCTACCTGGGGTTTAGGGTGTTGTAATTGGTTGGGAGAAGACAATTAGCTGTGGGAAGAGCTAAGCCATGGGCACTGCGGTGGTTAGTAAGTAGTCCCCCTTCACTCTCAGTCTGGAACACAGTCGCCAGAAGAACCGGACAGACATTAAGATATGGGGACCATTCTGTTAGCTTACGATGAAGGTCACTGAATGTCTGTCTTCGTGGGGAAACCCCCATGAATTGGGGGGTTTAACTCTAGGCTGAAACTCCAAGTACAGTTTTAAGATCCCAGATCAGCCCCCTCTGGAAGCACACCAGAAATGAGAAGTGTCTCAGTGGTAGGTACCAATCTCCAACCAAGACCCAGGCTTCCTTAAAGCTACAGAGGCCAGATCTTCAGTCTCCTCCATTCACTACATGAAACAGGCCAAGACCACTAGCAATGGTCAGGGTTTTTGATGAGGCACCACGTAGGCCCCTGGAAGTGGCTGTTAACCAGATGAGCTGAACCCTTGACTCTGCAGAGCCCTGCCATAGCCCAGGACATAGAACCAGTGATTCGAAGGAGGAATCAGGTATTGCTCTAAAGCCCAGGCCCAGGGAAACCTAGAGACGGAGGGCACAGCCTGGCTATGATGGCTTAGCTTCTGACCATCAGCCGGACTTCAGTGATTTAGGTAGGATCTGTAGACTCTCTGGATCAAAGAATAGGAAAATGTGGTACCCAGGGACAATGTGCCTTCAAGCCCATTGACGGTGTACACGACCTCCGCAGACAAGCTTTGCTCTGCCTTCACCTGTGCTGTCTCAGGAAGCTAGATGTGAAGTGCCGGCTGAGGGGGAGAATGTACTGGTGTGAGCAGCTCAGACACAGAGATCTTCCTCAGGGAGGAGTGAGCTGCTGGCTGAAAGCCCACCCTGTTTAGCAAGCTAGCACTGGGGGAAGGAACCCTTTTTTCAAGAGACATTTCTATCACCTTAATCTCAGCCACGTATGCCAACACCCAAACAGAAGGAACTGTCCATTCCCTGCCTCCAGACTTACCCTCAGGCCTGTGCAATGGAACCTTAGCTTGGAAGTTGGCTCATGAGTCACTCTAGGCTTAGAATCTTGTTTTGGATTTAACCCTTAGCATCCTAGGCAGGGCAGTTTCAGAAGTCAGCTTTGAAGGTCAGTATGAATACCAGGTAATGTGCAGGGGAGCCCTTGGGCTGGGTGGAGCCTTCCATCCCTCTGTCTGGGGAATCACAGGATCTTACTCAAGCAGCAGGTGGCAAGGAAACCTGAGGTATATCTGGGTACCAGGACCCCAGAATAGAGGTGAGGATGCATAGGTGGCTATTTGATAAAGGTGAGGCCCCCATATTATGTCCCAAGCACTGTGAGTATCCACAGTGCCTTCCTTCTAGGGAAGGGCTAGGTTGCCTGGCTTCACCCTAAGACTCCTGAGAGGAGGTTAGTAGCTGGGGGGTGGGCAGGGAGGGGTTCAGATAAGCAGGGTGATGGAGACAGCTAACACTGGGTGAGACAGACGGAAACCAGAGCTGCCAGCCTTATCAGCCATCAATCACTGAAGTCCAGCTGATGCAAAAGGGAAAACCAGCCAGTTATGTGCATCTCACAGAAATGACAGAAACAACAACTCCCTTGGCCTATCTCCTCACAAGGCTTAGCATCTGTCTCCTTTCCCAGGGCCCTTTCTGATGCCCATGGAGCTGGGAACATATCTTATCCAGCTCCCTCAGTGGGCTTGGGGCTCCTCCCCAGCCAGGCTTCTAGAAAAGTCTTTGCCTCTGGTGCTAAATGTTTTCCCTGATATGTCTTCAAAATCCCACACCTTCTGGCTCTGCTAGAATTCGGGGGGCAAGGAATGCTGAAAGGCACTGAGCAGTTTCTGCCTCACTGTTCATATAGCTCTGGGTATCTCTATCCATGATACCTTTCCACTCTGTCTTTTCTCTCCTGGTTTTTCCTGTTTAATGTCAAGTAAGCCAGCCAGGCTCCTCGGGGACCCACAGCTGCAGAAGCGAGCAGGAGTGGATTTTAAATCAGTAGAGAATTTTAGAAGTGAGTCAAATGGAAAAAAAACAAAAGCTGGTATGTGACCCTGGGGCTCTGCTGCTCCCACCAAGTGCTCAGCATTCACCCCATATGTGGATACCCTGTGTGCATGGATCTTTGTATGCTCAGATCTCTGTGTGTGCAAATGTTCCCACTGTGAGTATGGAATCCTGTGTGCGCAGCTCCCACTGTGTGTGTGGATCCTCGTGTGTGCACTTACGTGCATGAGTCCTCATTTGCACAGAATCCCACGTGTTCATAGTTCCCATTATGTGCACAGGTCGTTGTCTTTTTGCAGCACCTACTGTGTGCATAGACCCTCATTTGTACATAGTTTCTTATGCATGGATCCCTATGTGTGCACACATCTTCATGTGCATAGATCTATGGGTATAAATTCTCCTGTGCATGAATTTCCCTATATGTGCAGATTCTATATGAACTCCCCTAAGTGTCCCCTATATCTGTTTGTACTCTTACAGACGATGACATATTACTCACAGGGCATTTCCACAGGAGGAAAGGGTCAGAGGTGCCACCCAGTCCAGACAATAAAACAGGAGTTAGTAAACACCAGGGTCTCTCCTAGGTGCTCCCAGCACTGTTCCAGTGAGCAAAGTAGACAGTGGAGGCTGAGGTAAAGCTCAGTAGTAGGGCACTTGCCTAGCATGTGTGAGGCCCTAGTTTGCATACGGAGCCTCACAACCTAGCTTAATAAGTATTTAAATCGCAGAGAGTGGAGACTCAGATACTCCATGCCCTCGCTCAAGTTCCTAGAACTAGCTGAAAAGCCAAACAAAGGAAAAGAATCTCAGAAGGACAATCTATATCCCTCTCATTCCCAACTAGGAGGACCAGTGTTGGGAGCTGTTTGTAAAAGCCTGGCATTTACTATCTGTCTGGTGGCTTTGCCTTAGCAGTCCCTCCTGGAGGGACACACCTGGCTTAGGAAACCTGATCCTGGGTGCCCCAGCTTTCTGGCAGAACAACTCAGAAACCATGGTTATATTTTGTTTTCAAAAAACCTTTGTCCTTGGAGGACTTTCAAAATTGAGTTCTTACCTAATGGGACTCCAAACAGACCCCCACAGCCCCCTCATCAGAGAGGGAAATCAGTCTGGAGGTTGTAGCACTCTCTGCTCCTGCAGGAGTGCAGCTCGGGAGTCTGAGTGCTTTTACAGACCATCAGCTCCTGGTTGGGAGGCAGGGTGCAGAAAGAGACACTCAGTCACGAGGCTGACTGTGGGAGCTGGGATGAGAGTTATGGGCTGCAGTTCCTACAGCCTCCCAAGGACTGTCTGTTCTGTAAGGCAGGGCATCCTGGCACAGCAAGGGACACTGGGTTTTTGTTTCTGCTGAGGCCACGGCATGAAAGTAGAAAACCAGGATGATGTGTTTTCCTGCCTCCTTTCTATCTGATGGCCTTGAAGGTTCTCAGAAGGCAAGTCCGCGCAGGTGGACTCTCTCTCCTCACCCCTGAGCTCCACAGGGGCTGGAATTCCATGACTGCCAGGCCACACCACACAGCTAAGTTCATCCAGGATGGGTTTGGAGTGAGTCAGGTTCCAGAAAAGTCCCTACATCTGGCTCTTTGTATGGTCCTTCAACAAGAGCTGTGGTAGGGTGTGTGGGGCTGGGGAAGAGGGGGCATTAAAGGCTGGCATGGCTGGGAAGCCCAGACCCTCAGAGGGAGACCCTTCTTCTCCCTGGATCCGGGAAACCCCTGCATACCATGTGCAGGGCACGTTGTTCCTCTAGGCATATTGGTACAGGGTGCACATGCACTTGTGCAGGTGAGTGGACTGGCGACCACTCAGCCCGGTGGCTGATCTGAGACGAAGTAGAAGATCCCACAGCAAGGTAGCTTGTCTAGTCTGGTGCAGGGCAGAGACCCTAAACTTTCCCAACCTTGCTATTCTCTCGAGATAGCAATGTTCCTGGAACCTAGCCCTTGTAAGAGCCCCAAGAATTCTCTTCTCTGGGACACTACTCCCTGGCCCAGGCAGGCTGAGGTCATGACTGAATGAATGAGCAAGGGAAGAAGTGGGCAGGTGTTTGGGCAGTGATGGGTACAGGTGAAGGGGAGCCAGCCACCTCTGCTGTCATCAGAGGGCAGGCTCCCTCAGGTGTGGCTGGTGAGAGACGAGCCCTGGGGGAGTCTGGTCAGTGATCCACATTCACTCAATATGATGCTAAATATGAGTAATAGTTCAATACGTCAGTGGCCTAGGGTTGTATCTGAGGTCTTCTCTTTGCATACACAGCTTGCAGCCTTCCCCGGGAATTAACTCTTACCCAGCTTTGAATCAGACCACCTAGTGGTCACTGTGCATCCAAGACTCTGCTTACTCTGCTGCAGCTAGCTCTTCAGAAACCATCTCTGTTCATTTCCCTTAGCAAGCCCTTCCGTACCCCTTCTGCACCAGAACATAATCCTCCCTTCTGCATTTTCAGGGAGCCTTCTGTGAGTACTGACTGACAGACCAGCTCCCCAAAGCTGTACGGACACACCAGTACTAACTGGGCTCCTGATCTTCATGGGTATGGTTTTCAGATGGGCATACTGGTGTAGATTAAGGGCCATGGGGCAGAGGGAGGCAGGGACGTCTAATATCCTGGAGCAGCAGGTCTGGCAGGGAAGGCACACATGGGTGAGGCTCATCATATATAGGGATTCTGAGGGTTGAGGATACTGAAAAATGAAGAACTTCATTCTTGGAGAATGGACTGAGAGTATCCGTCACTAGTGGAGAACCATTTTCAAGTTCTTCAATAACTAAATTCACTAAGACAAGGCCAACCCCAAGCCTTTAAGAAGCTCAAGCCTGGTAAGGCAAGATCAGACCCCAGTGAGCGGAGGGAGCCAGGCAGGCTATATTGTCTGCAGATGGGTCGCTCATACTCTGGCCTTTCTGTGTCAGGGGAATCTCCTCCAAGCACCGCATCCAGTGCTGCTTGACCACAGGAGACTCTTGTTGCAGTTATGACTTCTCGCTTTATGACTTGGGTGTTTCAGCCCCTAGATAAGGTCACCTGCTGCTACATTCAACACGCCCATCCTTTCCTCTGTCTGCATCATTAACACTTAAACATTCAAAGGCAGTCAGCTCCAGAAGGTGGCCTGCTATAAAGAGAGGTGCACAGACTCCTGCTACGAGGCCTGCATCCTTCTGTCTCCACTAAATTTGTCCCCGTGGTCACAGGGAGCTACCAGAGACTGTTTGAGACTTAACTCTGTAGTCGCTCTTGGAGGAGCATGCTTCTGTGTGGCATCTCCTAATGGAGCAGTCTCTAGAGCAGGGTGGAGAGCACCTGGGGAAAAGCTTGGACTCCTGCTGCTGCTCCTGCATCAGAGCCAAGGGGCAGGAGCTGACCCAGATCCCTCCCAGCTGGGCTCTGACAGTCACCAGACCCCTGCACACCGAGCAGGTCCATGGATTCCCATGGTGTTAAAAAGTCCCGAGGCCTCCCTGGATGAGTGGGTGGGAGGCTGCCTGCTTATGCTTTTCGAGATGCTTGGAGGGGCCATTTGCTGACTGCTGTTGAACTAAGGCTGGAGGGTTTGTCAGGAAGGTACAGCGTGGGACTAATTGTGCATAGTAAGGTGAGCTCTGACTGAGCACTCGGTGGCCTACTCATGCCGCCTACTCATGCCGAAGAGCTGAGGCAAGGACTAGGAAATGTTTTAGGGGGAGGGCAACCAACACAGAGCTTACTACCCATGCCCCTGTCTTACTACCCTTCCCCTTCTATCTGCTGAGTACCAGCCCCCCATACTGGGAATAATGCAGTCCTTTCTACCCAGGGGTTTGCACTGTCCCCTTCACCCTAAGCCTGCCTGTGACAAGTATTAGCTTTCTCTTGAGGACTCCATGGCTCATGGCATCCATTTTCCATGTGTTTCCCAGCATGCACCCAGATGTTTTGTACCACACTCCTGAAACAGCATGAGCAGCAAGAGACAGACCACCCCTTGTTTCTCTGCATAAATCTCAACACCTCTGTTGTCCCGACTCTCAGAGTTACCTGAGCACAGTCAGCTTTGAAATTGTTACCCATGTGATTTGGTAAAGAAATGACATATTCATCCACACATCCCACTGTGAGCAGAACGCATCTTTCAAAGCCATGTTCTGCCATACCCCCAGCTGAGACCTCTCTGTGGAGAAACCTGCCCTATCTCTCGTTAGGTAGATATAAGATCATATCTAATTTTTCTTCTGTGTGGTATCGTTTTTGTTGCATGCATATGTGTGTGTATGTGTAAAAGTCTCAGGTGTCTTTCCTCAAGCACCACCTACCTTTCTTTAGTGAGAGGCTCTCTTACTGGCCTAGGGCTCACCAAGTAGGCTAGGCTGTCTGGCCAGCAATCCTTAGAGATCTACTTGTCTCCTGCCCCTAGCACTGGCGCGCGCGCGCACACACACACACACACACACACACACACACACACACACACACACACACAC
>JANHMN010000017.1:12156264-12232228 GCA_030674055.1 Rhabdomys pumilio
CTGTTAGTTTAAACCATCTCAAAGGAGGAGATGCCAACAGCTGTCTTTCATAGTTTCTCCACTGTTGCTGCAGCCTTCTAGTGGCAAGAACACTGTAAATCCACCCAGGTTGTGATATGCTGTGGTTCCCTGTCCTCCAGCCAGTGTCTTCCCTGTGGGTTTCATTTATTCTTCTCTGGGAAGTTAAGAACAGAGTCTATGTGAGGACAGCTGGTCATAGGGAGGGGACTGGTGTGGTAGAGAGAACAGGAAACCCAGACCGTAGCTGTGAGGGTCCACTCACATCTGGAGGATAAGTCAGGGAGTCCAGCGCTATGAGGACTTGGTAGATAGCTGGATCACCATGTGATACAGCAAGCTTGTGGACATCAAGACACATGACAGAAGAGTATACCGTGCTTATAGCCACCGTATTCATGAAAGTCAAAAGTGGGAAGCTGGCAGGTGTCCATTCACAGACCAGAGAATATACATAATGCTATACAGCATGAAATACCATTTAGCCTTAAAAACTGAAATCCTGGCATAGCTGTAACCTGGATGAACCTTAAGGTGTATGCTAACTGAAATGTTTCCCAAGCCTAGTGTCAGAGACAGAAGACTGGAAGACATCTGGTCATCTGAATGTCATGAGCACCCTTCTTCCTAACTTCCACATTGCTGGATATCGAAACGCCCAACTTGATTCTCTCTTGTTCTTGTAACAGCAGAAAACACCAAGGAATAAAGAGGATGTGTTGCCTGATGTCTGGATCCGGGTGACTGAGAGCGTCAGAACCATTCCTGCCATAGTTGGATGACCTTCCTCTGGATGCTGGTCTATTCTTGTCCATCCATCCACCTGCCAGCAGGTGTCTGTCTACAGTGACCTGCCTTGGCAGGCTGTACCTTTTCTAGGTACCTGAAGAGGCTCCTCTATGACCAAGCCATCTCTCAAATACTTGCTGTTGTTTAACTCTGCTTGCCTTTGCTAGAAGCTTCCTCCTGAAGGGTGAGGTGGGCTCTCACAGTGGTTGGCATTTTCGTATCTCTGAAGGTCAGCCATGGTCTGGAGTGTCTCATGGACTTGCTGGTCATTTCTTTCACTTTGGAGAAATGTCTATTCAAACTTTTGGCTCATTTCAACTGTTGAATCTTTGGAATTACTAATATATTCTGGATATTAATGTATGAGTATGTGCGTGTGTGTGTGTGTGTGTGTGTGTGTGTGTGTGTGTGTGTGTGTGTTCGCCAATTTGGAAACCAGAAGTTGGCATCAGGTGTCTTCCTTTGTTGTTCCCCATGTTATTGTTTGAGAATCAATCTTCTACAGAACCCCAAAATTCACTGTCCCAGATGTGAGATCTGTGTCTGCTCCACAGTTACGGGTTTGCAGATGTTTCCCCCCACACTTTCCTCAGCTTTTTATGTGGGTGCTGGGGATTGAGAAACCCTAGTGATTTCTCCAGCCCCTTGGGTATTAACCCTCTATCAGATTTATGGTTTGTGAGCGTTTCTTCCCATTCCAAGTGCGACCTTTCTATTGCTCTCGAGTCTTTTGATGCAGAGAACTTTTAAGACCTCATGGAATCAAGGCTGCCTCCTGTGAGCCTCACCAAGAACCCAGCTTGCTCTTTGAGACAATACAGTCCTCTGCTTCACCAGCAGCACAAAGTCAGCAGCAGCCTGGACCAGGTTTTCTCCTCCCCCGAAACTGCTCCTCGCTGCACTAGGAGTCAATTCCCACGCTGTGCAGACCAGTCTTTCTGCTCACTCCAAGTGGGACTTTGTTGGAGTCATCTGTCCATTGAGTCCTCCCCAAACCGTAAGTCTCCATTGCCTGCTCTCAGAATACTGATCCCACCTGAACCCTCAGCCCAGGGGCTCTGCCAGGCTAAGTCATCAAACTCCCTCCTCCTTTTTCCTACATATCCCCAGATGCTATGGTAACACCAGCCTTGCCACCACCCTAGGGAACACAGAATGACTGATTCTCTCCTTGTTTGTGGCCTGGACCCCCAATGCCCACTGACCTCTTTGAGACTCGCCTTCTGCCTCTTGAAACTCACTCTATCATAGAATATTCTAAGGCATAACATCAGCAAAGACTATGCTGAGAATGTAGCTGTCACAGATGCAGTCACCCAGGGTTGCCGAGATGCCCACCCCTTTCCTCCACGCCCCAGGAAATGCCATTCGGGATGTAGCTTGGAAGGAGTCCAGTGTCTGGTGTGACTGTACCCCTGCGCGTAGTGGGCCGAACCACTTGCCCTGCAGCGGTCCCCCACCCTGCTTCTGGACTTAACAATCAGACTTGAGAACTTTCCTTTTCAAATCTTGTCTGACTATGGAGTTGAATGAAGCCCAGGGTGTACCACCATAGGACAGCAACTCCCAGGAGAGCAGATAGAAGCTTGAGGCCTCCGATATCAATTCCTGCCTGAGCTCTGTCTTTGATGTTATACTTAATGAGTTCTCAGGGACTTTTGCCCAAGGCACCAAGAACCAGGTGCAGGAAGCCATGGCTGAGTCAGCACACCCAGACGCCAGGGGCTGGTGTGGGCAGGACTGAGTCTTCAGTGGTCATCACAGACAAGGAGGTGACTGGGTACCGCTAGCTGTCTTCTCAGCCTGCAGTTTTTCTGGGAATTTGCTTCTATTTCATCTCTCCTTTGCTTGTTTTCTGAGCCTCCTCCAGTCCAAGTCTCTGATACTGCCTGCTGTTGGTCTTCAGCTGTGGTCCGTCTCCTGTGGGCTTTGCTCATCCTCCTGCCTGGTCCCAGAACCATACTCAAAGCTGCCTTGGCTTTCTGTGCGATACTTCCCTCCCAACCACCTTATATACCCTCCTCTGACCCTGATGAGGGTGCCACTCCCTTACCAGTTTCTAATTCTCAGCGCATAGTCTATGGTGAAGCTTTACATGAGCTTTACACACGCGTGTCCGACCACGTGTGGGACTCAGCCACCCCTCTCTGCATGCAGTAGTGCCTCAGGCATCACTCAATGCCAGGCCTTCTGCAGTCTGGGGAAGGCAGGCAGATGTGGGCTCACAAATGATTCTGACAGGCACACAGAATGTCATAGCTAAGGACCATCACTAGAGGGCGTTTTGGGGCCAGGGAGTTTAGGTGGTTGCAGTAGGTGTCAACGGGGATGACCAGAGTCCCCAATGGGTGGACACTGGAAGCAGCTGCTATAAGAGGGTCAGAGGGGTGCCCTAGCTAAGTGCAGCAGAGCAAAGTCACAGACCATGGTAATGCCATGGTTTAGGGACCAGCATCTGGATTCCTGACACTCTATTCTTAAGGGCCCTGGGCATGGTATGGAGAGGGCATGCTCAGTGCACAGCAGAAGCAAGTTGGGGCAAGGCTGGTCAGGTTGGTCAAACTGCTGGGCAGTCAAGCAAAGGAACAACATTTGGAAGGTAATGCCAACAGCTCGGTGGAACACAGCTCCTGTTACTCCAGTAACAGTGAGTCATATCAACTTGTGGACGGGAAGACCATGTGAGGAAGAGCTGGGGACGGTCAGGAAGAAGACCACCAGTCCCCACCGAGCACCATGTGGCAGAGAAACTGCAAATGTTTCACAACTGGGAGGGGCATTTTGATCACATTTGACGTCTTCCTTGTCAATTTGACTGGATTTAGAATCACCTAGGAGATGCGCCTCTGTTTGTGAGGACTTTTCAAGAAAGTTTTAACTGAGCATTGAAGATGTCTCTTAAGTGTGGGTGGCAGTAGTCTTTGGATGGGGAGAGAGTCCTGGACTGAATAGAAAGGAGAAGGAGAACTGGACACCAGCATTCATCTTTCTGCTTCCTGACTATGGATGCTGTGTGGCCAGCTGGCTGCCTCCTGCCCCGCTGCCACGCCTTCTCCTCCATGATGGTCTGCAGCCTCAGGTAGCCAAAAGAAAACATTCCTGAAGGCAGGAACATTCTGTCAGGCAGCTTTTCACAACTGTGAGAAACAAATTCAACATGATACAGCCCCAGGTAGTGGTTCATGTCAAGGAGACACGCAAAATGTTACTTATTCTGACTACACATGGAAAGGCTGTTTGCCACTGAGGGTGTCAGTGAGGCTTCTAGCAGGAGAAAGAGCTGATTTCTTATGCCACACTAGGAAGACCAGCCCCCAAATAGCATACACAAGGTACTCTGTGCTCAGCTCTTCCCTGACCCTCCTGGGTGTAAAGGCCCAATCTGCAGACCTGGGGTTAGACCTTCTGGGCCACAGACACCAGTTCTGAGACACACACTCCATCTTCTCTTTCTGTCAGTGAGCACATTGGGTCACCTGAGAGCAGTTGACAAGAGTATAAAAAATTCCAGCAAGTGCCTGGCTGTGACCAAGGTGGGCTGTCACCCTTAGGGAGTACACATATCAGCTAGAATGGGTGACTGCTTCACATTTGCAAAAATATATTTCACTAGGAACTTGGATATATTTCATAAGGAGAAATGGAATTTTTAGGCAATCTGCTAAAAGCAGACTACCTGGATTCACTTCCTAGCCTGCGCTAATTACTATTTAGTTTCTGGGGACCTCAGTTTCCCTATCCGTGAAATGGAGGAAGCCCCATCCTCCCTGGGTCCTTTTGAAGATAAAAGTGATTGAGTGGTGGGGACCATCTGAGCCTATTGCAGCCCCTCTGGCCACCTGCCTTTGCAGGGCAAATGTCTGTGTCTCCAGGAACAACAAAAGAGAAGGACTCTCAGCCACCTTCTAGCCAGATCCTCTGAACCTTACATGCTTGGAGAATCCAGGAACCTCTGATCTCGCTTGACCAAAAAGGCCCAACCCCACCCCAGATTTTATACTCAGGATCCTGTGGAGGGAGAAGGCAGGAAGAGGAGAGTCTATTTCCATGGTACTCTTCCTCAGTGCTCAGGAGGGGGAATGGGCATCAGTGTTACCCAGGGTCAAGGCACAAAGCCTGAGAAGGCACGTGAGGGTGAAGTGGGAAGATGGTGGTGGTTTATGTGTCTATGGAATCCAGGCATGGACAACCCCAGAGCAGGTGTCTGTGGTAGTTTATCCTTAGGGTACCCTAAGGCCCCACACAAGACCTCAGTCTGCTGGGACAGCAGCTCCCCAGTACCCACTGGTCTGTTTCTGCCTTGCTCTGCTTTTGTTCCAGTGAGACCCAGCCTTCTCCCCCCCCATCTTCCCCTCCTCAGGCTGACCTGGCTCTTGGGCTGGGTGGGGCGTCCTTAGAGCTGGAAGCCACCTCCCACCCTGCACCCCAGGGATCAGTCAGACTTTCCTGCTTTGTTTATTCACGGAGCCAGGAGACACAAGCTCGGGCTCTGAGTCACCCTGCTCCCAGGACTCTGATTCATGGAGGAGGCCCCTGCAGGGGACTGACCCCAGCCATTAACTTCTTGCTTCTTTGAGATCTCTACAAAAGGAATCCATGGTTTTGAATCAAAGACTAAGGTGCAGGCCTGTGAGAGCGTGACATGTTTATGATGGTGAGTGCTACAGAGGGAATCTGAGCGTGGGAGAGCTTGCCCCTCACCTCTGGCCACTTCCCGCCTAGCTGATGGAAACTCACAAAAATGTCAGTCATTATCCCTGAAAAAGATTTGGTCATCTGGCAAGTGTGGTCCTAGAATTTGCCAGAAGTATGCGTCAAATGTGTGAAAGAAAACAAGGATAACAAAAATTAGATTACAGCTATGGACTGCAAAAGGAGACACAAGATTCAGAGCCTGGTTGCTTTCCAGCCCTGGGGAGACCCTGCTGGTGGCTCGGTCTATGAAGAAGCTGCAGAGAGCAGGTCCCGGGAAACAGGGTGTGCAGGGGAATCAGGTCAGAAACTATGTCTACATGGAGTCCCCAACCCTCCCAGGTCCTACGCATGTAACACATACAGTATCAGCTTCGACCTAGGTGCTGAGTAACTTTTTACCCTACAGAAGCGCAATACAAACACGTGCAGGTGAGTGGCTTCCTCCCTGCTCCCAGAACTGAGGTGGCTTTGAATGACTCTTCTCCACATGGCCCACCCAGGGGAGTAGTCAACGAGTTCCTTTAGCTGTTTTCGCTTCTTTGTACTCTGCTTGCCTCTACAATCTGCAGCAACCAGTGATTAGTGTCCTCTCCGATGGCACCGCAGAGGAATAGAGAACAGAGAGGAACCAGAGTCTTGAGGTGAGTCTGCCACTGGGAAGATGAGCACATGCGGATCTCTGCTCTAAAGCTGAGCAACTAACCAGTCAAGGACCTCACGGCAGGTGAGGTCATAACCATAGTCATAACCGCATCCCTGTGGTCAAGGGCAGCCTGTGGGCTACACTCCTGACCTAAGGCAGCCTGGCTAGCACACTCCAGAGGAATACCCCAGCTTAACCCAACAGTCACTGTGTGAGGACAGGGACAGGGGTCACCCACAGATTGAGGAAGGCACGACAATATCCCTCAAAAAGCCACTTTCTGGTTGTTTGTTTTTGTAGAGCCTGTAGCATGCTGGGCCAGCACCCTACCACTGAGCTACCTTCCTAGATCACTTCAGTAGGATGCAGGGAAGGATGCTGAGAGAAAGTTCTAATGAGAACCCATCCCCCTGGGGAGCGGTGGCTGAAGCGGTGTGGTGACAGCATTTTGTCTCATGGAGGGTTGGTTGACCTCTCCTGTAGGAAGGGGTGCTGGTGGGCATCTTTGTCTTTAAGAGCCTACTCTGTGTCCATGCTCCCAGAGAGCAAAAGTGATTCAAGGCATCTGTGCGTTATTTAGAAAGCATGCTTGTCCCCAACCCAGGCTCACTGTACATGGTTGGTTTCAGGCTACTTCACTGAATTGCAGCCTGGGGGGATTTTCTACTTTGTACAATGGAATGAAGATTGGGGGGAGGGGTGGAGTTGTTTGCAAGACTTTGCACTGTGTGGTTGTAACCGGTCTGTTTTTGAAATTGATTATTGTTACCGTCACACTGTGTCTAATTTACGGTTAAACACTATTGTGCTATCGGCTTTCATGGCGACTTCTTAACTGTAATCTTGTTATTGTTATGAACTGTAAATATCTGATCTGGGAACCTTAAGGGAGTGGCACCCACGGGTTGAGAAAAAGTTGCAACCACTGATTTAGAAGGCTCCCTAGAGGCAGAATTGCTGGTTCAAGGGGGATTCCAGCTGGGCTATAGCTCAAGGGTAGAACCCCTGCCTAGAACTCCAAGGCCCTGATTTCCAGTAGCTTGAATAACCTAGAAAGTATGCTGAAAAGGGGTATTTGCAACTTTAAAAACTCTGACTCTTGTTAAGCAAACTGCATGAGTTTTCTTCCAGGCCAGAGATGGGAGACAAGGCTTGCTCCCCACTTAAGATTTGTTCATCTTAATGAACCATCACGTCTGCCAACGTTTAGAATCTCTTGTATTATCATTGAAACCTCACACTTTCCTTGGTGTTTTTTTTGTTTGGTTTGGTTTTCTTGGTGTTTGGTGTAAATGTGTGGTTGTGCTAATATTTCCTGCTACCTAAGTCACCATCTAGTATGATTATGGACCGATTTGATTATAGATATGATTACAGTATGATTTGTCTACTAAAGTAGGTCAGAGGAGATATTGCTGGGCACAGATGGAAACAGCTCTGTCTTTCTGGCAGTTTTTCCTAGCAGCCATTTGAAGATCTCAGTGGATACGAAGTGTCAGATAGCACTTCCTTCCCGGTTCTTTTAAAACTTTTGATTGGCATAGCTTCTGGCCTATTGTGGAAGGCTAAGCTTTGGCTGGGTGGAAGTCAGTCTGTGGGACCTGCTCTGCTGCACTTAGAATGGGCAGCGAGAAAAACTGGAAGCCAAAAGGGCCATGAATAGTCACTGTGGGGAACTTGGAGGACATGTCTTCCTGGTTGTATTTGTCTATAATGTGGTAGATAACTATCCATATTGGATGCAGCCATGGGACCTCAAAGGGACAAAATCCATGTTCCTCTTGGGGACCCACCCAGAAGTCTGATTTTGCTCTAAGTTCTCTGGGAACAGGTGTGCTGACAGAGAAGCTGACCGAGTACATGCTTTCCCATCAGGCCCCCTGCTTTGCGGACAGTGGCAGGGGCAAGTATGAGACAAGGCAGCCCAAATGTGCTGACCTGGTCCACACCACCTATACAGGGCATCTCTGAAAAACACTTGGAAGTCACAGGAGGAAAGCGATGGAACATAAGATGCCTGTGACCAGGGACGGTATGAGCAGTCTCTCCTGAGCATCTGAAAAGAGAAAAGCACAGCGTCCCTAGGAGAACAAACACATGGGCTGCCCGTGCAGGTGAGCAGTGTGTAGTGAACAAACACACATCTGTCTGTAGCTTCGAGTCCCACAGATGCAGGGAAGCCCAGTCCAGGCAGGAACAGAGGGGCTGTAAGACCACACAGTGTCCTTGTAGAATGATAGAGTTCTCTCATCAAGTCAACAGCATAGCTTACCCAGGACTCGGGCCGATCCTTCTGTTCCACCTACACTTTTGGGATTTCTCTCTGTTCCACTTGACCTGGGGTGGGGCAGGGAGGAATGAGGGGCAGTGCCAAAATAAGTGGCTTTTGTCTGCTGGCAGCTTCCTGAGGATGGGCAGGAAGACATTCTTGTTCAGATTCTCAAAATCCAGCCGATAAGAATTTAGAGCCAGCAAGTGGCTAGGTTTCCACAAACATCTCAGCACTAGAGTATATGCGTGGTACCACCAAAGTGATGGCTTTCATAAAGAAACAGGACTGGGGATCTGTGAGATAGGTGACCCAGTGGGTGAAGGCTCTCTCCACAAAGACCGAGAACTTGAGTTCAGCCCCCAGAGCCCACACGATGAGAGGAGATAGTGAACACTCACAAGTTGCCCTCTGACCTCCACACACGGGCTGTGGTACACTCTCACAATAGACTGACCCACAGACGGACAGACGGACAGACAGACAGACAGACAGACAGATGATATAGATAGATAGATAGATAGATAGATAGATAGATAGATAGATAGATAGATACATAGATAGATAGATAGATACATAGATACATACATAGATAGATAGATAGATAGATAGATAGATAGATAGATAGATAGATAAATAGACAGACAGATTCTAAATGTAGTAATTTTAAAAAGGAATAGTATTGGACCCTGCCTACAAAAATACAGAGCTCTCCTGCCAATCCCTCTTGGCTGGGAGGCTGTGACAATGTCTCAAGGACACATGTGGAACACAGAAGAATTAACACATCTGGGAGAAAAAGAAAAAAAGGTGTGAAAGAAAGATAACCTAATGGCCTTGAATGACACGATGCCTGCTTTCTGGTGTCCCTTCTGGGGACAGCATCTACGCAGAAGACAAGTAAGGATCTTATATCCTTGCTGTTGGTGCCAATGCTTGGAGGGTCTCTGGATCTAGACACCAGGCTGATACAGCTTTCTCTGCAGGTAGACAGATTACTCCAGGTGGGTCTGCTTCTGTCACCAAGATGGGCAAGACAAGCTCTCGCCACCTTATTGCCAGTGTGCAGAGTGTTTCTTGTCTTTGTCAGTGGCTGTCCCACACACTTGCTCTTCTCTATCCCATCCCTCAGAGCTCAAGAACTCAGTCAAGCTTTGAGAGTCGAGAGAACTGAGCAGACACCTGACTTCAGTCAGAAGTAAAAGAAGAGCATGCTACCAGCACTTCTGAAGCAGGAGTCGGGGACATGGTGAAACACAGAATACAAAATTTGTGATTTGAAACATTTCTAAGTCTTCCACAACTGTAGGATCAAATGCACTCATGTTGTGGAAACACCAGCACTAGAACATTCCAGAACATTTTTCTCCCTCCATACAGAAATCCCACACCTGTTAGTGGGTCCCTCCAGTTCACTCTCACCGGTCTCCGGCAGCCTCCAGTCAGCCCTCTGCCTCTTTAGACATTTCATATAAACAGAGTCACACAAGCTGCGGCCCCCTCTCAAGTCACTGCTTGAGCTTTACGTGTTCTCAAGATTGACCCCAGTGGCATGTGGGTGTGACCTTCCTGCATTTGGATGGAACTCATGTTATCTGCCCCTTCCTGAGCTGATGGACACTTGTGTTGTCACAGATGTGAATGTCTACTCGAGCACACACACAGACACACACACACACACAAACACACACACACACACACACACACTCACACACACAGGTTTCTGTGGGCAGAGCTGTTTTCGAGCTTTGGGTTATGTATTTGTGATGGAGGTGCTAAGCCAGATCAACACTTAAGAGGCTTTGTAACTGCAGGGATATCAGAAACTCATCATTTTACAAACGGGGAAACTGAGGCCCAGAGAGCACCCCACCACCACCTCAGAAAACTGCAGACCTGGGAACAGAAAAGTGTTCCTTACCCATGCCTGACTTCGGGTGTCTCATTCTAGGTCAGATCTGCCAGACACAAAGGAGTGGGTTTTGTTGAGAAGGCCCCTGGAGAACCAGCTTGCTTCCTACAAAGGCAACCGAAGAAAGCCTTTGGTTTCTGTCTAATTAAACTTTCCCAAATTAGAAAAATACCACGTCAGAAGTTTCGGAGGGGAAAGACTCACACGTGATTTATTCTGGAAACAGTGACTTAAATTAATTGCAAAATCCATTGTGTGGAGTCAGGCCGCTCACAGGCAGCCACAAGCATTTAGTTGTCCCCAGGAGCCGTAACTGACTGCTGCATTGGGGGAAAGCACCACGCAGGACGGGCGCAGATGGCACCCAGGGACAGACATGCAGGGGCTTTGCTTTGTCTTCTACTTGCCCTTTCTCTCTCTCTGGGCAGAAAAAGTGAGCAGCATAATTGGTGCTAAACAATACTCACTATAAGTATAGAGAGACACACACCACCCAACCAGGAGTTGACTACAGAAAAAAACCCTCACTGTGCCACGTTCTGTCATTGACCAAAGTCCTGCCACTCATGAGCAAGGCTGCTCAGCTGGGTGGTCTGGCTCTCCTTCGAAGAGAGGGTTGATTCAGTTTTCTCTGAGTCTCGGTGGCACAGTGGCTTTTGAAGCAATGGTGACTGTATTTAAAGTTATTAAATCCGGAAAAGGACAGCAAACTGAATCACGACTTCCACTTCCTCTCATTAGCCCAGTGGAGGCCGAGTAGTCCTGAGCTCACACCCAAAGAGGGACTGTTTTCTGCTCAAGGCTGTGGGGCCATAGAGATGCCAAGGTAGTGGGACAGTACTTTGTATATAACCATGGGGTCCTTTCTCATGCTTCCTTCACTGTCCGGAAAGGGTACTTTTGTGCTGCTGATGCCCTGCCCTGGGCCACTTGAGCCTTCTTCCCAGAATCCCAACTCTTGTCCTGAGGACCTCCACTTTCTCTGGCATCCAAGGCCTCTCCTCTGATTCTGATAGGGTTTTCAGAAGCAGGACCACTGCTGTAGATTTCCCGATTCCCTTCACAGAACAGTGTTGATGCCCGAGAGCGGACAGGGGCCAAGGCTCCCAGCCTTGCAGAGTTGTCTGCCCTGGTCCAGCCTGGGCTCATAGGACTGATGAGACTTTGTGGTGCTATTGTTCTGTGAAGGCAGGCGGGGCAGGCTTGTTCTCATGGAACTCGGCTGAATCTCACTGGTTCTAAACCTTCCTAGTGCTGAGACACTTTAACACCATTCCTTGAGTTGTGCTGAGCTCCAACCAAAAAATTATTTTGTTGCTACTTCATAACTGCAATTTGCTACTGACATGAATTGTAACACAAATATCCGACATACCGGATATCTGATATGCAATGCCTATGAAAGTGTTGGGGGGTCGCGACCCACGGGTTGAGAACTTCTGCTCTGAGGGGTTCTGGGCTGAAAAGAGGTGCTGTGGGCAGCAGTGAAGTGGAGCCCGCACAGCTTGAAGTCTTCTGCTTCTGGACTAGAGCTCCCAAGTCCCTTCTGTGCCCTCCGTAAAATCTGAGCACTTTTCCTGTCTTCTATCTCAATGTTCTCCTACTTTGTCCGTCTTGGGAAAGCAGACTTTTTCCTAATACAAATCGTAATCGGCACACTAACAAATCTAAGGTTCTCAGAGACACACAATGAAGTAAAATTGTCCCATATCGCAATGACACGAAACTGCTCACTTTTAAAGTACAATACACACAGAGAGTATGTGAGACAAGCCGAGGGTGTCGCCAAAAGGATCCTATTCCACTGTCTCTTTAGAGAAGACTCTCCATCCTCAGAAGACGGTTCAGAGGCAGCCCTGATGTCTGCTGTAATTTGCCTTCTGGAGAAACATCCCAAAGTCCATGCTACCCTTATAGTCCAGCTTGCTTATACGGTATGGATGGGCCCTTGGCTGCACAGAAGCAATCAACCCCATAACCAGCTCTACCTGAGAGAGCTATCTGCTCTGCCACACCCTCCGTTAGAGTCTTGGCTAGTCCTCTGCTGCAGTTTGGGGATACAAGCAAGTCATTCTGGAAGAGACAAATCCACAAAATAGGATATTTCTAGGCTCTTATAATACAGACACTGACATCTGATTGGGACTGCTTTATTTTACTACTACTATTAATAGTAATAATATTAATAACAGCAGCAGCAGCAACAACAACGACAACGACAAAAACAAAAGCCGCAGCCAGCTGAGGAGAGGGGTCTCCAACCACACATGTGGGTCTGGGTGAGCACTTCACAGAACACAGAACTCTCAGGACTCTGGAATAGCAGGATCCTCCCAGAAGGTGTGTTTACCCCTTAAACATGGCCTTGTCACCCCAGTGAACACAAAGCCATCCTTTGGGATCTTCTTCTATTGCCTTTGTGTGGGAAACCTCACTGGGACTTGTGGAAATCATTCTTACAAAGATGACGTCATAGCTATCTTTAGGTCAACAGGTGCACCGGGTCCGAGGAGGAAGACAGAATTTCCAGAGGTAGGAATGGTCACAGCAGAAAGGCTCGGTGACCAGATCCTTTACTGGAAGGTTCCTAGCTCCATGTAGAACAGAAGGTCCACTTGAGGAGGAAAATCCTGGTGGCCTGGCTGCGCTGATAAATTGCAATAGTTCGAAACCAGCGTATGTCCAAGTCTGTGATTCATAATTAATTGATTTCAGGAAAAGCAATCAATCCCCAATGAAGAAGTCATTCACATATCAATCCAAGCAAAGCCACAGAGGCATGCCGATGCTCAAACCAAAACCAAAACCAAAACAGTCAAACAAAAAACCATACCTTCCAGCTTGTTTCCCTCGTACTTTGCAGACATTTAGGCATTGTTCACAGAAAAATAGTAACAATGTTTTTATTTATCAAGACAAGCAATCTCTTTAAGAGTAAGATTAAAAGTTCGCACGAGTTTCTGGAAAGTGCCGCAGTCAGCGTAGTTTGCCAAGCCTGCCAGTGACCTGACCTGATTCACTAGGGGCACCCACCCTTCTGAACCCCTGGGGTGAAAGTCTGAGAAGGCTCACGGACACTTTTACCCTCCAGGTAAAAGGATTGTTGAGTTCTGATCTCTCTGAATCAGTCCACCTGCAAACCTGAGAGGGAAAACGGGAACATTCATCTTTAGAATAGATGGAAAGAAAATGCTGGCTGCTACATTTCTGCGCAGGGAGTGTTAACTCTGAGTGGATCACACAAAGGAACCTATGAGGCAGTGGAGGGCCCATGTCAGCTGCGGGCTATTTCTTCTACAGAGTCTGTTTATTTTATAAGGCAGCCCTTTCCTGCTGTCCAAGCAATGAAAACTCTCTGACCTTCTGAACAGGGCTTACAGAAAGGCTGTGTTTGGGGGTTCTGGAACAATGGCTCTGGGGTTAAGAGCACTGGCTGCTCTTCCAGAGGACCCAGGTTTGAGTCCTTGCACGTACATGGTGGCTCACAACCATGTGTAACTCTAGTTCCAGGGGATCTAATGCCCTCTTCTGGCCTCCACAGGCACCAGGAGCACACACAGTGCACTGACATATATGTTAGCAAATGTCCAACACACATAAAATAAAAATAAAATTATTTTAAAAGGCAAGAAGGCTGGATGGCACTTGTCTGTGACAGTGGCAAATGGGACACACAGTTAAAGCATGGGCCTGCCTTCTTTCTGAGCCAGGAAGGCAGGGATGGAGCCCTGCCCTCTCTCTAACAGCTGGCTAGAGCGGCCTTCACTGACCCTCCTGAACCCCTGCGTTCAGTCACACCACCAAACTCAACCACAGGGAGGATGTTTGGTCACAAAGGGTTACTGAAAGTCAATGTTTCCTTCAAACCCACCCCCTCCCAGTCACACCCCAGATAAGCAGAAACACAGATAAACTTCAGAACAGCCCCCCCACACACACACACACACAATGTGCCGTCAATGAACAAGCTCTTTGGGCAGAGAGTGAGCCAGACAGGAGAATTTAGAATCACTGCCCATGTTATGCTCAGAGTTCAACACTGTCCTTCATCAAAGTGGCAGAAAACTGAACCACAGAGTTTGAGGGCTCAATCAGGTCAAAGATGCTTTTCCTGAGACCCCAGAAATGAAGTCACAGTTCTAAAGAGGTAGAGGCTGGGTTGTCCTAATCTCTGCTGGGTCACATGACAAAGGGAAGCTAAGAGAAGCTTCATAGACAGGGTAGCTGAAGATTGCCCGCTGTCTTGTCTCGTTCATAAACACAGGACCTCGACAAGACTCTGAGCAAGAGTTAAGGGCAATAACAAAACATTCCAAGCTGCTCAAACCCTGTTGAAAATAACTGTTTTCAAGGAGTGCTGAAGATTCCCTTCATGTTGGGGTAAAGTCACATGCCAGCCTCTCCTGCTCTAGATCCAAGGCCCCCTTTGATGTGACAACCATCAGTAATCACTGACTGGGGGAGGAAAAATATTCCACTGTGCCTCAGTTTACATCAGCATGAAAATTACAGCCTTAACTTCACATTCTTGTCCCAAATAAACACTCAATTAAGGCGTAGTTTAACATAACTAAATCACAGAACAGGGTCACAGAATGTGTTCTGAAGACAAAGTTCATGATCTGAGATCTCATCCCATATCTCTGACTCTGTCTTTCTCTGTCTCTGTCTCTCTGTCTCTCTGTCTCTGTCTCTGTCTCTCTGTCTCTCTGTCTCTCTCTCTCTCTCTCTCTCTCTCTCTCACACACACACACACACACACACACACACACACACATTGTAACATCAATATTTATATTACTTCAAATCATCCTTTAGAATTATGTGTAACTTTGATGAAAGCCAATATAGTACTAACATCCTCAAAAGTGAACACGTGCCCCTTTCAGATAAGAATATCTGCGAATCCACTTGCAAAGTTCTTTCTCTGTTAGTCTGGAGGTCAACTCCTGTTGGAATCAATGTTCAGTGTCAAGTTTCTGGGGCACCACTGTTTTCTTGGGAACTTCTAATTGATTATATCTGTATCAAGACCTCACATTCTAAATAGAAGTATAATAACACAGATGAGGAAAACTGTAGACTGCCAGGCAGAGTTTTGGTTTTAGTTTATTATTCAGATAAAACAGTGACAGTTTCTTCTGAAGTTGGCCCATTTAAATGCAGACTAATTCTTATAGAATATGTTTAATTTTTTTTACTGGGAAGGGGAGGGGATGGGGATGGAAAAGGTCAAAATATATGATACGCTTGAAAAAAGTGTCTTCATGAAACACTTTTCAATGTGTGGAAGATGATTATATGCCAATAAATACTTTAAAAATTTAACTTAGAGATAATTTTAATTTTTCAAGAAGGTTCTGTGGTTTTACTAATTTCTCCTAAGGATGGCATCTTTCCAGAATCTAAAACTTCGTAGTCCCTAGTCTGTCTTCAGGTGTTAACATTTTATTCCTGCATGTGCATGTTGTGTGTGTGTGTGTGTGTGTGTGTGTGTGTGTGTGTGTGTGTGTATTCCGTTCCGTTCAGTTTTACCACATGTGTAGGCTCAGGTGACCAGACACAATACCCTTTGAGACAGTTTCTGACTGTTTAGTTTCATCTTGGCTTTGGAAAACAGCCATCTGTGCGTCTTAGATCCTGTTCCTTCTATAATCAGGCTCTGCTTCATGGCCACAGTAACTTACCCACCTCTTTGAATTTTACAGCTCCCTTCATGAACTCACTGCTGGTGGAGAGCTTTGCTTTCTATAGCACACTTCAAGAAAAGACACAAACATACACAGACATCCCTACCCCATTCACAGGGCTCTTAAAGACACCAGAGAGAACAGAGGGATGCAGACACTAACCTGAAAACTGCTCCAGAAGTGCAGCCTTTAAACGTTGCTTATTTAAATATTTTTAAAGTCTGTATTTAAACTCCAGTTATGAGTTACAGTGCCCTGCGCACAAAGAGTGGACCTCATGATTTCTTTGCCAGGCAAAATTAGCCCCGCATCTGTGCCTTCTATTCAGGACACAGTGAGTGAGTCCGGTGGAAATTCAATGCTTCCAGGCTTACAACCTGCTTGAAAGAGAGCCATTTTCAGACAACCTCAGTAAAGGACATTTCAGATGACCCCAGAAAGCCACGCCAGCCATCATGCCAGCAGATGTGAGGCAGGAAAACACTACTGATCTTTAGGAGGACGGCTCCCACCAGCAACTCTTACTACAGGACGTTCTGTAAGTTCGTCGCATTTGTACCTCACGTACCTCCGCTGGTCAGTCCAGTCTATTCAACAAACAAAAGCTCCTCTGGGATTGTGCATTTCCATTTCTCCCCAGGAGAGTTTTGAGACTAACTAACACCCCGGATGTAGCAAACACCTCCATGAAGCAAGCTTTCAGGGGAGAAGAGAGGCTGACATGGAATAGAAGGTGAGGGAGACACATACTCTGTCTATAGGAACCAAAAGTGCTTGGAAGGAAAGAAAAAAAGGAAAGGAAAGTTCAGTCGTTGGAGATGAAACCCTGTTGAAAAGCCATGCAGAGTCAGCAGAACGGGAGACGATGCCGCCTTCAACCATGACCAAGACGGCAAAATAAATAGTGGATGAGAAATGGCTGCCTTTCTCTGTTCTGGACCAGGTGACAGTGAGCCTGCTAAGAAGGCTTCCATGTCTCACAAACACACTGGACCCCTTCTGAGGCTTCTTTCAGTTATTTGAGTCCTGCTGGCTGGGAAGACCCCTGATACTTAGTTTAGTTGAGTTTTTGAACACCCAGCCAAGGGAGGACAGGATAAACTTTAACATAAGCTGGACTCCATGGGCCAGGTCCTGTTTCTCTCGACAGTCAAGGGCGATTTAAGCTTTGTGTCGTTAGTAAAAATATGTCACAATAGACATTAAAATATATACAGTTCACTGAAATGTCTAGGTTTCTCTCCCTCCAGGCCCGTAATGAATGTTCCTTGGGAATGTTACAGAGAAACAACCAATTACAATTAGCAACATTTCTAGGAGATTCAAGTAATGACAACTGTATTTATGCTCCTTAAGAGGGACTGGTTAAGAATCAGAGCATAAAGGTGTTCATTAACACAACCCTAGTAAATCAGACGAAGGCAGGTCCGATATCAGTGAGTGCATCAAACGTGGACACATTCCCTTGGAAAGAGTCCTCTGTATGGCCAGGCGTCAGTTAAGCCAACCAGCCATTGTATTATTTGAAAGTAAACAGGCCTGCATCTTGCTTTCCAACCCAATGTGTTATCTGATAGTTTAATGCCTTTTTGTCCAAATAAGCTCTTAACATTTTTCATTTGTTTATTACAGATATTGCATTTTTGGATTTTAAAACATATTTGATTGCAAACTGTGATTGAGTCAACACTGTGGAAAAGAGCAATTATCTTAAAATGAATTTTAAGTGTCCCTACTAAATTCTCGAATCAGGGTAGGATCTCCTGGTGTTGGCTTTCAATAATTTTCAGAAGGACTGTCTTAACGATACTTCTGTTGACATTTTCCTTAAACAAATTCTATGTGTGTGTATAAAAAAGATGGTGCGCTTCATCTGCCTCCTCAGGCGCGTTGTAAACCATGGTGGTAAGAGGGGTGAGTGGAACTAACTAATGGACGCTCATAATTTAGGCAGCAAAAAAACAGAATTAATGTATTATCCCTCTGTAGCTTCGAGTACTTTGCCAACCCAAACTTTCTTTCCTAGAGAAATACGTGATTGAGACAATTCCCATCTGTTTTTTGACAAACACAGGGGAAGATTCCCACAAGTGACTCTGTTAAACACTCTCGTTAAAAACTATAAAATAGTCGTCATCCCGGGGTGGGGGCAGTTATTTCATGAAAACAGTTTTCGATGACAGAAATCAAAGATTTTTAAAAAGAAAAAAGAAAGAAAGAAAGAGGGGGAAAAAGAAAGGGAAGGAAGAAAGAAAGCAAACCCACTGTATGAGACCAGCATTTTGTAGCCACAGCAGCAACTTTCAAGATATTATAAAATAATAAAACCATAAATAGATGTTTGGGACAATGGCTAGTCATGTTGCTCTTGATTAATCCAAATTTTTTCTGTGTAAAGCGGACAATTTCATTAAAAAAATCTCACAAGATGCGTAAAAAACTAAAATTGAGTGGGAAGACTTTTTTCTACAGCGCACTCCCCTTGACGATCGATCGAAGCAAGGCCTCAGATCACAGAGCCTGCAGCCTTGCCTGGAGGATGCTGGCCCTGAGACTGCCTAAGGATTTGGAAGGTGTCTGCAAATCAGCGGGTGCAGGACATCCTAAATGCTCTGATAGAAACACCCGGTCCAGTGCTCAGCTATGTTGAGGTACCTTCTTCCCAGGCCAGGCCCTGCTTGCGCTGCTTCTTCATCTCCACCCACCCCACACTCAGACCTGTTACCTAGCCTGGATCGCTTGCCTTGCTAGCCTCTGTGTCTTTCCAAGTTCAAGAATGGCGCTACACTAAGCACACAACTCTAAATACGATCCACCTGCGTGCAGGCAGTCAGAGACTCCAAGCCGCTACATCCACTCAGGCCTGGGCGCTTGAGGGTTCCATACGTTGGGGGCGACAGGGTCTACTGCACTCCTGGCGCCCAGTGACTTGCTCCTCATAACTGTGAACCTGGAGCCCCAGCGCTGAACAGAAACCTCTCTGCCGCGCCACTGGCCCGCATCATTGTACCTACTGAGCCGGCTAGGGCCCGAATGCCGTAGCATCCAAGGCGCGGGCCGGAACTGCAATCAGAAAGAGCAGATTGTCTGCACCAAGTGTGGGCTCTTCGGCTCCACAGAATGAGCGCGAAGCACAACCCAGCAGGCATCGCATCTCCTGGTCTAAAGAGAAGACGTTTTGACAACCGCTCCCCACAGGATCACTCACAGACACCCATTCACCAAGAATGGAAAATGTGACCATTTGTCCAATAAGTGTTTTTTGGACCCTGCTGAAGAGCCAAAACCCGGTGGGTTCAGAACTGATACCCCTGGCAAAAGCCCTCAGGCGTGCCCCTGGGGTAGGTGAGTTTTCTCTTGTCCCGCTAACCCTTGCAGGGTGAGGAACCTCACCCCATCCCTGTGCAACCGGTTGTCTGAGCAACCTCCACGAGGAGAGATACCCTGACCTGTCCGCCCGCCCACCCGTGCGTCGTGGGTGCCCATCACAGGCAGCACCTACCCTGGCGTGCGGCTCCGGAGGTGGGTGGCGCGGCGCTAGTGGGAGGCGGACATGGACCACGCGCCCTCCATGCGCCACACGGAGAAGGCGTAGCTGAGACGCTCGTGAGCCACGTAGCTGCAGCTGGTCATCTTATTGTCCATCTCGTCGCTCTGGAGAACCTGGTAGAGGAAGTCTATGTACCTGGCGGCCAGCTTGAGCGTCTGGATCTTGCTGAGCTTGTCAGAGGGGAGCGTGGGGATGATCTTGCGCAGCGCGGCGAAGGCCTCGTTGAGCGACTGGGTGCGCTGGCGCTCGCGCACGTTGGCCAGGATGCGCTGGCTCTGCAGCTCCTCGAAGGACTGCGCGCTCGGGCTGCCCTTCTTGCCGCGCTTGCCCGGGGTCGGGCTGCCATCTTCGCTCGATTTCTTGCTGTAGCGCCGCTTCCGGCCGAAGCGCTTGGGCTGCCGCTCCAGCTCTTCCTCGCTGGTGCCCAGACTGTCCACGGGGGACACCGGCGAGCTGGAGCCCTCCTCCATGGCGCCCGCCCGGCGCGCGTGGGGCTGGGGGGCGCCGAGCGCACGCACGCCACTGGCCAAGCCCGCGGTCGCGGAGCACAGGCTCCCGAGTCGCTCGCAAAGGCTCTGATTTCGAGGCCGGCTTGTGCAAAACCGAGGTCTCCGGGAGAGGAAGTTATTCTAACTTTTTTGGAAACTCTATCCCGGCTGGGTTGCTAAATAGCTGTCAGGAGCGAGGGCGGCGCGCTGATTGGCCACCGTGGCCAGGGGCAGGACAAGTTCTGGGGCCTTCCCTGGCCGCCCCCGCCACCCCCCCTCCCGGGGCGGCACTTTCAGTTTTGTCTCCTCTTTTTTCGGCCCTGACTTTGGCCGGCATCTCGGAGGCCAGGTCCGTGAGCGCAGCCTGCGCTCCTACCCCAGGCGCGGGCCGCTAATCAGCGGTGCTGACCCCTAGGTTCAATGGTGCCTGCCTTTGTCTGAGGCTCCTGGAGCGGATTTGGCCCTGCCAGGGTGCAGGGTCTCTGCGAGGGGTGGAGGAGGCGAGTCAAACCCAGATGTGCTTCTGGGCGGACCAAGGACACAGCTGGGAGCCTCTTGGGATGCGCACTGAGACCTCGGCGTCTGCAACGCGATCCTGCCCGCAGTGAGTGGAGCTGTGCAGACGAGTGCCACGACCCGGGGCAGAGCCTGTTGGCACAGATGTCCACTCCCACGATATCGCCTTTTGGATCCATAGAGACACCGCTCTGCTCAGGCCAGAATGCGAGTTGGGGATCCTTTTTCAATCCCGATTTTCTGGGGTTCTTCAGAGCGGACGCGTTTTCAGAACCTGCCCCCCTAAATGCTTTATAGCTTAGGTACCACAGCGAGCCTCTGCGGGAGCGCCCATGTGCCCGTCATGCCTGCCTACCTGCCCTGCCCTGAGGGCTGGATCCCTGCTTGGGGTTCAGCCTTAGCCTCTATTCTGCTTCGTTTGCAGGCAGGTAGTGTGCCCAGAACACTGAGACTAGAAGATGCTGGACCTGTCTGAAGTCCCCTGCCCTGGGCACTGACGGGCAGGGCAAGTCTCAAGGTTGCAGAACTTTGGTCCAGGCCTTGGTGAACAGACATCACGGACCCCGGCCCTTTGCCATCTGGACTCTGAGCGCAGAGCGCCAGCGCGTTTGAAGTGTTTGGGGTCTCTTTGTTCGCCAGGCTGCTCTAGCTGGGGCCTGGAGGTGGTTTACAGCTTCCTTGCCTTTGAACCTATTCCCAGGTGACCCGGGCTCAACTAGGCCAGGCTTGAGCCTGGCTGTCAGAGAAGCCCTGTGATCAAGGGCTGACTAGGTCTTATTGAAGTTGAACCTGAGGCCAGAGACTGCTCAGCCTCAGCCTCTCCTGGGGGCAGCGGGGAGGGTCCCGATGTGGGGCCCGAGGGTTGAGACCACTGTCTAGGGAGCTGGAAGGGCTTTGTATGCCACTTCTGGCCCTTTCGCCAAAGGTCTGTGTTCTCCACATTTGAGGACTTTTAACACCCACCGCTGGAACAATGCTCTGTGGAGAGCAGGCCCACTCACAGAGGACCGGCAAAGTACTACATGCTCCAGACATTCTCAGGCTTCAGAAGGATAAAGATCTCCTCCAGTCACAGTGCCCAGCGCCAGGCTGACTTGTCTTTCGGGAAGCCCACATTTTATCCAGTGCCCCAAAGTAGCTTTCCTTCATCTTTTAAAAATTTAAGATTACTTTCAGGAGCAAAAGAAAGCACAGAGATCCCAGCTTCCTGCCTGCCTGGGACGGCCTTTCCTGGGACTTCCGGGTGGAAGGCGGAGGGTGCAGGCATGCTGGGTCACTTTTATCACCCTGTATCACTCGGGGTGAGGAGTCTCCTGACCTGGACCTCCTTTAAAGTCCGTCCTCAATAAATAAATCAGGTGATACTGTCCTCCCTCTATAACCAAAGGCTGTTTTTCCAACAGAAGCCTTCTGGTACCCAGCCCAGCCCCCTCCCTCCTTCTTGTATCTGTGTTTCTCTTTCTCACTGTCTTCTCTCCCCTCCTCCCTTCCTCCACCAGGCAGAGGTCATAGTTGAGAAGGAAAGGAAAACAGCCCAGCCAAGAAGCCTGGTAGGTCTCAAGCTGCCCAGGCTCAGTTCAGCCAGAGGTTGGGGGTGGGGACATTGCATGGAACATAGAGGGGGGCTCCCCTTTACTTAAGACGGTGGTTCTCAACCTTCCTAATGCTTCGACCCTTTAATACAGATCCTCATGTTTTGGTGACCCCCCGACCCCAACCATACAATTATTTCATTGTTACATTGTAACTGTAGTTTTTCCACTGTTATGAATAGTGGTAGTAATGATATATGGGACATTTGATACGTGGACGCCCCCAAAGGGGGTCGAGAGCCACAGGTTGAGAACCAGTGACCTAGGCACTAGCATTGAAGATTTCCCCCGAGGCCACAGTAGCAGGCCAACTGTGGATTCCCAGGCAGCAGCTCCCTTATGTCTTTGCTCTTCTTCAATGTTGATCTTTTCTAGTTTAAACACTTTTTTTTTTTAAACGAATCAAAGTGTAAGGAGCCTGAGGAAAACTCTCACTGGTGGAATTTGGAACACCTTTCTCTTTAGGGCATTGCCTTTGTTGAGACTTAAAAACAAGGCACAGGCACACACCAGTCTCTCCGATGTCATGACCCAGTTGGTGGGAAGGTGGCAAGCAGCCTTCTCTCTTCAGAGTTTTTGAAATGAAGCACTGATGAAAAATGTGCCAGTTTGGGAAATAATACTCGGGTTATTGATATCACCTGATTTTTTTTTTCTTTTAAAAACCAAGTCCTTAATAAGGCTAATAAAACCAAAGTATTAATAACACAGGAACAAAATGTGTTTGTATGTGGGTATGCACCAGACCACCCAGGCTCACTCAGACGTGTGTGAAATGTCACGCAATAAGGGTCCATGGGCACACACGCAGTTCTTGGTATATTTATTCATTATCGACGTGGAAAATCATGTCAACGCTTCTTTTTGTGTATGTAAAAATGTGTGCTTTGTTTCACAGGACTTTGATTTATTGAATAAAAATGTGACCTGGAGTTCTGAAAGCTTCTTCTATTGCCTGCTCTCTCTCAGCTAGTGAGTAGGAGCAGGCACTCTGTCCTCTCAGCGAACTTGATGGTTGCTGGCCGAGTGTTAGCAACGTTGTTGCTATTGTCACCTGGGGATGGTCTTCAATGCTGGGACACCGTCAGACAGCTCTTGGGCTTTATTAGGATAATAAAATGTGTGCTTGATACTCAGGAAATGGTTTTTTTTTTTTTCTTCACATTCCCCCGAAGCTGTATAAAGAGCAGTAGACTTATACGTTTAAATGCTACTGGAAGTTGCAGGTACAGTGAGCATACCTGTGGGCTCCTGCAGACTTAGTTAAGCTGTGAGATGTGAGATGAGATATTTAACAGAGCTACTGCGTGTACGGGCTGGGGAACTGGTGGCTTGTTAACTTTCTCTTGAGTTGAGAGAGGCAAAGCTTAAAGCCAGTATTTATGTAAAAACAAAACCTCTGGCATTGATCAGGAGGTTGAAGATGTCTTCTTGGTTCTTTCTATACCATTGTTCCTGGCAGTAGCTTGCCAGTGACTTGCACAGCAGGAGAACTTGAGTACTTTCCTTTTTTAAATCCCTTTTAGACAGAGTGGGCACTGAATGTGGCACCTTGTCTGTAGGAGCACTAATTCCAGAGGTGGGCTTTTGAGAGTTATGTCAAGCTGGCAGCTCATCTCTATAAACCGCAGGAGTCTTTGGAATCGCTTTGCTCCCTGTTAGAGCTGTTTGGGAATCATGTTGTTTGCTTATTAGCAATGCTGTGTCATGGTTGGTGCCCTTCCTAGCCGGATTTACATCATCCAGAACCTTCCCTGAGCAAGCATCTGCCAGGCCAGAGAGTTCATTTGCTTTTCATCTTAAAAATCCCAGGTTGAAGAAAGTCCCACAGTGAATGACTGACCCTTAGTGAGGAGCCTGACAAGTTCCAGAAAGTGATAGCGTCCTGGAGCCAACCTTCTGCCTCCATTACAGCAGCCCCTGAAAATGGAGTCCTAGAGACAATCCCCTGCCTCTGTCACAGCAGCTGCTGAGGATAGTCACGTCCAAGCAACAGACTGTAGCTAGGACAGATTCTGCTTTTAGAACTCCTTCAAGTGGCTGTGTGCTACAACTTTAGGGAAAGGATGCTATCACTGTGTATGTGGTGTTACTGGAGATTTACCCAGTGTTGGGGTGGAAACATCCCCATCCTCCCTTTCATCCTCCTGCTTCTTCTTGGCTTGACACCGCTTGGCTTGTGGAATTTAGAATTATCTAAGAGACAAGCCTCTGGCAACATCTGCAGACATTTCCAGAGAGGTTTAACTGAAGAAGGAAGGTCTACCTTGGTATAGTTGGCACCTTTCCATGGGCCAGTGGCTGAGACTGTGGAAGAGGAAGCAAGCTGAGCACCAGCATCTCTCTCTCTCTCTCTCTCTCTCTCTCTCTCTCTCTCTCTCTCTCTCTCTCCTGCCTTGCCATCCTATGCCAAGCCAACATAAACCCTTCTTCCCTTAAATTGCATTTTCCAGGCATTCTGTCAGGTAGATAAGAAAGACATGTAAGATACTTCCCAGTATTCGTGCTTCTAGTGATAAAATCACCACTGTTTCTATGTCGGTTTTCATAGTAATAGCCCACATCTTTGGGAGTCAAGATTTCCAGAGACAAAGAAAGCAGCTGTTGATATTTAATGTGGAGATAAGTCAGTAACTGTGCTGAGTTCAGTGGAATTGGAGCTCATCTTTATTCTATTAGCAGTGGGCATCCTGGTCCTGACCCCTAGGGAGACCCAAGATTACCAATCTTTCTGCTATCTGCCAGAATGAACAATTCTGAACAATTGGTCAAGATCTGAGACCAAACTGCCATGTAAGACTGGAGCATCAGCAGGACTCTGTCCTGGCCTACTTGGTCTACAGAGGGAGTGGCACTACTAGGAAGCATGGCCTTTTGGAGTAGGTATGGCCTTGTTGGAGGAGGTAAACTTTCAGATGCTCATACCAGTCCTAGTGGCTCACTCTCTCTTCCTGATGCCTTCAGACCCTGGAGCAGACCTCTCAACCACTTCCTCAGCACCATGCCTGCCTGCAGGCCACCACGATTCCCACTGTGACGACAATGGACTAAACCTCTGAATCTGTCAGCCAGCCCCAACCAAATGTTTTCCTTTATAAGAGTTGCCTTGTCCATGGCATCTCTTCACAGCAATGGAAACCCCAACTTCGATAGGAGAAGAACATAAACATGATTCCACAGGTCAGAGCAGTGCAGGATAGACAGACAGACTTAGAATAACGGCATGGATAGAAATATGTCAGCTACATCAAATCCATGAATTGTAATGTCAGTCAAACAAGTCCTAATGGTCACCATTGGCTACTGCTAGGAAGTTGGCTCACAGCACTGGGAACCTGGGAATAAAGGGGAAACACAAGCATGTAGCCCAGATTTTCTTACCTAGCATGCTTCAGTGTCATGGAGGAGCTGCTGGGGGAAAAAAGACTCATTCTAAGAAAGGTCTTCAATGGGTGAGGACCCTGGCATGGTGGGCTCACACTAGCATCATTCTGCTGAGCTCTAGTGGGAGAATGGGCATGAACATTTAAGGCAGAGAGAAGCAGCCTATCCCGTGAGAATTTATGGACCACTTCTCCCAGTGCTGGATTTTGGGGGTGTCAGTTTCAGGAAATCCATGGTGAATATGGATGGATATAGTTGTATCATGTGCTGATGTTGGCTCTGCTTCTTCTGCTCAGCTACCAAAGGATTCCTTGCACCTTTGACCACAGTGGGTAAGACCATCCACATCTGGAACCACGCCCATACCCTGCACTGGAAGGGTACCTGTGGTAGGAGGTCAGGCCTGATGCCCTTGGTTGCAGATAATCAAAGAGTAACTTGGGTTTGCTTAACAGAGAAGGAATTTGTTAACTTATTCCTGTGGGTATCTTGGCCTTGTTCTCGATTCAGGCTTGGCAATATCCAGAAGACAAAATGGCTTTATCTCCCGTCTCTCCTTCCCCGCCTCTCAGCTTTGCTTCCCTCTGTGTGGGATCTCACATCTGACATAAGAGGCCTGACCCTCCAAGCTGAGACCTGGCTGGATAGACTTCAGGAATATGGCTGTAGTTGCTCCTATAAAGCACAGACAGGAGAACAGGCTGGTGCCCTGCTGGCAAGAGAGGCCTCAGGAAGAGATACTGGCCTGGTGAACAGTGTGTAGAGGTTTGGGAATCATTGAGAGAGGTGGGCAAGGCTCCTGGGCTCACATAGTACCAGATACTGAGCTTAGATTTCCTGATAGTGGCAGTGGTGAGCAAAGAGATGCTCCCAGGCCGTGGTGGCCATAATTAATTTGGTTTTGAAGACAGCTGCCAATGAGAAAGCTATTGTAGAAGGCAGCCAAGGATTGTGTGCACTCATGTGTGGGATTGGGAGAGGAAAACATGGGCATATGTGTGCATATATGTTGAGGAGGGAAATACAGCATGTGCTCATGTATTTATGCATGTGTTGGAAGGGAGTGTGTGTCTGCAGGTATGTGCACATACGTGTATTTGCATGGTGTGTGGAGGGTGAGGTTTCAGAAAGGGACGCTCAGGGATTGACTGCTCCTGGTGTGACAAGAATGCCTGAAACTTGGCTTGGTTTATATTGACACAACATAGACAGCAACAGTGTCTTTGTGATTTTCTTTAAACTAACTGGGGCAAGAAGGTATGCAGTTTGCATGTTGCTTTACCATGTAAGACAAATTAATGAGACCCAGCTACAGCACTAGCTACATAGAAGGGCAGGTAAAGGACCAAGAGTGGGGTCACAAGAGACTTGACTCTGCCTCTGCTATTGCAGAGGGGGGCGGGGTGGGTCAGCCTTGAATTAACCCTTTCAATGCCAGGGACTCAGTCTCCCTGTGAATGAGCAGTCTTCTATGAATAAGCAGTTTTACTCAGCATAAAGGCATCTTCTACTTTCAGAAATGGCAACCCATTTCTCTGTTGGGAACCCCAGCAAGTATTGAGGAAATACAGAGTGTGATCTTTTCTCCTCTGTCTGAATAAGTGCAGGAGACTTAAGTGGCCACACATGACTGACCCTCATAAAGTCCTGCTCCAAGGTGGCCTGACCATAAATGTTCCTGAAAGGTCATTTGAATTCATTGTGCCCTATATTTTATAATTACAAATTATGGCTTCTCTTCCCCGTGACAATTTTGAGCTTTAGCAGACCTTAAATTATAACTTTATATATGTTTCAAAACAGTCTTCAGAAAACTCTAAATTCATGAGTTGAAATGTGACTTCAACTGCCCTCACTACTCACCCGACACGGTTAATGCCATGAGCTTAGAATTAAATTTGTGTGTTAAAATTCTGATTGCATCCCAAATGTAAAAACACAACAAAGCCATCTGCAGGGGAATAGTCCTAGGCATGTGGCAAATTCCTCTTTTATAGAGGTCACCAGAGCAGCAAAGAGTGTGTACTACAGGCCTCCCCAGAGTGACAAAGAAAGAGACACAACTGGACAACCTTGGTTAAAGTGCATATGTGTGTAGGCATGTGTGATTGTATGTGATTGTATGTTTGTCTGTGTTGGGTGTACATGTGTGCTTATGTGTTTGTGTGTGTTCACATGTGTGTTTCTGTATATGAAGTTCAGATGTACTTGTGTCTGTGCATGTTTGTGAGTGCATGTGTTTCTGGAAAGAATGTGATGACATTTAACTCCTTAGATCATACATGTTGGACTTTTTTTTACATTGTTATGCATTTATTATTCTGAGTGTGTGTGTGTGTGTGTGTGTGTGTGTGTGTGTGTGTGTCCGTTGCACCATGGTACACATGTGGAAGTCGATTCTTTCCTTCCTCATGTGTATCTGGGGATTGAGCTCAGCTCATCAGGCTTGGCGGTGTTTTCATCCAATGAGTCACCTCATCTGCATGCATCCTAATTAATTAATTAATTAATTTCACTTCATTTTTTTCTGGTGTTGGGTTTGGAATCACACCTCTGGCCCTTATCCCTAACCTTGGGCTACACATGTTTTGTTTGTTTGTTTGTTTGTTTGTTTCAAAAAGTTTTAGCAATTCACTTGACTCTTTTCTCTCAATTTATTCATTTATCTCTCTCACAGAGGAGAATTAATACCAGCCCATGGGTACCCAAGCTTCAGCTCCATAGTGACACTCAGGGGATTAGGTTTCCTCACACTGGAAGCGCATCACAGGATGGTGATGCCCACCTGCCCCAGACTTCCTTCCATATGCCTTCCACCCACAATCTCTCCTCCTTCCTCTTCTAGAAATCTCTCACATCTAAACTCCAGGACATACCTGACCCCTGGGGACACTCTAAATTCTGAGTATAAAGTTAAACGGGGGCTGAGAATTCTGAGTATAAAGTTAAACGGGGGCTGAGAAAATGGTTTAATGGATAAAGTGAGAGACCCCTGGAGTCTGGGTCCCAGAACCCATGCAAAGGCCAGCCATGGCAGGGTGAGTGTGTAATTCCATGACTCCTGTGCAAAATGGGAGGTAGAGACAGGAAAGTCCTGGAAGCTCTGGGGCCGGCTAGCATGGCATGCACAGAGGCAAAGAGACCTGTTCTCAAACAAGGTTCAACTGGAGAACCAACATCTAAGGTTGTCCTGTGACTAGTACCATGACATACATAGACCCACACTCATATGCACAAACATGGGCACACTCACACTTCATATACATGTGCACATACACACATTCACGTGCAAATACACATACGTACACACACCCCAAGTTCAAATTGACTGTATCTATTTTTTGACAGATGTGTACACACACACACACACACACATGAGAGAGAGAGAGAGACAGAGAGAGACAGAGACAGAGAGAGAGACTGAGACAGAGAGACAGAGATGGAGAGGGAGGGAGAGGGAGAGACTGGGCCCGGGCCTGGCATGGGCTTTTGAAACCCGGAAGCCCACCCACAAGGATATATCCACTCTAACAAGTCCCATACCTCTTAATCCTTACAGTTAATCAACCAGGGACTAAGCATGCAAATATATGAGCTTACGGGGGCCATTTTCATTTGAACAACTACAGCTCACCTGGTGTGAGCATCTAAGGCCTATGTGTCTCTCCTGAGGGCTCCACTGGTGAGCACGCTGGTTTATACATCCGTTGGCCTGAGGTAAATTTTGTCTCTGAGGAGATACAGTCTTTATCTGTGTGCTTTGTTTGTACATATTGTGTCTCTCATCTCTATGGGTGGCCTGTGTTTCTCATCTCAAGTGGTGGTACAGCTGATCCTATGAAGTGCCAGCTCAGCTGTCTTAGTTATGGTTTCTATTGCTGTGAAGAGACATCATGACCACAGCAACTCTTACAAAGGGAAATATTCAGTTGGGACTTGCTTACAGGTTCCGAGATTTAGTCCATTATCATCATGAACCTGTGATGTTTAATACTCAAGCCACCATGTCAGCCTTAGAGGAAACTGTCAAACTACATTCCAAAACAACCAGGTCATTTTGCATCCCTGCTCAGCCTCAGGTGGCTACAGTAAATAAATAGCTAATAAAAGAGCCAGGTAGAAGAACTGGCATTCCCACACAGTGCTGGTCAGGGAAATGAGCAAGGCTCCACTGTGCCTGACAGCTTGGTCCTCAAGAGCTTAAATATAGAATGACCACATGACCCCAAAACTCTGCTATTGGGTACATACCCATCCAAAAGAATTGAAATGGTGCTAAACAAAAACTTGGATCGATCTTTATTCATGGCAGCACCATTCATAAGCACTGAGCCACAGAAACCACCCACAGACCCAGGACAGATGGACAGGTCAATGAACAGAGCAATGGCCTGACACGGGCTACAGAGAGAGCAAACCTTGGAAACCTTATGTTCCGTGTGAAGCCATATGACTGTATGCATGGAGACAGAGTGGAAGGCTCCAGTAGATAACAGCTCCAGAGGGAGAGAAAGCAGGTGGAGATTGCCAGGAGGTGGATGAGGCAGGGCTTCAGCCAGGCCTCTTACTTTCTGCATTTGATGACACTGGACCATCTGGGCAGCTTGTGAAGTCCAAGAGATACTGTCCTTTCCGGGCACTAACAGCTCTGAAAGCTCTCTTCCCAGCACCCTCCATATGTAAGACTTGTTATTTTTCTCTGTGCTCGAGTATAGAGAAAATTGTCAGTTAAGTGAAAAGGGAGGAGGGGAAAGAAGAGGAGAGGAGGAGGGGGAGAAGGGGAAGAGGAGGAGAGGAAGAAGAGGGGAGGAGGAGAGGGAGAAGGGGAAGAGGAGGAGGTGAGGAGGCAGAGGAGGAGGAGGAAGAGGAAAAGGGAGAGACTCTGTATTATCTCAGGGTCCTGCATCCCCAGCATGAAGCCAGTACCACCCTACAGACCAGTGCCCACTGGAACTAAGTCCCCAGCCTGTTCTTCACTTTCCTTTCCTGCCTTTATCTTGGAAGCCACAGTCCAGGATGCTTTCCTTGTGTTATTTGTATTTATTTATTCTGCCTCCGGTATCCTACATTTCTTCAATCTTTATTTGATTGTTGGTGTTTAGTTTTGGTTAATTGTGAGCTAAGGTCACATAAATTCTCTCTCTCTCTCTCTCTCTCTCTCTCTCTCTCTCTCTCTCTCTCTCTTTCTCTCTCTCTCTCTCTTCCCTCCCTTCCTCCCTCTCCCCTTCCTCTCCCCCTCTCATCTTTCTCTTTCTCTCCCCCCTTCCTCCTCCTCTCCCTCCCTTGTCTTCCTCTTCTGCCCTCCAGACTAGAAAGGCAAGCTGGTGAGTGTTTGACATTGTCCATGCTCTTAAACACTCTGTCAGTTATGTTACTTACACTGATCCAACTTCAAGTTGAGCGACTCACCCCACCTCTGAGGTTCCCAACTTCTCATATGCTTGTCAGAGGAACTATCTCCAATTAGAACCCAAACCCCTTGCACCCCAGCTCGAGTTGCCCCACCCCACACCTCCGTATGTAGTATTTAGTTCCCCGGGAGATCTTACCTGCAGTACACTTTACCTCTCTTGTCTTCCATCCTCTGTTATGCTGCATTGTGCCCTGTCCTGTCTGCTGTCCAACACAGCGTCAGCTCCTGCTATGACTCTTCTGACAACTTGCCTTCTTGATGGGTCATCTTTTAAAGATTCTAGGCACTTCAGAGCCTGTTTATTGAGTAGGGGCTGCTGCATGTAACATGATGGTGGAAACTAACAGAGCTGGTACTTACACTTCTGACAGGCTGTTGGTTTAGGTGATCTCCTGAGAGTCACCTGGAGCTCTCATAGGAGACACTGAGCCCCACCTTTCTGCCCAGAAAGACTCCTAGTTCCCAGGTTAGCTTGGGATGGCATATACCTTCCCTTCCTCTGGGTTTCTGATGCACCTCAGCTCTCAATGTGTGACGCTCATCACCTGATGGTGAGAGATGTTGTCTTAAATCTTTAGCCCTCTTGTTCTTCCCTGTGAACATAAGAGCCCAATACTAGGGACTGAGCTACACTCACCACCATGCCCTTCCTGCCATGATAAACCTCACCCTATGAAACCAAGAGCCCAAACCTTAAATTGCTTCTGTTCTGCATTCTGTCTTATCTATGAGGAAAATACCATACACTGTGGTGGTTTGAATGAGAATGGCTCCCTTAGGTTCAATTGTTTGAATGCTTGGTCCCTAGTTAGTAGAACTGTTTGAGAAGGATTAGAAGGTATGGCCTTGTTGTGGGAGGTTTGACTTTGTTGTGGGAGGTTTGACCTTGTTGTGGGAGGTGTGACCTTATTATGGGAGGTGTGGCCTTGTTGTGGGAGGTGTGGTCTTGTGGGAGATTTGACCATATTGTGGGAGATATGATCTTGTGGTAGGAGGTGTGGCCTTGTTTTAGGAGGTATGATCTTATTGTAGGAGGTGTGGCCTTGTTGGAGAAGATGTGTCCCTACATGCAGGTTTGGGTATTTCAAAAGCCCACTCCAGGCCTTGTCTTTCTTTCTCTGCCTGCCATTTGTAAGGTTGCAAGCTCTTAGCTGCTTCTCTATCACCTCTCCTGCCATGATAACAATGAACTAATCCCTCCCAAAAGTAAGTCTCCATGTTTTCTTCCACAGGTTGCCTTGGCCGTGGTGGGTCCTCACAGCCACAGAACAGTAACTAAGACACGCACCTTGCCTGTTCTGGCTGTTAGGTGCTGCTGGCTGCCTTGACCTGAAGCCACGTCCTTCTCATCTCTACTTCAGACCCCACATCACCTTTGCTCCTGTGTCATTCCCTCTGCGTTCCTATCAGGCCAGTAGCTATGGGAGTTTTTGTACCCACCTCAATAACTCCTGTGAGCTACTCATTTGAGTATCTTCGGTTACATGATCTCTGCAACAACTTTTTTTTTCAAATAAAGTAAGTGGGGATTAGGATGCTAATGTGCTTTTGGGGGATCACCACCCAACCCTAAACCCTGAAGTTGCTAGACTTAGCAACTTCGGGTTCTGCTAAGGATTAATATGGTTCCTATCTCTTGCTTCTGCTTTGTCAAAGAACTAACTCCTGTCCCACTGCACCCTTCCAGAAGACTGTCACCATAGGTAATTAGGTTCCCCTGATAGTCTTGTGTCTTCAGCTCTGTGTGGAACTTGAGAGAAGAACGATCTTGAAGATTTTGAGACTTCTTCTCCCAGACTCTGCTCCTCCTGGTAGCATGAGTCACACATTCTGGTATAAGTATAATAAAGCCCTATTTTCACTCTCAAGGACATTTTTGGACAATAGATTGGATTTCCTTATACCCGGCATGGCTATAGATTCTGGGTGCTGGGTCTACCCCTGCAATCTCTTCTATGCTCACTCATCTCTTGTTTGTTTCACAGGGATCTATGGCTGCTTAGCTCCTTGAATAATAAACTTCCCTTCCCAGTCACTGTGATCATGGAAGTGACCCTGGTGAAGCCGTCCATTCAACCCTTCCCCAGGGCTGTGTGTTCCAGATGTCCCCAAGGCCCAGCAGTCATGGGGATAGAGAAGAAGAGTTCGTCCAGAGTGTGTCTAGACAGGACAGTTGCCCGGAGCACACACATCTTCCTGAAACCCTGTTGATTTGAGGTCAAGTATGCGGAGGCTGGAGGGTTGCTCTGAGATAGAGCCCTATTCAGACCCTGGAGTCACAGGTGCGTCTCTTGCCCTCCAGGTAGAGGGACAGCACAGTCAGGCTGCGGCTCCTGATCGCCTTTGACTCTGCTTCAGAACACACTTTATCTTTTGGAGTCATGGATGTATTTAAGCTGTCAATCCCGCTCTGGCCTTCTGTCTTTATTTGGCAGCTCTGCTGAGCTCTTCCTTCCTGGAGGGAAGAGCTCTCCCAGAGCTGAACATCTGGGGAACACGCCACCACATGGAACATACACACACACACACACACACACACACACACACACACACACACACTTGACTCTTGCTCTCAGCCTTGCTCTGTGTCTCACATCGTTGTAGCTCATGACTCAAAAAGTCCTGTGAGGACTCGGATCTGCAGAATACAGGCAGCCAGGGCCTAAACCTTCCCTTCTTTAAAACCAACTGGGTGGGGGTGGGGGTGAGGGTGGGGGTGGGGAATCACAGACATTGGTGCTCTCAGCTTCACCTGTTTCCATCTCCCTCCACGGTCTTTCCTGTTGGTCAAAGATGACAAAGATAGACATTTGGGCCTCACAGATCACACTTCTGTGACAGTTGTCCATGGAGTTGTGAACTTGGATGAGTAACAACTGGCTGTTGACATGCTCCCCAGTAGTCTCCCCTAATGTTCGCCCCTTCAGCCCAATTCTGTAACAATAGAGTGTCTTGGGGCCCGGGGTGAAGAGAATTTGCACTTCTTGTCACAGAGGAAATCTAGCCTGTTTGTTACTTGGAAAGGAACTTTAAGATGCTTCAGTTTTGATGCTAGGGCTGCTGTCTGGTGTGGGAAATAAGGAAAAAGAAGGAACACACTTTCTTCACTTCAGTAGTGGCTTTGGTTCTATAAATAAGGGTGACAGCGGGATGCATGTACAAGCTTTCCTGATGACCGAGACAGTGGACAAGAGGGAAGGACCTTGATGTCCTGGGACTTCCAGGCTTCCTTTAACACTCCCCCTGCTCCAAGTTATTCCAGAGTGGCCTGAGGTGACAGAGCTTCAGTTCTGCACTGTCCTCTCTGGGAGCACCGGGGAGGCAGAACGAGGTTCCCCTCAGGTCCCCAGAGTCTGTGAATATGCAGCCTTCCATGACAAAGTGGGCTTTGAAGATGTGATTGAGGGCTGAGGGGGAAGCTCATCTCTAAAGGGCGCCATAGCCTTCACCCAGTAACAGACAGAAGTGGCATAGTGCTTCCTAGAGTCTCTGGGAAGAGCCCACACTGATAACACAGGATCACAGATCTTTCCCGCCACCTACCCAGTCTGTACTGCATTGGCAGGTCACTGCACAGCAGCCCTCGGGTCGGCTGCCCCGGAGAGCACACGGTACAGTGCCAGGCCTGGAATATGCCTCACAAAGCTACTTTCTGCCTTCTTAATGAAGCCTGGCTGTGTAGCCCCGGGGCACCTCCTGAATTTGCTTCATCATGTATTTGCTTAATTTTCCTGCAAAGCCAAACCCTCCTCAGGGTCCCCACACAAAGTTTCTGACAGAATGTAACCACAGTTCTGATGGATGTGTGGGGAACCTCATTAAGAGCGAGAGTGGTTCTTGTACCCACAAACCCCTCTCCCCAAAAAAGATGCAGCTGGACCAGCACATGACACCCTGGGGCTGTCTTGTCCCATGAGGGCTGTGGAGAACTGAACTGAGGCTGTTGACATGCTCCCCAGTAGTCTCCCCTAATGTTCACCCCTTCAGCCCAATTCTGTAACAATAGACAGTGTCTTAGGGCCCGGGGTGAAGAGAATTTGCACTTCTTGTCACAGAGGAAATCTAGCCTGTTTGTTACTTGGAAAGGAACTTTAAGATGCTTCAGTTTTGATGCTAGGGCTGCTGTCTGGTATGGGAAATAAGGAAAAAGAAGGAACACACTTTCTTCACTTCAGGAGTACCTGAGGACAGTTCAATTAGATTGATATCGGAGAACAACTAGGCAGCATGCACTGCCTCAGTCTGCCTGGGTTCCAGAGAGCTGAGTCTGCCTCACAGTGAACTTGGAAGTACACAGGCCTCCAGGAAGGGACATTGCCATGGTCACTTGTCAGATGCTTGGAGTCCTGTCAGATGCTTGGAGTTCTGGTCTTTGCTCAGATGTACCCTCTCTGTAAGCTACAGGGGGACCAAAAGTTCTGAAAAATGCCATTGAAGAGAAGGTTCTGTAGGAACAGACAGCTGCAGCGTTTATTAGCTTCGGTGTATCCTCAAGTTGTCCCCACTCAAGGAATTGAAATGTTCAACTGGAAAAACTTGAGCCTTTTCAGGCCACATGCATCAGCTCCCTACTCAGTCCCCAGGGCTCAATGGTGCTGTAGATGGTTTTCATTCACCAGTCACACCACAAACCTCTTAAGGACACTGGACAATATCAGCCTAACAGAATGGCTACTAGCACTGGTTACTAGAGTCAGTCTTCCTTGTCAACTCAGCAGCATTTACACCACCATAGATACATGTGGACCTCTCAGTGTGTCTAGGAGAATGTTTCCAGAAAGGTTTAGAAGAAGAGTGAAGATCCACCATATTTATAAGAGGCACTAAACCATGGATGTGGCCAGGCTAAGTATAAAAAAATAGAGCTGGCTGAATGCCCCAGAATTCACCTCTCTCTGCTTCCTGACTGTGGATGCAGTGTGATTAGCTGCCTCAAGCTCCCGCCTCATAAATGCTTTCCTTGCCATGATGAACTACACCTAAAAATGTGAGACAAAATAAACTTTCTCTTCCTTACATTACTACTGTTAGGAATTTTGTCATAGCAACAAGAAAGGTAACCATTAAGTTGGTTAGCCCTTTAGAAGGTGCTCCCAACAGAATCCAGTACACGGTACCCATGGGATAAATGTTAGGTATCATCTACTAAGGCTGTTATGGTTACTGCTGGTCAAACAAGAGGTGATTTGTGATACATGCATGTATGTTTACATGGAGCAAGACACACACCACTTGTAGATGCTTGTTAAGATGCCATGACTTGGAATGAAGTCAGATGTACATTCTTCATGGAAGCCAGCACGTGAGGTGAGCTGCAAGCATGTTCATAGAGTCGAATGATGAAGGGTTTGCTGATGTTCTGTGCGTGTGCGTGTGCGTGTGCGTGTGTGCATGTGGGTGTGAGTGTGCGTGTTCGTGTGTCTGTGGCGTGTACATGTATGTGTTTAGTGTGCTTTGTTTCCAGCGAGCTATATTATCCTTCCCACTGAGCTGGAGTGAAATCACAGCTCTGGGTCTGATGACATCACTCTTTCCATTTTGGGCAAAGAAAGATGTTCCACAAAGTGTTCTTTTTCAAAGTCTGCTTTGAAGGGCCAGTGAGAGAGGTGCATGGTGGCTGGAAGAAAACCAGAAGCAAGCTACAGCCTCTGACAGCCCCAGCCCTGTCAACTTCCTCTGGGGGAAGTGTTGCCCCTAACAGGAGGTTCTGGTGGTTAGGAAGATGAGATTAGGAAGCTGAGACGGGTGCCTAGCCAGTATTATCTCTCATGCCAGCTCCTCCTCTGGCTGCTACTTGGTGCCATCACCTCTAAAGAGAAGGCAAGCCAGTCCGGATGTCTTGTTGGAAGGTCTGAGAGACCAATACAGTCAGTTTCCCAACTCGTGGGGTCTGTTACAGGTATAACTGCAGTGAACTGAGTTCTCCAAGCCACAGGGCTCCAGTCACAATTTAAAGTAGGCAAAAAATATGTGTCTAAGATTGTTTCACTGACTCATCTCATAAACTTTGTGTTGGGGGGACAGTAAGAGCTGGGCTTGGTGGGTCACACCTGTGATCCGAACACTTGGAAAAACGGAGGCAAAGGGACCACAAACACAGGGTTATCCTGGGCTACTCAGTGATGCCCTGTCTGTAAAAAGCAAAATAAATTAACACACACACATGTGCACACACACATGCATGCACGCACGTACACACACACACACACACACACACACACACACACACACGTACATACACATACACACCCTATAAAAACAAAACAAGAATGCTGAACCTTGGAATTGCAGTCACTTCGCCTTTCATTCTCTCTGCTAAATTCTAGTCCTTGACTTTTCTCTCTGGGACACAGTTTTTTCTTGGAGAACACATCACACAAGAGTTCTAGGGTTTTGAATAGGAAAGGCTTGTTACAAGAACAGGATGCTGCTTTCCAAGATCCATGAAGTGTGTCAAAGTCCCTGTGACCCGATTGGATAAAGCGAGTTTAATGTATTCTATGAGAAACAGGATATGGAACGGTATACCCTACCATGACATCCTGGTATCATTGGCTTCTTTAATACCCAGCTATGGTAGCCCAGTTTAGTTTACTAGAAATTCTGGATCTATAACACAAGCAGGAATCCCTCTTTATCCACAGTAGTGTTTAACTTTGCAATTTCATTTCACTGAAATCTAAAAGTATTAGCTAGAAAATTCCAAAAATGTTTACATTTTTTAAATGTGCTATTTTATTTTTAGTTATTGCTGTTAACATCCTGCTGCACTTAATTTCTATACATTATCATTTATTGAACACGTATGTGACTGGTAATACAGTTTTAGGCATTGGAGGAATATCTTAGAACACAGCCTCCTGACAAAGGGGGCTACTGTGGAACTAGTCAGTTTCCACAGTATTTTTATTTATGATACAGATTCTATTTTGTTAAACTAGATACCCATGAATATGAAAAAAACTAACTCCAGAGATTTTTAAGGCTTACTTAATTTTTATTTTATATATTCTAGTGTTTTACCTGCATGTATGCAGGTGTGTCGTGTGCACACAGTGCCCCAGGAGCTGGAGCAATAGACGGTTGTAAGCAACAGTGAAGGTGCTAGGTATTGAACCTGGGTCCTCTTCAAGACAGCAAGTGTTCTTAACCTCTGAGCTGTCTCTTCAGCTCCCTTACCCAGGATTTGAAATGTACACTTTTTTGTGTGGAAGATCAAGAAATGAAGAAGAGAAAGAATAAGGACAAAGATGCAGTCATGAAGACACTCAGGAGAAATGAGATAATTCAGGGAACAAGAATACACTAAAAACAGTGTGTAGCTTCAGATATTTTCTTCTCCCTTGAAACAAGAATAAGATGATATGAAAAAAGAACAGGGAGTCAAAGTGAGCCCTGAAAAATGAAACAAGACCACGTGACTGCTGAAATGAAATTTTTTAATAAAAGAACTGGAAAATAGAAAACAATTTAAAGTTTTATAAGGAAACAAAAATAGCAAGTCAACAGCCTAGATTTCTGCAGGCCTCCTGGGTCCTATCCCTCCACTCAGCATAGGTCCTCCCTCCACTGAGTGCAGATTCTCCCTGTACTGAGCATAGGTCCTCCCTTCACTGAGTGCAGGTCCTCTCTCCACTGCCTCAGCCTCAGACAGCATTGTGATTGTGAGCACTGCTTCCTTCTCCATCGTGTTTGCCTTACTTCACACATGAGTTCCACTGGAAGTCTTATTCTCCTTGTTCAAGTTCTAAGAGGTATCCACTGTTGGCATGTCTTTGTGTCTGTTCCAGTCCATACACAATTCCAGCTTTACCCTACCTTCACATCATCAGCTTCTTGGGGGGAACCTAGCACTCAGCCGATGTGGACCTCTCTGACTTGCATCAAGCTGGAGGCCATGGGTGTCCAGACAGATCACGGTGACAGGAGCCAGGGAGATTATGCATACGTTCAGCACCTCACTGTAACACTGTCACTGGCCTTTGGTGGTCGGAGACACAGAACATGGGCTTTGGGGCCACTTAGCTCACAAGGAGATGCCCGAGATAGCTCTGTGAAACAGCAGGCACAACACATGTAAACGATAGTGACTCAGTGCCTTCACAGGCTGCCCCACTGTGAAATGCCTGTAGAGGGAGGGGCTGGGTTTGATTTCCACAGGGACCTAGGACACATCAGCAGCCCGTAGAGGAGGAAACGCCGCTGACTTGGCCCGCAGCTGGCTCAGAACTCCTGCCAAGGACGCGCTGTAACCTCCAAAAGCCTGTGAACTCCAAGAGCAGGAGGGATTTTAGAAGCAGAGCCAGCCTGCCAGGTCCATCCATGCACAAAGCCCCAGACCAGTGTATCTGCTGTCTCTATGTGCCTGACACCTTTCAAGAAGAGCTGATAAGGTCCACAAGAGCCAGGTGACAACCAGAGGCAGAGATAAGCTATAAGGAAGGCTGCTGCTGCCCTCAGCCTAGGACAGTTATCTGTCTGTTCAGAAAATGGAGTGGATCAGGCCTCCTTCTCTGTTTGGGTATGGGAATGGGAGGTGGAGGCTCAGAACTCCACCAGTCTGGGCCCCATCCTTGGAAGAGGCCCACAGAATAAAGAAAGTTCTAGAAGCATAGTTTATAATTGCTGGGATGGTTATAAAAAGAGATGAGAGTTCTGGGAGCCAGCCTCTGTGGCCCTTTCCTTAGGGAGTTCACTGTTAAGGGGTGTGTATCCGTGGAATAGCAAGAAAAGAGTTTAGTCTCTTAGAGACAGGGCCAGAAACTGCTTTGGGGGAGAGCCAAGAGATTGGGTTACAGGCTGGACTTCAGTGAGCTGACAGTCTAGTTAGGGGTGAAAAAGAGGTCATGTCATAAGATGCCTTAAATTCAACCATGCACCCTGAATGATGTGACGACTCTGTCTATGAGGAGCTTCCACAGGGAAATGGGTATACTTGGGTCCCAGCTGACAGAATGTGAGTAGAGAGACAGGGTAGGAGAGACAGGGCAGAGGCAGGTTGTGTATCTGTGGAAGGATCAGCAGTGCATACTGGGAGGGACAAGAGAGACAGGGATGAAGAGGATAGTGTTCTGAATGTGAGGAGATTCTGATGACATGGGGCAGAAGAGGTCTGAGGTGGGATGGGCATTTCATCTGAGATTTTGAGCTTCAGGGTTAAAGATCTCTGAGAAGGGTTGCTTTGAGGGTGATAGATGGAGGACTTAGGAGATGCAAAGACTTCAAAGGCAATCCTCCAGCCCATGCAGAGAGGAGCCCCAGCCATGCTGGCACCTGTTCAGGAGACAAGGCAAGGGATTGGAAGCATTAGACACCGAGAAAGAGGCAAGAAGGCCACTATCCTGACCTATGCCCCTCCCATATCCTAGTCTTTAGCGTATGATCACAGCGCCACCACACCACACAGAGGGATTCTGAGTGCTACACAAGGTGAATCATACCACCACAGGACACCAGGAGCTCGGAGGGCAAAGGGCCCAGTGCACAGGGAGAACCCGACAACAACTGACCCAGCAAGACTGATCTCTGCTGCAAGGACTCGGGGTCCTTAAAGAGACCTGGCAAAGAGCCAAATATGGACACATGAGACAAGCTGTCATTACTAGAGCCAACAGCAGAGCAGGGACAAACATAGATTAATCTTACTCCGCCTCACCAGGCTGACATATTGGCAGGACTTCCTGACATACAAGATAGAGTCTCTTAGAGACAGCATAGGCCTGTTCTACCCTCCAGCTCCAAGCTCTCCCAGAGCTCCCTTCTGTTCCCACTCCTCTGACAAGGACACAGAGAACTGATCAAACACAGCCCAAATCTTCAGCTGCCATCCCAGAGACACAGCTCTCTGGGAAGAAGTTCTTTTCGGGCTTTCAAACACAAGTGATAGAACCATGGAGTTGTGGGCTGGGATCTGTGTCTGGTAGAAGGGCAGTGCCTCACGTGGGAAGCTTAAGATGTGTCCAGCAGGCACAGCAGGACCGAGAAACTTGTGGTCCCTTTCAGCTCTGTGGAATTGTTTACCTTTATTCAGACAACCGTGGATAGCATGGAGACGTTCAGTCAAACGAGTCCCAGTGTGTAGGCTACACGGGTGAAGTGAGAACTGGAAGAGATGCTTCTGTCACGTCCTCTGACAACAAGACATCACAAACTGAACTAGGGACATTTGAAAATGGTCTTGCTGGACAAGAGAGATGGCTCAGTGGTTCAGAGCACATTCTGCCCTTCCAAGGACCCAAGTTCAATTCCCAGGCCTATAGCTCCAGCTCCAGGAGAAATCAATACCTCTGACCTTCTCAGGCAATAGTGCTCAAATGCACATGCCCACACACAGACACCTGTAGAGAGAATATCTTGTGTATTGTATGGATGCTTCATCTGTCAATGAACAAAAACCTATGGCCTATAGGAATAGGAGGCAGAAAGAATTCTGGGATAGAGTCAGGGTTGGGAGATTCACACCAGAAGATGTGATGAGACAGGCACATGGCACCTGAGCACAGATACCCAGCCTCCTGGCAAAATATAGGTTAAAGTAAATGGGTTATAATAAGTTAAGATCTAGTCAGAGAAGAGCCTAGATATATGGCCAAGATATTTGTAAATATATTTTGAGTCTGGGTCTTATTTCTGGGAGCATGGGGCTGGGAGGAAGAACCAGACCTAACTTCTACAGACACCCCCACCACACATATATAATTAAATCCTACCCTAGTCTACCTCATCATCCCCCTGCCTCCTCTGTTTTCTGTGCTCCTTGGCCTTTGGGCACATGGAGTGGTTAGAATTTTTGAATTGAAAATTTGAGTTGAGGACTGATGGGAAAAAGGAGGAATATTGAAATATAGATGTAGACCAGGATAACCCAGACTTAGTTTTGTCATGAAAGAGAACTGAACAAAAGGTTGGGGAGCTGACATTTAATTGAGAGCAGAAATAGAAGCACATTTGTTCCCTTTGCCTTGACTGTGGGCCAGTCGGCACGCCGATGTTTCCCTCAGTGTCTGTGCGTCATGCTCTGGGTGGCTCATGTTTTCCCTCCGCCTGAATTCAGAAATATTTGAGAAGATTCAACAGATGTGGCTCTATCTCTGCTTCTCTTTGTTATTTAAATTAGGAAGGGAAGTGAAATTTTAGGGAAATGGTTTTAATTAGCAAATAAAAAAAAATCTTAAACCTGCAGACTAGCCGATCTGAACTTGATTTTCGAATAGGAATTCGTTAATCTCTTCAACGTTTCTGGAAGATATGGAAACCGTTATTATGCTTTTACGGAGAGAAGTGGGCTCTGCAAGTAGTAAGCGGGTGTATATTAAAGAAGACGCTTTGAGAGGCAACGGTTTAAACTCCTTGTAAACATTGCTTGAAACGGAAACCAGAGTGAGGCTGCCTCTCCGTGAATCACCAGCACCCAGATGTGGCAGCTTCAGCCTAGAAACTCCTTCCCTGACTTCCGGATGACTTGAAGACAGCTGTAAGACCATCACAGGCAAACTTCACATTTAGGCGGGTTGGAACTTCCTGCTACGCAGATGCAGTCCCACAGTGAAGCTGGCCAGTAACCTGCCAGGTCTTGAGGGTGGGGCGGGATGAAACTAGATCAGGAACCTGAACATCTCAGGATGACAGGGAAGCTCTAGAGACCTGGTTCAGAACTTACCTGTGTATTCTCAATGAGGGCATGGAGCTAATTCTGCCCTTCCCCGTGATCGGGTCCCACAGTGAATTGCGTAGTGGTCCCCAAAAGATATGCCCACCTAGAATTTGTGCTGTACCCTTACTGAAAAAGGAAAGTCTATGCCCATATAATTAAGCATCTCTCGATGACCTACATGAAATTGTCCACTTAAGAGACAAAAAGAGATGATACCAGAGGAAAGTAAAACCTGACCATGTGACCAACCAGCCAACTACCTAGAGCTGAGAGGCTGGAAGGGGAGGGGCGGATTCTCACCCAGAGGAAGCTCGACCCTGCCCCCTCTTTAACTCTGGAGTCTGGCCAGTCTGGCCTGATTCAACAATCAGGTGAAAGATGAGGGTTTGCACATAAGTTGTTATTATTTTGGGAGAGACACCAAGACCCCCAAAAGCAGCTTTCCTGGGACAACAGGCAGGAGATTTTTAGCATTGAAAACATAAGGTCAGCTCTAGAAAAGAAAGTAGACCCCACGTCTCATGAGGTACCTAAAGGAGGAGGATGAGTCTTTAGTAAGAGGTCCTGAATCCAACATGGGAAAGATATACAGGGGCCAAGGGGTCTGAATCCTGAGCACTCCTCTTTGGGTGGAGCTTGCCCTCTCTGGATGGCATTATTTCCCAGTCTGGTTTTATAGCTTTGAAGGTGTGAAAGTGAATCTCTGAGTTTAGTGTCAGCCTGGTCCCATAGAGGTCAAGATGGTCATAGCCACTGTGTGAGTCCCTGTCTCATAAGCGTGTGACAATTCACTAGCAGGCATTACGGGACTGGTGCCTCTAAAATATAAATATAAAATAGGAAATATTGTAACTGCTGAAAGGTGTGTGTAAAGTGAAAATAAAACCCAAATTAAACGATGCTTGAAAAATACTGAAATATAAAACAAACCAAAGAAAAAGAAGTGAGCAAACCAACCACTCATTGGAGAGACTGAATGAAGAACCAAACCAACCAACCAAACAAACAAACAAACAAACAAACAAACAGCAAACCGGCAGAGTCTCATGACCTGTGAACTGTGATTGGCAGCCTGTATTCTTCAAAGTCCCAGGGAGAAGGAAAAAAAGGAGACCCAGAAAAACTATTCCAAGAACTAATGAGTGGAATTCTCTAAATTTGCCCAAAGCCATGAGCATACACATGTTAGAGTAAACCCCATGTGGGATCAACCCCACGTGCAAAGCTATCATCAACCATGTAAGATGACCCCCATAAAATGCTTGCCTTGAAAGCAAAAAGACCTCAGGTCAGTCCCCAGACCCCACACTAAAGAGTTGAGTGTGTCCCTCGCAGCCCGTGCTGGCAAGGCAGTCACAAACGGGTCCCTGGGACTCTATGGCTAGCTGAGTTGGTAAGTCCCAAACCAGTGAGAGACCATGTCTCTAAACACAGGATGGATAGTTTTGGAGGCATGACACTGGAGGTTGTCCTCTGGCCTACACCACACACACACACACATACACACACCCCTTGGAATCAGTGACCGGAAGCAGTACCTGGATGGGGGCGGGAGTGACTTGAAAGGAAGTGGGTTTTTCTGCTCCAACTTGGGAGATGCAAGGACACGGACCTCAGACCTGTACCCCACACCTGGAATGACGCTTGGGAGTGGAAATGTGCTCTGAAGAAAAGCCATTGCAAGTGTGTGCTTACCAGTGAGTCTGCCCACCAGCTGGCAAGCCTGCCCACCCACAGGAAATGACAAGGCATGTTCTCTAAGAGACTTATAGGACTCAGAAAAGCAGGACCATGGAAAGAACAAAAATGCTAGACAGGCTACTTTAGAGGCCTGATTCTCTGGGCGAGGATGTACTAGGCTAAACTCTGAGTAGAGAGAGCTCCAGTTTGGAGTTCCGGAGTTCACCATCTTGGCAGCCATGAAGAGGCTGGACCCTCTCTTCCTGGAAACTGGCAAAGGGGAATGATGGTGGATTGGGTCAGAGATGATCAGGTGTGCCCAGTAATGAGGCTCAGAGGACAAAGGTACTCTCCCGCTGACCCGGAAGAACCTGTGGATGGCAATGCTAGGCAACCTCCAGGAGCTAAGGGTCTCAGCCCTATAGCTACAAGGAATCCTGCCAGCAACTTGAAAGCAGTGGGAAGACTCCAGTCTCCAGATGGATGCATAGTGTGTCCGAGAGGACCCAGATGAGCCGTGCCTGGACTCCTAGCTCATAGCCACTGCAAGACACAAATTTATATGTTGCTCACACTCAGGCACACACAGCAATTACAGTTCACTGACAATGCAGCTATGGTCCAAGCCCATTGATGGTTTACTTAACTGCAGGAGATCAATGTGTGTAATAATATGACACGGTTCTGGGAACGTTGGTTCAGTGAGAACATGTAGTGATCGGTTTTTGAAAGAGGACTTTGGAGCTGGCCATCTATATTCGCTTCTTTTTTAAACATTTTAAATTATTATTTTTCAAATTTATGTGTACAGCTGCTTGGTCTACATGTATGTCTATATACCACAAGCATGCCTATGGTGTCCATGGAGGCCAAAAGAAGGTGCTGGAGACCCTAAGACTGGAGTCACAGATGGTTGTGAGCTGCCATGTGGGTGCTTGGAGTTTATCCTGGATCCTCTGGAAGAGCGGTCGTTGCTTTGAACCTCTGAGCCATCTTTCCAGCCCCCATAACTATTTTTTAAGGACAAAAACATATGGATTTTCTTAGCTGATAGCTCTGTATGGTTAATGATAATCAGCTTGACAGGATCTAGAGTCACTTCAGAAACAAACCTCTGGGCCTGTTTGTGAGGGACTTTCTGTATTTGGTTAACCAAAGTGGTTGACTTTGTCCCCTGGGCTGGATCCCTGGACTGAACGCAAAGGCAAGAGTGAGCTGAGTGCTCATTTCTCTTCTGCTTCCTAACTTCGGAAGCAGTGTGACAGCTGCCTCAGGTTCCTGCGGCCACCACAGATGATATCCTTGAACTGTGAGCTTTCTCACACTGCTTCTGACTGCAGTGAGAAAACTAACAAGATCCCTCAGTGCTGGCTGTGCAGCCCGGCATAGGCTGTGGTGAATGCTCACAGGGAGCCCTAGATATCCGTAGAGAGCACTGAATGCTTACAGGTGACGAGGTGAAGCCAGCGAAGCAGCAGCAGATAAATATGCTGCATGATTTAACTTATATAAAGTACAAAATCAAATCGATGACAACATGTCCCTGTGTGGCTAAGTTACAACCGTTGTGAGCTGTAGGAGAGGTGACAATTGGGGTGGCTTCTGGGGTACTGGTAATCCTGGTGGCTGGTTCCTGTACATAACTGGTTTTTATGTGCTGGGGAATCTCCTTGCTCTGCTCAGACAGGATACTGGGCCCCTAAGAACGGCAACTTCACACCAACCCTGCCCTCCACACACGGTGCTACCCCATGGCCAGATGTGCAGCAGACTGTGACATCACAGGAACTACAGTATACCTCCGGCTTCAAGCTTGTAGACCAATCACCTTTCCCTGTATTTAGAATCACCACTGAGTGGAGCGGGGAAGGCCGGGGTGGAGGCTCAGTAGTTACAAACACCTGCTGCTCTTGCAGAGGACGGAGGTTCAGTTTCCAGCACGCACACGGTGGCTCACAGCCATCTGTGATCCCAAGGCCCTCTTCATGGCTAATGGGCACACACATGATGCACTTATATGTACAGGTGAACATTCACACACACAAAACTTCAAAAAAAAAGAATAAATCCTTAAAATCCCCATAGATGCCCTGTCCCTCCTGTAGTCCTCAGCCTTCCTAATGCTGCGACCCTTTAATACAGTTCCTCATGTTGAGGTGACCCCCCTCCCATAAAATCATCTTCATTGCTACTCCATAACTGTAACTTTGCTACTGTTGTGAATCTAATGTAACTATTATTTTGGAGATAGATGGTTGCCAGGGGTCGTGACTCACAGGTTGAGAATCACTGTTCCAACTTAGCTGTTCTCTAGGCTGCTGGCAAAAGGCTCTTGCACACCCCATTATCAGAGAGCGTGTAGGGAGGAAGGGGACTGTGGGTAAAAGTGTTGGCTATTTCTTCTGGGGAAAAGTAAAGGGCAGGAGGTGTGGGGTATGTTGCTCATGATCTTTTGGCTGCCTGGGTGCTACCTGTTCAGAGCATTGCGGGTGCCACCGGCTCCAAGGATCTTATGGGGAAGCCTGTCTACTCCCTCATCAGCTGGAGTTTAAAGATGGGAGATAGGAGATGGGGGAAGGAAGGAGGCAGGATGCCCACCTGCCCCAGGCAGCACCTACTGCTGAGATGTCCTCGGCCCTGAGAGCCCACCAGTGTTCTTACCTCTAGAGCGTGAGGGAACAGCTTGATTCTACTATGGGCCAGCTGCCTCCATGGATCAGTCATGCCTTTGGCATCATCTTCCTTGCCCCTAACTTCTGAGCAGGAACAGCTCTGTGGGTTTTTTGGAGAGATTTGTGCAGCTTCCACCATCACTGACACCATCCCTTCTCTGACTCTGGGCACTCGTCCTCCTCCACCAGGGGTCTTGGTGCATTGGAGTAAGCTAGTTATGGGAGTCAGGGAGAGTCTGCTGTGTGCTATCAAAGATCATTGTCAGAGTGTTGGTCCACAGCTGTTAAGTCTGGTGTCTCCCAGGAGGGGCCCCTTGTGTCATAGGTGGCCCATTTCCTACGCCTCTGCTCAGAAGATGAGCTCCAGACACCAGGGGGCTGCAGCCTCATAGGATTAAGTTGCCAGGTTCTGCTGGAGCCCTCAGCAGCTCACAGGGCCCTGGCAGAGCATCCCAGGGAAGCACCCAAGCCAAGGAACTCTGAAGGATGGGCTTAAAGAGAAAACTGATCCCACAGGGGCCACAGAACCCCACAGGATGGATTAGATACATCCATGCCCACTCAGTACCAGCATTCCTCCCAAGCCAACTGGCAGGTGCTCCCAGACAGCTTCTCCTCCTTCCCCGGGCAAACAGAGATGTTGGTCAGAACTGCTCCCAGTGGTGGCAACTCTGCATTCAGAGTCTTTGAAATATTCTTCACCAACTAGATGTTTCCTCCAGGGCCCGAGCGTTGTAAAGATAATGTTCTGCTCGCAACAGAAGCCACTGTGAAATGCTCAGGACTGTTCAGAGACAGGCTCGTGCAGAGAGCAAGAGACACACCCACATTTTCAGAAGGTAGGATAGACTAGAGCTAAGGGCAGTGTCTCTTTCGTGTGCCAGGGGAAGGCCAGGCTAGCCTCTCTAATCTCCTACACTAATGGATTTGTCTCTCTTGAGAATCCAGATAGAACACTCTTTAGTTACCTCTGTTCATTCTTTCAAGTTAGACTCTTTATCTCACAGCAAGATGCGTGTGAAGCCCCCTTTAGATTTTTTATACAGCGGAACAGACACAGGGCAGTCGTTGAAATTAGTAGAATCACTGTGTTTATCTCCCAGATTATTGGATCTGACTCCATACCATGGACAGTATTAGCCGAGAGCACATTGGTTGGCTCTGCATCCAATGTCGTTGCCAGACAATGCCTCATGTTGAAAGTCTCCCAGCACTTCACAGTAGCAGATCACTTTGTAGCCCTCTGAGAGCCTTTTAACTGAAAAATGTGTCCAAGCACTTCTAGAGGACCACGGCATGCAGGTCTTTGGAGCAGGAAAACCATGTCTAAATTCTTAAAAATAACCACTTTTAAAAATCTCAAAATACATCAGGTAGCTCTTTCTCCCTCTAGTATTTTAGTTCAGGTTTGAAGAGGCGGAATTACTTCTGAAGAGGAAACATAAATTAATGAACTTAAAAATACTTTAATTGTACAATTCCTCCTTTCTAAGTCGTTACCTCACGAAGTTCGGGGTGTGGCCTTTAAAAAAAAAAAAAACCTCGACTGTAAATCTAATGTTAACAATGGCAAGTGAGAAAGCTCTGGGAGAACCAATCAGGGCTGGTATTGGAGCTCCCTGCTGTCTCTTGTGACTTAACAGTCAATGAACCCTGCCAGGCATCCATCAGATAACTCAGAAAAGGCCTCCAAGGGAACACCTGTCTACTGTACACAGGGCAGGAGGGCTTCCAGTTACTAATTGCTGATCATCTCCAAGACTCAGGAGAGCTGATGCTGCTAACCCGGTGTGCTGGGGGTGGGGGTGGGGGTGGGGGTGGGGGTAGGGGTGGGGCAGGGAGATGCAGACAGCTGCTAAGCTGGAGCAAAGGGAGGGAGGGTGGGGGGAGGGCGAGGAGTAAACAACTATGACCGTTAGCTTTTACTAGGTGAGCATGCCGCCCCCGCCTTATATTTTTTCTCTTAGAAGTGCCTCCCATAAATGGTGGGAATCCTATAAATATCTCCTCCCTAGATCCACGGGAGGAAGGCATAATGGCGAAAGGGGAGTCTGAAGCTGTGGTGGAGTGGAATTCCACGACTCTAATTCACAGCCATTCCCTGCAGAATCCTTCTGCTTTCAAGTGGTCCCTTCATGGGGCTCCCAGAGTATTCGAGGCCAGTGCCAAGCCAACTATCTCTGCTTTTTATCTACTGACGGAAATAGGAGCGGTACACACAAAATTAGCTCCATAAATAAATGCTGAAGTCTAATTGCCCGGCCGGCCCTAGCCCAGGAGGTTGTGGAGAGGCGCTCTGGTCTCTTTCATCTCTGGCTGCAGCTGGCCCGGGACGCAGGAAACCCTGTGTTTTCTGCCCTCGGAGAAGTGCTCTGGTGGCCGACGTCCACTTCCCTGGTGGAGAAATATTTACTTTGTGCTAATTGGTCTCCTCTTGGCAGCCTCAGTGCACCATCATGATTCTTTGAGTTGAGATTGAGTCCTCTGGGGGAAGGAAAGAAGGTGGCAGGCTCCTTGGCCCGGGGGCATAGAGTTAAGGGAGACAGCCTGTGTTCATCTGGAACCCGCTAACCAAACATCTGTTCCAGGACAAACTCTGCCCTCAAAGTCGTTGGCTCGCAGTCTCTCCCCATGGACACCTCTGCCCTCCATTCCTGTGGGAGGTACTGATTGCCCGTTGTTAAAGGGCACGGTGCCCTCAGGTCCTCTGATTCCTTCTGCCAGGTGCTCTAAATATCTTAAGTGATCGTTTGTGACTTTGATAAAGTACCATACCCATGTTAGTTGATGTGGAGAATACAGAAGCAAGTATCGGTGGAGGACTGCCTGCCCACAATCTGTCACTCAGAGGTAAACCACACCGGGAGCTGGGGAGATGGACTCACAGGTAAGAGTGCTTGCTGCACAAGCATGAAGATCTGAGTTCAAATCCCCATAACACCAGTACTGATGGGAAAGGAGGGCCTTCCCTAAGGGACAAGAGGGTCCCTCCCTGAGGTACTGCTAGTCGACTCATCTAGAAAAAAATGGGGGTATGGAGTCCCAAGCTAAGTGAGAGACTCTGTATCAAGGAAATAATCCAGAAAGTGATAGAGGGAGACATTCGACATTCTCCAAACACCCACAGGCATATAGCCCACACATACACATAACCATAAACAACAAACAAAATCACCCCAAACACCCTCAGCATCGCCTCCTCAAAGGGGCCTTGTGAGCCTCACCCACTTTAGCTAACAGGACAGGGTACATTTCCTACAATTATTTCAGACTCTTGGGGAATAGTTTACACGGGCAGTGTAGGGTTTCATCACTAATTTTCTGGTATTTATTTGAAGATCTGCGTCTGCTGACGGACGCGCGGGTTGTGTTCAGACTTCCTCCATATAAATGAGGTGGTGATGACCGCCTTCAGGCCCGACTGTTTCCACTTTCCTTATCCCCCAAAGAAGACGAGTGGGCGTGGCGTTGCTGAGTGATCACTTTTAACCTACACTTCAAAACCACTTTCTAAAAGCATTCTATTGGCCTGCCAAAAGAACCCAAGAGAACACCCAATCTACTCCAACTTAGGCCCAGTGTGGACAACAGGGCTTTAAAAGATGCTACTTAAACCTCGCTTTTCTGATTGGCAGTTATTATCAGTGATGATAAATAAGTATTTAACTTACTTATTCTACATTCTGTATTCTTGCTACTCTTAGGGGTTTTGTTTGTCTTTTTTCCCTCTCCCCTTCCCTCTCCCTCTCCTTTTCCCCCTCCCTCTCCCTTCCTCCTCCCATCCTCCTCCCCCTCTTCCCCTTTCCCTCTCCCTCCCCTTTCGTCTCACTCTCTCTCCCTCTTCCCCTCCGTGTGTGTGTGTGTGTGTGTGTGTGTGTGTGTGTGTGTGTGTGTGTTTGAGATTGTGGAGTGGTTTGAATGAGAATATCCCCTATAGATTCAGATATTCAAATACTTAGTCCCCCATTGGTGGTGCTGTTTGGGGAGGTTTAGCAGGTGTCATCTTGCTGGAGGAAGTTCATCACTGGGCATGGACTTTGGGATAAAAGCCCTGTACCACTTCCAGTTAGCTCTTGCAGGTCGCTTGCCTACTCCTAACAGGCATGCCTACACCTTGCTACTATGCCTCTCTGCCATGATAAACTCTGTATCCCTCTCAACTCTAAGCCCCAAATAAACCCTTTCTTCCATAAATTGCCTTGGCCATAGTGTTGTTTATAACAGAAAAGAAAAGTAATTATTACAGTAGAAATCTTGCTAAGTGCCCAGGCAGTTGTGATACCACTACCCTCTCTGTAGTCCAGGCTGGCCTCAAACTCATAGCAATCCTGTCTCAGCTGCAAGAACCAAGCCTGACTTCTGTTGTTATTTTTTTTTAACTCTTTCGTCTCATTGGTGATTCTTACATAGGTATTTCCTGAGTAGCCTACAGGTTCCGAAAAGCATCATTGGTGGCCCAGTGACTCTGTGATATTTGTTGCATAGTCACGTTCCTTCCCTGTTTTGAGCTGATAGCTTCTGCCCTCCCCAGCCCATCTGTCATCACTGGACCACTGTGGTGACTATAGACATTGCTTCACTGTTCCTTGCTGACTCCTTCCCCATCTATGCTGATGACTGACTTGCTGTCGAGCTGAGTCTGTCTTGTCCTCTCTTCTCCCTCATAGTTTTTAAGGGATTCTCCTTACCCTGGATGCTCTAATGTTTGCTACATTCTGGCTTCACATGCAGCATGCAGCTGCTCTTATTTATCTTTCTGAAGCTCGGAGGGATTTTAAAGTCTCCTTGTCTATGTCTCCCAAGTCTGAAGCTGCCTCCAGCATTACCTCTGTACGCATTGCCTTTTTGCCATTCTCGTTCTCTCAGGAGCTTCTATGAAATATGGGTCCAGGCTCTCTGTTTCATTCTCTGTGCCTCTATCTGTCTTTTGCATTGCTTCCTCATCTTCCTTTATTGCCTGCTGATGACTCTTCAGATTTCCTTGCGTCTCCAGATACATCCCATCTTCTTCTGGTGGCAGAGAAGCCTCCTGCCTCACGAAGACAGCATTTGTTCATCTTGGGGGACCTAGTAATGAGTCTCCATCTCAGGAGCCGGAGCAGCCCTCACCAGGCATGAAATCTGCTGGCTGGCACCTTCATCTTGTGTCTCCCTTTTGAGAACTCTGAGAAATAGATCCCCTTATTTTAAAATGATCAGCCTGAGGTATTCTGTCCTCACAGCAGGAGTGGGCCAAGATAAGGAGCCCCACCTTTTGTTAACTCTATGAATAGGTGTACTTTCAGGTCTGCGTGCAGAAGACCACAGAGGCCAGAAAAGGATGTCAGATCCCCTGGAACTGGAGTTACGTATGACTGTGAGCTGCCATGTAGGTGCTGGGAATTGAACTCTGGTCCTCTATACTCTCTACCACTGAGCCATCTCCCAGCCCGCTCTGTTCTCTCTTCTGCTGAAACCATTTTCACATACTCTCTTCCAAACATGCTTATTTTGTAAAGTTACAGAAATCCCACACAAATCCTAATTGGAGTGAATTTAGAGGATTATGTTTTCAGAGTCAATCTTGCTTTCTAGAAATATGACACAATCACCCATGATCCGTGTTCTCTGCTCTGTGTCACTTCTTCCTTCCAGCTTCTCTCCTTCTTCTACCAGAACAAACCCTGCATCGTGGTGACCAGCATCCTTGACTGGCATATTCAGCCCCTTTCAAACAACTGAGAAAAGTTGTCTTCTGACTTCCACACAGGCTTCATAGCACACATGCACACACACTCACACACACAACCACACATACAACTATACACACACAACTCCATACACAATCACACACTCATAACACATGCACACATACAACACACACACAATCACACACATATGCACATACACACAACTACACATACAACACATGCACACATACAACCACACACAGCCACACACACATATTTAGAAATTGGCACAGTGGGAGGCTAACAGTGATTATAACAGACTAATGATAATGACAGAGTTTAACAAACCCTCCAGCCATTGCTACAGCTGCATTTGGGGACACTATTAAGTAAAATAATGGTTTCTTAAACACAAGCATTGGGAGACCTGGACAATCAGATCACCAGTCAGCTGCTAGGTGACAACACAGCTCACATTACACATACAAGAGTGGGTGAGACAGCAGAGAATGAAACATTTATACAGCATTAGGAGTGTGTTGTCCATGTGCCTGGCTATACTAAAGTCCAGCAATACTCAGCAATCCCAGACTCTGGATTTCATCTTTTACATCTCAACCCTAAAACTATCTGTCCCCTTGCTCACATAATACCCAATGGTAAGCTTTTTAGAAAAAGCTTTTCTAAGATCAGGAGAGGACCTGGGTATCCACAGTTGCCACTTCTATTAAGCACAGCACTATAAACCCAAAGCAGAAGAAATGAGGCACAAATCAATAATGAAGTGATATCCAGACCAGGAAGGGAGAAGTAAAATATGTGCTTGCTTAAGAGCCGATCCTACCAGGGACAAACCCTCAAGTCTAACAAACAGACTCATCCAAATGAATGACTGGATTCAGGAAAGTTGCAAGAGACAAAATCAATACACAAAAGCCAGATGTGTTCTACACCCTGAGGACGACAAGGAGCCATTCTGAAAGCTATTAAGAAACCAAGTCCCATTTATAGTGATTCGGGAATGGACAAGGGGAACTCACCAAATCCCTGAGGCAAAAAAGATGTGCATACTGACAGCCAGGGAGCACTGATCTGGACTGTCTTGTGGACCAGGAAGACAGCATTAACTGTATTACCTTTGTAGGAACCGTAGCAACCAATAGAACAGGCGTGAGAGTAACCATAGAACAGGGTGAGAGTAACAATAGAACAGGGTGAGAGTAACAATAGAACAGGGTGAGAGTAACAGTAGAACAGGGTGAGAGTAACCATAGAACAGGGTGAGAGTAACAATAGAACAGGGTGAGAGTAACAATAGAACAGGGTGAGAGTAACAATAGAACAGGGGTGAGAGTAACAATAGAACAGGGTGAGAGTAACAATAGAACAGGGTGAGAGTAACCATAGAACAGGGTGAGAGTAACCATAGAACAGGGTGAGAGTAACAATAGAACAAGGTGAGAGTGACAATAGAACAGGGGTGAGAGTAACAGTAGAACAGGGTGAGAGTAACAATAGAACAGGGTGAGAGTAACAATAGAACAGGGTGAGAGTAACAATAGAACAGGGTGACAGTAACAATGGAACAGGGTGACAGTAACAATGGAACAGGGTGACAGTAACAATGGAACAGGGTGACAGTAACAATAGAACAGGGTGACAGTAACAATGGAACAGGGTGACAGTAACAATGGAACAGGGTGACAGTAACAATAGAACAGGGTAACAATAGAACAGGGTGAGAGTAACAGTAGCTTTTGCGGGGTATTCATTGTTCAGTGTCAGACTTCTCATAGATAACTACTTTCAAGTACCTTGTATACTTTAACATTTTCACCCCCTCCCCTTTATAGTTCCCTCTTTCTTTTCTTACTGCTGGACTTTCCCTTTCCCCAGGTGTCCCTTCTGCCTCCCCCAACCCCTCACACACAGTTCTGAGTAACTAGGACCCACACTGAGAGAATACATAATAAGACATCTCTGGGTTTTGTGTACCTGCCTTATTTCACTTATTTCACAATAATCTCCAGGTGCACCCATTTTCCAGCAAGTGGTATGATCTTATTCTTTGTGGCTGAATAAAGCCCACTGTGTGTATATGGTACACATTCTCCATCTATCCATGGATAGGCACCTAAGCTGAAGCCACAGTCTGACTGCTGTGAGCACGCACATGCAGGTGTCTGCTTTCTCTGCATTGCCTTGAAGCATCCCCAACACTCACCTTGAAGAGGAAGCTGTCTTAGTTAGGGTTTTATTTCTGTGAACAGACACCATGACCAAGGCAACTCTTATAAGGACAACATTTAATTGGGACTGGCTTACAGGTTCAGAGGTTCAGTCCATTATCAAGGTGGGAACATGGTGGCATCCAGGCAGGCACGGTGCAGGCAGAGCTGAGAGTTCTACATCTTCATCTGAAGGTTGCTAGCAGAATACTGGCTTCCAGGCAGCTAGGATGAGGGTCTCAAAACCTACACCCACAGTAACACACCTATTCCAATAGGACCACACCTTCTAATAGTGCCACTCCCTGGGCCAAGCATATACAAACCATCACAGAAGTAGATCATATGGTGGGTTTATTTTTAATTTTTAAACATTTCTCTTTAACACAAAGTAGTGTGTATTTGTGTGTGTGTGTGTGTGTGTATGCATGTTCACATGCATGTGAATAATATATAGTAAGCACAGAGTGTCTTTGAAGAAGACTCCTTCATTGTCTCACTTCAGAGGCATCCATGCCCACACCTTGCAGTCTACCCTCCCTTCCACAATGCCTTTACTTACCAGCTCACATATCTATACAGACATCTACACCCAAGACCCTAGCAAATGTCTGAAGCCAAAGACAGGACCACACCCCGATGTCTGCCATTGCTGTACATACCCCTGCAGTAAGCTTGACTTATGAGGTAGTCATGGTAAGATGCTAAACACAACTGCTATAATAAAGCACAGTAACTGTAACAATGCGCTGACTTCAGGTTACATGGGCAGGGCTCTCCCTGCTCAAAGCACCTTACTAGAGTACACTGGCATTTCTCACCTGTGGCTGACGTAGTCAACTGAGACTGGAAGCAAACTGTAGATGGTGTGTGTGTGTGTGTGTGTGTGTGTGTGTGTGTGTGTATTCCTGTCATTTCACAACACAGAAAGCACACCAAGTGCTTGGTATGTGTTATTTATTTATTTAGATTTATTTATTTATTTTATATATGAGTACACTGTAGCTGTCTTCAGACACACAGAAGAGGGCATCCAATCTCATTCCGGATGGTTGTAAGCCACCATGTGGTTGCTAGAATTTGAACTCAGGACCTCTGGAAGAGAAGTCAGTGCTCTTAACCGCTGAGCCATCTCTCCAGCCCCATGTTGTTTCTTTTTAAAACCAGGCTCTTTTTTAAAAAATTAAATACTTCAATTTTTCATTTATATTGACACATAGACACACCTGCTTAGAAAGCATGGTTTGTAATAAAACATGTGTGTATCTTTTTATAGTTGTAAAAATGATAAAGGAAAAGAGGCCATCTCATTTGAGGGGGGTATGGACGTGGCTAGGAGGGAAGGGAGTGGGGGAAGTGATATTTATATCGTAATTAAAGTGCATTCTAAATAAGCAGGCATTATTACTTTTTTGGCAGTGATGGGGTTAAACCCCAGGCCTCGCCCATGCTAGGTAGGTGCTATTCCAGAGTTACATTGACAGTCTACAGGTGAACTCTTTTAAAGATTGCCTTGTAAACAGAAAGCCACAGCATCCATACGGACACCACCTTCATCCACACACCCCAGTCTTCCCGAGGCATCATGCTTCGGGTTCTGTTTCTGGTGGTTTCTCACTGTTATAAGGGTCGTGATGAACATCATCCCAGCTGAATGGCTGCATGCTCTCCCAGGCATGTCCCAGGATCATACCTTAGAAGTCCATTGCTGGACTAAAGGTATGCTGTCATTATTATTCTCTTAATTACCGAGTTGCAAGAGGTACCTCGATAACTCAATATTATGGTTGGCAAGATGACTCAGCAGGTGAAGGCACTTGTCACCAATCCCCATTGGAGGAGAGAACCGGTTCTTCCAGTCAGTCTCTGATTTCCACATGTATGCTGTGGTACATGTGTACATACAACACACACACACACACACACACACACACACACACACACACGAAATAAAATTTAAAAATAAGAATCAGATGCCCCACTTGCTCTCCCGCTCCCCAACAACTACTGCAGGCCTGCCTGCTCTGATTGGCAGCTCTGTACTGGCTCCTGAAGGGACAGTGTCCTCCAGGAGGAAGGGCCTCTTCCTAGACAGGGAGGAGACTGGGAAGACAGAGAGACAGAGGGAACACTGTGGCTCAGCTGAAAGCAGACTTGGACGTGTTTTCTTATCAGAGGCTTTTTGAATTGGTTCAAGGAAAAAGGCAGCCAGTGGCTACTGGTGTCTGGCAGCTCAAACATCAGAATCTTTTTAAATTTTCATGCTGCGTGTGTCTCCTTGTTTGTATTTGGTGAAGTTCATCCTTTTCAGTTGTGACAAATGAGCGTGGCTGTCCACCCACCAGGACAATCAAGACGCCCCGTTGTTCTATCTCCTCTCTGACCTGTCTCAGCCTTGGAATCAGAAAGACACAGACGTGGGTTCTCTGAAAGGAGATTTAATTTTAGGAAGGCAGTGTGGCAATAGTGCCTAGAGGTGCCTTTCAACTCACTTATGCTATTTGCTCAAAATGTGGGAACAGCCGAAAGAATGTGCGTGCTCATTGCCAGCGACACTAATTCAACAAACTTCCTTCAGAGCCACCCAAGTTCTCAGCTCCTGCCAGAGTACATTTCATAGCCCCTCGTCCCTGGGATGCCCACCCAGGTTGAGCTGGAAGTCCCTTTGCTGAGCGGCACAGTGGAGCAGGGGTTACCATCAGAGGGAAAGATGGAGCAAGTATGCGGCCACAGTGAGCAACCAACAAGCAGGGCCCCTGTGTGCAGATATGGTCCATAGATTCATGGGCCAGCCCTCTCTCTGCCCTTCATACAGCCAGTGCTAGACAGAGTGAGTATTGCTACCCCAGTGTGGCATCTTCCAGAGGAAGGCAGAGCCACCAGCAAAGTTCTCTGCCACCAGTCTCTGTCTCATTGCGTCTTACACAGAGTGATTCCACAGTTTCTTCTCTGCACACACCCCTGGCCATCAGCACAAACAAACACACTGCAGTGCAGAGGCCACCAGCTAAAAGAACCAAAGGGAGCCATGATGCCACAGAGACAAAGCTTTGACTCTTGAAAGAACCACCGTATTGTAAGCTGGGGCTGAGCGCTTGTAGTAGCTAGCAGAGCCACATGCATGGAGGGGTTCAGCCTCCAGACTTATGGCAGGCACTCCCTCAGAGGGAAAGGGAGCCTTTGAAGCCTAGGCACACAGTGAGCTGTTTCCTTTCACAAAAGCAGGCTCTAACTCAGCGGTTCTCAACCCGTGGGTTGTGACCCCTTTGGGGGTTACATATCCGATGTCCCACCTATACTTTCAATACAATTTATAACAGCAGCAAAATTACAGTTGTGAAATAGCAATGAAATAATCTTATAGTTGGAGGTCACCACGACATGAGGAACTAAAGGGTTGCGGTGTTAGGGAGGCTGAGAACCAGTGCTCTAGCTGCTTCTCCATGTCATCAAAGCAGCAGAGCAGGTAACAGTGTGCCTGTAAATAAGGAAAGACATGAATCTCAAACAGAGGAAAATTCTCCCTCTCTCTCTCTCTCTCTCTCTCTCTCTCTCTCTCTCTCTCTCACACACACACACACACACACACACACACACACATGTGCATGGGCACTAAAGCAGAATTTGAGTTCAATAATAAAGGACATTTTTATTTTACGAAGACAAAAACTCTGTAGCCACCAGAAGTACAATTCTGGTCATGACAAGTTGCCTGTGCTGTTTAATTAGCCCCAAGAGTGGACAGCCCCTGGTCCAGGTCTGGCAGTGAGTATTTGCAAGCCAGGTCTCTGTGTTAGGATGTCTTTCTGATGTTCTGTATTTTCTAAAGAGCATGCACGACAACATTTGGAGCTTTTGCCACCAGAGAAAGGAATGGAAGTCCCCTTCTCTCCCTCAGCTTCACTGACTTTTCTTTCTTCAACAACCCGTCCTCGAAGGAGAAGGTTATAATCAGAATTCTTGTGCAAAGAAAATAGAGCTTGCAAGGCAAAATGCCCCCAGGGTCTTGTGAGCAGTGTGCAGGCCCTGCAGGTAAGAGCTGCTTCCTCCAGCAGCCTTCCCAGGGAGGCCTCCATCACTGCAGGCCAGCCTTCCTGCTGGAATGCTTTTGTTTTAAGTAGCTGAAGTCTTTGCCTTGTGACAGCTTCCATGGTGGTCATGTCTGGGACATGTCCATATGCAAATTTATCCAAACATACTCAGTTCTGCCCAGATCCTCTTCATCAAACCAACTGCTTTCTTTTCTTTTTTCTTTTCTCTTCTCTTCTCTTCTCTTCTCTTCTCTTCTCTTCTCTTCTCTTCTCTCCTCTCCTCTCCTCTCCTCCCCTCCCCTCCCCTCCCCTCCCCTCCCCTCTCCTCTCCTCTCCTCTCCTCTCCTCTCTCTTCTCTTCTCTTCTCTTTTCTTTTCTTTTCTTTTCTTTTCTTTTCTTTTCCGTTTTCTGTTTTATTCAAGACAGGGTTTCTCTGTATAGCCTGGCAGTCCTAGAACTCATTCTGTAGACCAGGCTGGCCTCAAGCTCAGAGATCTGCCTGCCTCTGCCTCCCACATGCTGGGGTTAAAGATATGCGCCACCACTACCCAGCCCTGCACTGTTTTCTAACTGACATTAATTATCCAGAGAGTTCCCCACGCTTGCCCTGCCTCCTATGAACTCTGCTGTGATGGGAGGCTGCTTGCCCCAGGCTGGCTGGGAGCTGTCTTTAGATTATCTGTTGTACGTCTGTACAGATGGACGTCCACCCCCTGGGGCTGTCCCCTCCGAGCCCTACAGAAGCTGGAAAGGAGCTGTCTGACTTCTGTGGTGACATAGGCGACCAGTCTCCGTTTTCAGAATGTTATCTCCTTGGCTTAATGAAGTAACTGGGCTAGGAGTTTCTGATAAGGACCTTTTCCAGGAGGCTTGAAGCAGCCCTGTCTGCCGTCTGCTGTCTGCTATCTTTTTCTTCTTGTAGATGCTATCTATGACTGCAAATCTATTGGTTATGGTCATTTTTTTTTTATACTCGATTCTCTTTAGTTTGTTATTTGGGATTCTAGCGATTAACCGACTTACACTGTATAGGTTTGTGATTGCATAGGGAGCCCCCGCAAAGAACTGGTGGGTCTGGTGCAGTCCAGGAGGAGACAAAGAGGTACATACAGCCAGCCTTAGGTTTATCTACAGTCAGACCGCATTCTCTATCTAGAGACATTGGAGTGGTCAGGCCGAGGACACTTGTTGGCGGGTTACTGGTCTCCCTCATAAGGTCTCTTCCTTCAGAACCTCAGCAGCAGCTCAAGCCCAGGCCCTGCAGTGTGTTCAGCCAGCTTTGGCTTCTCCAGCCCCACTGTGGGGGCCCAGAGCTGTGTTTATTTGGGTCTTTCTGAGGGCCCTCTCACCATGTTCCATTTCTGGAGACATATTTGGCAGGGCTGCACAGATTTCCTCTTCTTCTTTTTTAAGTTGCAAATGCTTAGAATTCTGCCGGCCTTTGAGCTCCCAAGGGGAGCCCCCCATCTCCAGCCCCCATGTGCCGTTGCCATGACGACCTCTCCTTCCCTTTAAAGTCTGGAATGCCACATTCCATAAGATTTGCACAGAAAGTCGCTTGATCATACGCAAAGGCCCGTCTGTCAGCTCTAACATTCTGTATCAATAAACACGCTGGGAGACCCACTCTCAGCCACACTTGTAAGAAATCAAGCTTTGACACTCGTCTGGAGATGCTGAGGGACTCCAGGGCAAGAAAAGCCCCAGCCTGGTGAAGCACAGATTGCCCCCATGCCTTTCCCTGGGCATACCAGCCTTTTTACACTATGATTACAAGAGCACCAGCGTGTGTTACACAGCACGGTAAAATTACAGTGTGCCGCTAAATGCAATGCTGGGCCCCAAATATTGAATTTTACACAGATACTAAGAGCGTTTAAAATGCTGAGGCACATTTAAGTCCTCAAATAAGTAAGTAACTTTAATTACCTAAAGAATTAGATTTCTAGAAAATGATGGTTATTTGCTGGAGGAAAATAACATGTAAGCCGTGTTTACGACTTAATGGCTGTCATTCTGGGAGGCATGGACTCTTTTTTTTTTTTTTTTTTTTTTAAGTCTATAGGTTCAACATTTTCTGAAATGAGTCCAGGACCAATTGCCCTTGGGTAAAAGATTGGTGTATATTTTGTCTTCCATCAGATGGATGAAAAATAAACAAAAGACACAACATTTCTTTGTCAAAATAAAATTTCCCCACGACTAGAACAAAGCATAAACCAGACAGTATCGATATTTTTGTTACTGTTATAGAAAGTCCTTCTATATGGAATGACACATTTTACCTTTGTTACTAAACAGAGAAGTTTTGCCCTTAATTATTTCAAGAACCCCCCCCACACACACACACACACACTGTTTGTAGCCAAGGTTGCTGTGATTTTCAACAGCCAAGAAGGTGCTAGCAACTGATTAAAGGAGACTAAGGAACTCTGGCTAATTGTACAGAAATTTTGGCATTGGTTGGTCACAGCTAAGAGCAAGCCACACACCTGCAGGGCTTTGGCAGAGTGATCCAGTGGGACCCAGCTCAAGTGACAAGTTCACAGGGAGCTCAAACATCTGAGTCCCTCAGAGAACACAGTTGACCTGGAGATTGTGTCAGCTGGGTTTGGGCAAAGGATGGTCAGATATATCCTGGCTATAAATCTGCTGGGGACACTGGGGTGACACAAGCCAAGGCCATATCAGTAGCTCAGCTCTAGGTACACACAGGGAGCAGGAGAGAGGTTCAGAGCAAGGCAGCCAACAGATGGGGCCGGAACCATAGGGCACTGATTCTTTCTGGGCTGGCTTGGAGCATTTTATCCTTCAAACAGTGACTGTCAAGTGGCATATTGCTTCAAATTAGCTTCTTAAAGCTGTCTGCTGTATATTGTTTCCTAATTATACAATATACTTCCCGTCACAAGATTTAGGAAGGAACTCAGTCAGCCAAGCTCGACTTTTCCCACAAACTCTTTTTTATTCAAGTTAATGAGTAAAACCCATCCATTGTTTAAACACTGGGTTTGCAGTTCAGAAAAAAATGTTCAGCTTTGTGCTGCTCGTGGTTGTCTGTGTGTCTGCGACAAAAACACAGGCGCGGGCATTGTGTACACGTTACACCTGCTTAATAGCTAGAGAAAGATGCAATTTGCAACTGTAGCGATGTTTCAGACCTCCGCTATTCCTAACGTTAATACAAGGCAGATTTATAAGTGTTGTATAACCTAAGAAAACTGCAGATGGAAAGAAAGTTTGCTCTTCTACTTTATCTAGACAAATACAAGAAAAGCCGGGAGCTTGAGATGGGGATTTTCATTAAAAAACAAAACAAAACAAAACAAAACAACCTACCATGCTACCTCAGAGGTGTTATCTCCGAAGTTAGGAAACAGCAGTCAAAAATCATCCTTACCTCTTAGAAAATCTTTCTAAGAGGACGTGTGTGGTTACCAACACTTCTGATGAGTGTGAGGGTATCGTGAAGTTTCATTAAAACCAGAGCTTTAGGGTTTTTTTTTTTTTTCAATTAGGGTTTTTCGTTTGTTTGTTTTTTAAGGCAAGATTGTGAAAATGAAATTATACTGAGGTTGACACCAGGTTTACCAACTTTCTCGGTGCTCTTATTTATTTAAATAGCTGTATTGAAGAGTTCAGAATACTCAAACTTTACCCAGGAACCATAAGAGAGAGAGAGAGAGAGAGAGAGAGAGAGAGAGAGAGAGAGAGAGAGAGAGAGAGAGAGAGAGCGCTCAGTGATTTAAATAGCATCTTTCCCCACGTAATTTTAAATAAGTTTTAATTTTTAATTAAATGTGAAATTGCTTGAGAAAGCATTGGTGCCTCCTTAGTAGCAGCGATACCGAAGAAATTCATTTTGACTTAATTTAACCCGCTTCCATTTCCAAAAACAGCTCAAATAAGTGAAAATTAAAAAGTAATTTTAAAAAAAAAGGAATTCCGTTAACTACAAAATGGTCTGTGTCAAGTTTATTAGAAGTTATGGACTTGTTTCCAGAGCCCACTTTCAATTTTAAAACTATGTTTTAAGAGACTTAAGTGGAACAGCATGGGGGTGGGGAGGGGGTGGCAGACCTTAAAATTTGTTAAAGAAAAATCCTACCCTAACTAACCAAGGCTGTAGCTTAGAACAGATTAGGGATTTCAACGTTTTGAATCCTGTGCCGCCATCCCCGTGGAAATCTCTCTTTGTGGCACTTTCATTTTCTGAAGCCATTTGCTGGAGTTCTCAACATTTGTGCTCCGTGAGCTTCCTCGCTGTGTTTTACGGCGCCGCTCACCTATTTGCTGTTTGAGTGACACCACTGAACTCTAGGTAACCTTCTGAGGTTCTACGTCTGCCTTTCAGGGATTGGACACTGCATCAGCACCAGCACGGTGTGGAACTGGCTCCTGCCCTGATCCCTGTGACCCCGGGAGCCTGGCCTGGGCTGCGCAGAGCACCCGGGAATTGGCCTCTTGTAAACTGGAGCGAAGAAGACATTTGGCAGATCTAGAAGGACACAGGCAGGTTGGCTGGGTGGAAAATGACATTTTTTTTTTTCAGGATTCAGAAAAGTAAGCCTTCCAGGAGGCAGGGAGCAAGCAGGAGGTACATGATTGAATTTAGCTTTGGGCTGTAATTATGCGTTGAGGGAAGTGGCCAGGCTTACACTGTGCTGCGGAGGGAGAGAACACTTGTGTCCATAAAGATTCCAAAAACCCAGGCTACAAGCGAAGACTGACACCCACCACGACCCTCGCCATTGATGAGAACTGATCGGTGAGGAGGTTCTCAAAGCCCACAATCACGGTACCCCAGGCCTCCCTGGGAAAGTGGGGGTGGCAAGTTCAGCCCAAAGCTAGCAGTTACAGAGAGTGTGTTTTGTATTTTTCCCTGAAAATTCAACAAAGGGAAAAGGCAGGGAGTGACAGAGAACATGTAGCGTTTTGTGGTCGGTCACAATGGGCTTCCTGGTCTCATCAGTAACCACCCCAGACCTGCAAATTCCCTCTGACATCCGCTAGTTTAAAAGTCATTTCCCCACAAACCAGTGTTTTCTTCACTTTAAGATCTACCCTAAATACAAGGACTTCCAGCTTCCTGATCAAATCAGCTTCCTTCTGAGTTCAAATCTCGATTACAAATATCATCTGACTGGGGATTTAGCCCCAGCCATGACCTAGTCAAAAGAGCCCAGGATGGGAGAAAGGTTCTAGGTTACCCCCAAATATCTGTAAGCCCAGATGATAGCCACGATGCCTTGAGAAGCCCAGGCCTGTTGAACGCAGTGCTTCAAAAGAACACAGACCCATTTTAGGCAAAAGTGATGGAACTCTCCAGGCATTGAACCCTGCTGAGCTGGTACACTGTCCTCCAGCAGAGGCAACCCAGTGACCAAACAGGGAGCCAGTAAATAGGAGTCTGTCTACAGGATAATGAAATGTTTGTGCTTAAAGTGGGGAGAAATTCTAGTGCAGGCTGCAATATGGAGAGGACACTGTACTCCACAAAATAAGTGATATACAGATGATAAATTCTGCCAGTGAATATCACCAGGGATGGTGGTGTGTGTGCTGATAATCCCAGAGCTCTGAAGACTGAGGCAGAGGGATTGTGGCAAGGTTGGGGTCAGCCAGGACTTCCTAGTGAGCACATACACTTAAGACAGTATCTCAAGAGATCAGAATATGAGGATGCAAATAAATACCATGTGGCAACATGTGTGTGATGTCCCGAAAGTACTTTATAGGATCAAAGCAGAATGGCAGGTTTCTGGAGCTGGGTAGGAGACCAGCAGTTAGCGTTGAGTGGAGATCGGCTCAGCTTGGGAAGATTCCTGGGTAGTGATGGCTCCTCAGAAATCATGAATATGGTTGGTGCATTGAACTGTGTACTTAAAAATGGCTAGCATGGGAAACACCATTGTGTGTGTGTGTGTGTATGTATGTGTCTGTATTATATATGTTCTATCACATTAAAATAGAAATAACATTTTCTAAATGTTATTTAGAAATTAATAATAATAATAATACAAGAAAACCTGCATTTGCAACCTGCTCCTGAGTTTGGCAGGGTCTGTCCCTGGAGGCTCCAGGAGGTGGGAGAGCTCCCACATTTTCTTCAAGGGTTGAGCACTCATGTGGGGGGCGGCTGGAGAACCGAGACGATTCAAAACCAGAATATTTGTGATCGCCCAACAGACTTCAATGAACAATGAGACAACGTTTTCAAGTCTCAGTAGTAGCCCCATACTAACTAGTGCCTCCTTAGCCAAGCAAAAGTGACCCAGAGTTTCTGAAAGAACGGGAGCTTAGTGAGACTAGCTGGGGCTAGGTGTTGCATATATAAGCAAGGCTACTTCCAAAACCACAAACTGTTGGCTGTGTGACCTTAGGCCAGCCACCCTACTTCTCTGGCGTCCAGTCTCCCTTTCTCTTGAATAAGACCAGTTCAGACTCCCCCCTTCCCCCAGCTTGGACACCCTTCGACTTTGGAATTCCATTTCTTAAAATCTAAGGTTAGTGGTTAGTATTATTTCCTTACTGCAGAGGAGAGCACTGCATCCTTTGTGCCGTGGCATCTCGCTGGCTTGCCCCTGCGTGTGCTTACACATGTGGAAAGAAGAGGGTCTGTGGAGCCTTCTCCTAATAGAGAACACATTGTGCGCTTGCCTTTGAAGTCTTTCATCTGCGGCAAGACCACAAGGGGGCGATGCTTGCCGGAGTCTTCCAGCAGGACACTAAGCACCTCCTTCAAGGAGGGGGCTTTGTTCTTTCCGGGAGTTTGGCAGGGTCTATCCCTGGAGGCTCCAGGAGGTGGGGGAGCTCCCACATTTTCTTCAAGGGTTGAGCACTTATGTGGGGGGCGGCTGGAGAACCAAGACGATTCAAAACCAGAATATTTGCGATCCCCCAACAGACTTCACTGAACAATGAAATGTTTTCAAGTTTGGTACTTGACTATGATGGAAGGAAGAATTAAGCAGGGCCGAAGCTCTGACTCGAAAAGGCAGTCTCAGAGCTGTGGCAGTTTTAGACGTAGAAGCAGGAATGGCTCACTCACAACTGGGGCTTGATGTCACCTCAGTGTGAACTTCGGGTCTCCTGGAAGGCTAGGTAACTTGAAAACTGCAACGTTACCAAGGAAAGGAAGAAATATTGATGCTTCTTGCTCAAACACATTACTCCTCTACCTTGGTGGACCCTGAGGGGTTATGTCCTGTATCCTGATAAGTGTTTTCATTCGACGATACAGCCAGGTTGAGAATACCCTCTGTGTCCTGCAGAAGATGATATTTCTTCCTTCAGGGCTGACACCTGCTGGCATTCTGGTATCCACTGCTTGCCAGACCCCCGTCAGCCTGACTCTGGACTGCCTGACAAGTGACTCTGGGCTGATACCCCCAAAGATGCCATCCATGTCCCTGGTGACAACAGGGAACAGAGTTTCTGCTAGCTCTGGTACCCTCCCACCCAGCGTGTGCTGGAATTCTATCTAATTGATTCCCGGGAGCTTTTTCAGTGCTCGTTTTAACAATCTCTCTCCTTCCTTTTCCCATAGACATCCCATACACTAGTGATGGTACCTTTTCCAAAGGTACACAATCCCTTTGCCTGTGATCAGCTGTGCCAGTGCTTTCAATCATAAAATAGGGCTGAGAATAAAGACCTGACACCACTGGGCTCAAAGACAAGTTCATTGTCTCACGTTTCAGCCCAGAACTTATGATACACATTTACAAACGTCTGAATGTGAATTCCTCACTAAGCAAACAGCCTCTTGTAGGAGAGACCGAGTTACTAAGCCCTCAGGTTGCTCTGCAACAAGAGACTCAAAAGCTACCCTGACCTTAGTAATTAAGTCTATGGGAAACAGACCCATGCACAAAGCAGTGTGGAAGATACCAGTTACAGCCGGAAGCTTGGGAAGTTATCTTGTACTTGCACTGGGACTTCCAGGATAAACTAATCTCCTTGTTCATTCATGTAGCCTACATGCTACCAAGTGCCCGGGCGATTTCAGGCACCGAGGCATTAAGACAAGACAGGTCCAATAGAGACAGGGAGAGTGCCTCCAAACCAGCTGTAGACCCAGCCAATTCCCTCTGCCCCATATAACACTCTACCAGTGCAACAGTGGAGCACCACAGCACCCAACAAGATAAAAACGTAATAGAGTAATAGGGGAGTCTACATTCTTCCTTCACAGCAACAAACAACAAAACAGACTAAATGTATGACACACCAGTTTTCTAAACCCTAGAGCAGACACTGATGGCCAGCAGTCACTGTAGGACAGTGGGTGTACAGTGAGCCCCAGAATAGCCCAGTTTACTGCGTTGCCTTCAGGACACCACTCCAGGCTGAGCCTACCAGGTCACTGAGAAAGTAGAGCTGAGAGTGGAGGGTGGTCAGATAGAGTCCCTGGGGTGAGAACCATAGAGACAAGGTGGGCAGAGGCTCACCACAATCTGAGCAGTGGATGCAGGTGACGGAACTACCCAATCGTCACCTTAAGGGAGGAAGGGAATCATGCCTGGCTTCCACATAGACCTCTCAGTAGTGTTGTTCCCACTCACAAACCTTGAAGGCAGCAGGCAGAGTGCTCGGCATTTGCTCCCACAGAGGAGGATAAGAGCCCTCGATTAAAGAGGTGCTCATCCCACCTAACAAATCAAAAGGAGGACTCCAGCATGTAAAGAAACTCGAGCGCATCTTGAGAGAAGTTCGAAGTTATCCACAGCACCCAACAAGATGACATCCACAGTATTCGGCATTCAACCAAAAGTCACCAAGCAGGCAAAGAAACAGAAAAATATGACCTGTGACGAGGAGAAAACAAGTCAGCCAAAGCAAACGCAGAACTGGCACAGAGGTGAGGATCGGCAGATGGAGAAATGAAGTTACCATAACTGTGTCCCATATGTTCAAAAACTTAAAGCAAAGACTCAGAGCATACAGGAAAGACAAAGTGAGTGCCAGATCTGAAAACTGTGGTGTCCAAAGTCAAATACAGCAGGGACGGATTGACAACGGATTGTTCATTGCATGAGAGACTATCAGTGGATTTGAATACTCAGTACTGGAAACTTCTCGAAAGAAAGCACAAAGAGAAGAATTTAGAAAGTTAGTGAAAGCAAGCCAACAAGGTGCCAGAGAACTTCAAGAGGCCTCAGTGCTGTGAAGTGGGAGCCCCAGAAGAGAAGGAGAGAGAGGAGTATACATGGGTAGAAATACACTTTGCTCCAAATTTGAGGAAGACTCTAAGCTCAGAAACCCAATGAGTAAGCTCATCCGTACGAACTCACACCCCATATACAGAGAGCCAAGGGAGATGAGAGTAAATTCTCAGAAACATCAAGAAGATGGGGGACCAACATTCAAACACAAACTAAGCAGCTGTCAGCCTGGGAGGATTTTAGAGCTGATTTTACTGTCAAGGTTTACTGAAGAAAGGAAATCAAAATCAGCATCTTTCAGAAAACAAAACAACAAAAAAGGCAAAAGAATTTATCATCGTCAGAGTCCTCTATAAGAAATGTTCAAGAAATCATGTCAGAAGGAAAATGACACCAAATCAAATGTGAACCATCAGAGAGCAATGGGGTACCAGGACCAGTAGCCACTGTAGGTCCATAATCATGGTTCTCTTATTTTACACAGACCTCCTTTAAAAATTGACTGAAAAATTGCCATGATATAGAATTTGTAACATTTGCATAAGTGCAATGAATGACCAAGTTAGTATAAGGCTCAGGAGCAAAGAAATGCAGGCACCATTACCTGAAGAAACACGGCAGCAACTTAGATAAAGGCATACACTGTAGGGCCACTGAAGCAGCAGGAATCTACAAAGCCACATAAGGGAATACAACGGAACCATAAAAACCATGCAGTGGATCCTTTAGCCTTGTAGGACATGAAGCAAAAGCATGCAGACCTGGAAAGAAACACAGGCGAATCAAAAGTATCGAAGAGATCTCAGTACACATCTATCAGTAAGAGATGAAACATATGGACCAAGAATCCATGGTGATTGATAGAACAAGTACATCAGCAGCAGCCTTGACTTTCTGGTGAGAAATTTTCTGTGTAATGACAGGATTTTAAAGCACACCAAACATTACTACCCAGTTTTAAAGCAAGAGAAAGTGAATATGTTAAAAACAACACTAGAGTAGTGTATGAACTATGCTAACAGAGCTGGGGAGTTGTCTCCAAGGTTACCATGTAAGCATGGAGACCAGAATTCAGATCACCAATATCCATGTAAATGTCAGATGGGCAAGAGACCTAACTGCAATCCAACATTAGAGATGCAAAGGCAGGGGCTCTTCAGAGCAAGCTGAAGAGCTGGACTAGCTGAGGAGGTGAGCTCTGGGTTCAATGAGAGACCCTACATCATGATATGATATGATATATGATATGATATGATATGATATGATATGATCAAGAAAGACACCTGGTACCAACATCTGGCTTCTACTTGTATCTGTTCCCATATACATATGTGCACCCACACAGGTGAGCCTGCCAACACACATGCACAAGCACACACATGCACACATACACACAAACAAATAACAACACATTCAGCATCTCAGATGACATGGATCGCCACTTTAAAGATGAAAACTATTTTAAAATTCACTGAAGAAATCCAGTGACAGAGGTAACTGGTGTTGGCTGAGAAGGTTTCTTCACAACTGACTGCTGAGGCTAGAGAGAGCGGAGACCTGCATGCACCACCTTCAGGCTGAAGCTCTCCCATCGCTATTTGTGGAGGAGGGTCCATGGATAACACAAGTTCAAAGTTGAGCTTGGCCACAAAGTTCCTTCTTAGAAGCCAGAATAGGCAAGCTGTGGGAGTAAACACCTCCTGAGCACCAATATCCTCAGCTGCTCCTGCCAACTTTCCTATCTGAGATCCAAGGAAACCCGCTGAGAGGAAACCTATGGAGATTCTTAATTTGGGGGATTAAGAAAAGGTTCACCTGAAGAACAGAAGGATGAAGGGCTGGTTAGTACACAGAGGAAGACCATGGTTTGGGAAACTATTTACCACAGGACTCAGAAATTATCTTTAGGGCAGGCTAAGTGTCTCTGTAACTCAGGAACCATATCTCTGTAAAAGTGCAGTGAATAGGTAGACAATAAGCAAAGTCCCCTCCTTTCTGCAACCCCATCCCCACTCCCAGATGAGCTCTCCTGGTCTTGCTCTGCTCCAGACTTGAACTCTGACCCTTGCATTGGCTGCTCCAGTTACAGTAGTGTTCCAGAGGGCTCTACAGGCCCTGGTGTCAGTTCGTCTTGTCTAGTCCATGGCCACTAGAGACTGTCACCAGGTCAGCAGGAATCAGGTTCTACTGCTCTGGTGTGGCTCAGCCTCTTCTTGGTTCCTACAAATTCAAAAACCCAGGATACCATAATCAAATCACAGTGGTCTAAACTCAACCAAAAAACAAAACAAACAAAAAAAAAAAACAAAAAAAAACCCAAACAAACAAAAAAAAAAACCAAGCAAAAAAACAAACAAAAAAAAAAAAACCAAAAAAAAAAAAAAAAAACCCCACACCTTCCTTAGTCAGAATCTAGTGCATCCATGCTGGGAATCCGACTCAGGCTATACAGCAGGGCTAGCATCCATGCTTAGGACCACCTGCCTGGGTATCAAGTCTGAGCCCTGACTCATTAAGGTCTCTGTTGGACATGGTGGTGACAGCATGGATACCAACCCTTCCTCCCCACAACTGTGAGCCCTGGAGAACGCCCTCAGGGCAAAGCCTTACCAGCTTTGACGTGTCCCAAGTCTCCTCCCTGGCCTGCTTGACTCCTAACCCTTGGGGGACATTAAACACTGGCTCTCAGGGCTGGAGATCACCATGTAGAATCTGTGAAAGAGATGAATACAGAGTAATGACTGGGCGGCTGGGGACAGCAGGTAGGTCTGTGGGCCTGGTGTGTCACATGATGTTGACAATCATAGCAGATCCATCGAGCGGGGTGAGGGGTGGGGTCAAATCCACAATTTTACAGAGCAAGACAAGGCTCTAAGCTGGTCTTTGAACCCTTGTAAAATTAGAACTCAGTTCTTTTTGAGGTCCTATACCAGACTGGGACCAGAAAGGCTTTTCAGGGTACCTAAAAACACTCCTGTATGCACAGCAGTGGCTGCATATTCAAACAGAGAAGGTCTGGCTCCAGGGCGATAAATGAGTCTCAAGACGACTGTCTGGATGGCCATGGTGTCCACTAGAGGCAAGCACTATTCAGATCAGGACTTTGTGGCCTTCAACATTGGTGACATCTCTGGGAATGGACCCTCCACTGCACCTTGTCTGATCTCTTTACAGCAGTCTATGGTGACTTCTTCCACTAACTCTGAATGGGAATCCCAGCCATGGGAGCTGGTGACCTTTGACCCTCAGCAATTGGTCTTCACCTGGAGGGGCCAGGTGCCTCTCAAATTCTACAACCATTACTGTCAGCTTAAACAGTTCATTATCCACCAGCTGCTTGGGGTAGAAACTGGGGAGACAACTTAACTTTGTTTCACTAGACACCCAATTACTTCCAAATCCTGTCAGCATTTTACCCAAGCCATGCCCTAAGTCCCCTTCATGCTCAATGTTTTCTTCCCACCCAAGTGTCTGGTCTGTCAGGTCTACAGACAAGGCCCACCAGGAAGTACTGTTATAGCCATGTGGCATCTCCAGAAGACCTGGGATGGGCTGAGGGAACTCCCCCATTTCCTCATCTGCTGGGGTCTACATCTTCATCTGGTGGTCAAGGTAACCTCTTAGCACAATGGAAAAGGCATCTTCTTGCTCAGTATTCTCCAACAGTGTTCCATTGTGCCTAGGGAGAACCTGTATGCTCCCCCTCAACAGGAGTGTCTAAAATCTGGCCCCTCATTCCTGTCGTTTCCTCTGGGCTCAGAGTACCCAGGTCAACCTAGACAGCTTTCTACTTCCACTCTTGGGGACTATATTCTACTTCTCCTTAAAGATGCTATCCTGCCTCCCGTTCTGAGAGCATCTCTCACCTCCATGATTCTCCATGCCCTGCAAACGTAACCCTCCTAGTAATTTAAAAAACACCCCCCTGTCTCTGATCCCAGGAGGCCAGGGCTAGTTTACACCTGTGTTTCTAGCCCTGTGCTCTATCTTGTGGACCCTGGGAAGAAATGAACACTCAGAGATGCAGAGAATGAGCCAACTGAAGCCAGCCAGGTACACCTAACATGGTTCATGGTTACTCAGATTTCTTCCCATCATGTTCTGCCCACTAGAATTCTCAAAGATTGCCTCCCCTGGAACATCTTCCAAGATGTCCCTTGATCCTCTTTTGCCTTCTGGCTCACTTGCCATACTCTTCTGCTGGTCACTGGACACAAGAACTTGCTATTCCCAGATTTATCTGAACACATGGCACCTTGAAACAGAAACTCCAGCTCCCCAAGACTTCCAAAATCCTGGAGGATGGGGTGGGTTAATAGACCTCCTCAGAGGCATGGTTGCTTTAGTCATTGGGCTGTCAAAGGTTCCAAGGATACAAGGGACACTTACTTACAGTTGATCCCAGAGGGGATGTTCAACATAGTCCATATTGTGTGCAGATGTGTGTCCAGGGAGCACAGTCTGCCTGTGAAACACTTAAGACATAGACAAGATGTGTCAAGGGGTAGGAACAGCCAGCTTTGACCATACCAGCGTGTGGAGAGTAAATGACGGTTACGGATATTCACAGGAGACACTCCTCAGTGGCTCTGCACACAGTTTCTTGATGTACTGTGATCCTTTCTGAAAATACTTAGGGCCTTTGAAATGTTCATTTTTCAAGGCTGGAATTAGAACTTGGCCACATGGCTGGTGTGGGCGGAGGTGGAGGTCAGAGGTGCCATTCTTCTTGCTGGTAATGAACGTTAATGAAGTGATCAGGGACTGTGATACAGGAGAAGGTGGCAGGCTTGGCAGAGAGCACTTGGCTGGGGCAGTGATGGATGGACAGAGTTCTGTGTGCATCAGGCCACAGCTTTGTTCTTCCTCTGCAGTAGCGCGCTGAGCTGAGTCTCTGCGCTGTCTTTGTTTGTTTGGGAGAAGATAGCAGCTAGTGGAAGCCTAGGGGTCACTGGAGTCACTGAGTCTAAGGTTCTATTTGTAAATCACAACCTCTGTCTTGGGACCTATAGAACTTCTTTTTCCCTTCTTCCCTCCCTTCTCTCTCTCTCTCTCTCTCTCTCTCTCTCTCTCTCTCTTTCTTTTTCCTTCCTTCTTTCTTTCCCTACTCCTCCTCTTTTTGGTACCTTTTCCCCTCCCTCCCATCCCTTTCCTCCCTACCCTCCTTTCTTTCTTTTTCTTTCTTTCCTTTCCCTTCCTTCCTTCCTTCCTTCCTTCCTTCCTTCCTTCCTCCTCCTCCTCCTCCTTCCCCTTTTCTTTTATTCCTTCCTCCTTGTTTTTACTTTTTCCCTTTGAAGCTAGTCTTAAACACAAAGGATAACCCTGAACTTCTAATCCTCCTGTCTCTGTTTCTCAAGTGCCCGGACTGGATTACAGGCATGGGGCATCATACCTGGTTTTATGCAGAGCTAGGGATCTCACCAGGGCTTTGTGCTTCTAGGTAAGTGTTCTACCAACTGAGTTACATCTCCAGGCCCCTCCTTCCTGTAAAGGATGAAGTGCTGGGAGGAGATCAGATCCAACTGAGTGCCCTGGTCTTTGTCATAAGAGGGGTGCGAGGTCATTACACAACGTGACTGTTGCTTTCCTTCTTTCTGGTCCTCACACTGCTGCAAGGCTTTGACTTGGCAACACCTTCCTGTTATGGATTCAGATGGAGCATGAGTCCACACAGACCTCAGAGCACCCAGTGTCAGCCTTGCTCCTACTCTTGCTAATGGTCTGTGCCTCCCAGATCAGGAGTAATGGCTCCTCTTCCTCTTCAACCTCTTCACAGGAAAAAAGCAAAGGACTTAGCCTCATTATCACACAGAAACTGCACAGATCAAAGCCAAGCGTCCACCATCACAGCATAGTCCCTTCCTCAGTCACAGGACATTCACTGAGATTTATGGGGGTCTCTGTGGTCAAGACAGATGAGCTGTGTCCATCTCTCACCTCCCTCTGGGCTGAACATCCAGTTCACTGTTCTTAGCTCCCATGGAGTCAGATTCCCACATTTCCACCCTAGAAGGACCTTCAGGTTGAAGCTCCAAGGAGAGCCCCCCAAAAGAAAGGATGTAATATAAGGATGTGTGTAATACAGACATAGTGTCCAGCGTTTCCTATACTCAATAAAAATAAGAAACTCACCGAGGCAAGAAGTGTAGGAAGCTGCAATCACAGAAAGAAAATGACAGATTTTCTTTACATCCTGAGGAGAAGAAAATCCCAAACTTTGTCATTGGGAAGATGCATGACAGAAAAGGATGTCACTTGGCTCTCTGCCAGGGAGAGAAGTGAGCCAGAAACAAAGGAGCAAGGTGGAAGCAAACAAGGCATGATGAAGTACCAAAAGCAAAAGGTCTCAACACCCAGCAGAAGGCTCCCCAAAGACAAGGGTGACGGTGACGGGAAGATGTATAAAATCGGAGAGAAGATGGTTTCACACCTGGCACGCACAGTCACGGGTACGGGTGACGCCAGGGAATCACATGTACCTGCAGGGAAGAACAGAGAGCAGAAAAGGAGGCTCTGTGCATACGTGGACATACCTCAAGATTCTTTAATGCTTTCAAAAACAACTACACTGTGTTGGCTCAAAATACGTAAAACAAAATGTGTAACTTAGTTGTACAGACCTGGGAGGGAGAAATGAAAGTTTCCAGTAGTGCAGTCTTTGAGCTATATGTAAATGGTACATATGTGTACATATATACAATGTACATACATACAATGCACATACATACTTGAGGTAGAGTGGAAAATAACCTCATACCACAGCTCTAAAACAACCTAGTCATCTGGTAGAAAAGTCACCGCAGACAAAGAGGCAGTCACATGGCCGATGATGAGGAGCAGAGCTTGTGAGAGCTCCCAGTTGAGCTAAGCATGAAGCCATCTCATCGGTAAGAGAGCACACACATTCTCTCCTTAAACACACGGAGACTTTCAACTTGCTGCCTACACCCAGCACTGTCCCTAAAGAGACAGGAAACAAGATAGATGTTCTTGGGCTGTCTGAGCTGCCATGCCATGGGGCGGACAACAAGCCAGAGTGAGTGCTAAGCAGGCAGGTAGAGCTGGGAAAGTCAGGAGAGCCTGGTGTTTGGTGGGGACACCTTGCCCTATGTGAGAATTCCAGAAAGACTACAGACATCTGGGGTCCTAGTTTGCCCTATGGCAGAGGACCCAGATAAGCAGAGCATGCTGGGTAGAAGGCAGTGGTTAAAGCTGCCATGAGAGCAAGGGCTGCAGAGACTTTGGTAATTTGAATGAGAATGGCTTCCAAAGCTCATTTGTTTAAGTAATTGACCCTTAATTGGTGGGACTATTTGGGAGGGTTAGGAGCTATGGGCTTATTGGAGGAGGTGTGTCACATGGGTTGGGCTTTGAGGTTTCAAAAGACTTGAACCATTTCCAGTGCCCCACCCCACTCTCTCTGTGCCTTCTATGTGCAGATCAGGACCTGACTTTTCACCTGTTCCTGCAGCCATGCCTTTGCTCCACCATCATGGACAGTAAGCCTCTGAAATTATAAGTACAATTTAATGTTCTCTTTTAGAAGTTGTCACACTCATGGTGTTTTGTCACAGAAACATAATGAAGACAAGGATAATGGGCTCTATCCCTTCCCATTCCTGCAAATGGTGTTATGGCTAAGGAAGGGGGCTTGTCCAGGACTGAAGAGCTTCTGGATGCTGTTTGTGATTATGTTGCTGGGGGCATGGAGGATGGCAGTAGGAGAGGGAGCAGGGGCAAGGTCTCAGAAGACTGAGATGTCACTGTTCAGACAGTGGGAGGTCCAGGAGAGGGTTGGTACCCACCTCTTTCATGGGTGGATGGGGACCAGCATAGAGAGAGCTCATGTTCTACATTTGAAGGCACAGGAGGCCATCGAGCCTGATGATAGTGATGGAGGAGCAG
>JANHMN010000017.1:12232628-12246157 GCA_030674055.1 Rhabdomys pumilio
GAATTCCAGAAAGACTACAGACATCTGGGGTCCTAGTTTGCCCTATGGCAGAGGACCCAGATAAGCAGAGCATGCTGGGTAGAAGGCAGTGGTTAAAGCTGCCATGAGAGCAAGGGCTGCAGAGACTTTGGTAGTTTGAATGAGAATGGCTTCCAAAGCTCATTTGTTTAAGTAATTGACCCATAATTGGTGGGACTATTTGGGAGGGTTAGGAGCTATGGGCTTATTGGAGGAAGTGTGTCACATGGGGTTGGGCTTTGAGGTTTCAAAAGACTTGAACCATTTCCAGTGCCCCACCCCACTCTCTCTGTGCCTTCTATGTGCAGATCAGGACCTGACTTTTCACCTGTTCCTGCAGCCATGCCTTTGCTCCACCATCATGGACAGTAAGCCTCTGAAATTATAAGTACAATTTAATGTTCTCTTTTAGAAGTTGTCACACTCATGGTGTTTTGTCACAGAAACATAATGAAGACAAGGATAATGGGCTCTATCCCTTCCCATTCCTGCAAATGGTGTTGTGGCTAAGGAAGGGGGCTTGTTCAGGACTGAAGAGCTTCTGGATGCTGTTTGTGATTATGTTGCTGGGGGCATGGAGGATGGCAGTAGGAGTGGGAGCAGGGGCAAGGTCTCAGAAGACTGAGATGTCACTGTTCAGACAGTGGGAGGTCCAGGAGAGGGTTGGTACCCAGCCCTTACATGGGTAGATGGGGACCAGCATAGAGAGAGCTCATGTTCTACATTTGAAGGCACAGGAGGCCATCGAGCCTGATGATAGTGATGGAGGAGCAGCGAGGACCCGGGAAGAAGAGGGAAGATGCAAGGGGACCCACAGGGGGCATATAAATGAGATCCCAAACAAGTTGGGGGCAGACTGAAGAGAGAGTGGGGTATTTGAACGCAATGCCTAGAAAGGGTTGCTGCTATCAAAAATGACCACAAGAGTTGGAATTCATGGAGGGGACTAGAGGGAAGAGGAGCCAAGGCAGTGGGCAGGACTTCTTCAAAGACACTAGGGATTCAAGGGTTATGAGAAGAACCTTGCAGAGGAGAAGAAAAGGGAGGGGAAGGGGGAAAAGAGGAGAGAGAAGGGGAGGGGGAGGGTGGAGAGGAAGGGAGAGGGAGAGGGAGAGGGAGGGGGAGAGGGAGGGGGAGGGGGAGAGGGAGAGGGAGAGGGAGAGGGAGAGGAAACTAAGAGAGCTAAGGGATGGAAGGACAGTCACCAAGCAGAGATGACGGAGAGAAGACCTGGAAGTGGCAACAAAGCATCTGCAGACCCAGGGACACAGCCATAAGGGAACACAGATGACCACCCACCATGAGGGAGAGCGGGAATTGACCACTCCCTTAGGAGAGTGGTACAGATGAGGCTTCAAAAGAAAGAAGAGGGCAGGGTACAGGGTAGGCAGCATTGCAGGGTGGGCGGCAGTGTAGGTTAGCCCTTGTTAGTAAACTGAGCCCTTCTGCATGGACTCCTTCCCATGATGGTAAAACCAGTTTCTACTCACAGAGAGCTTCTTCCAAAGCTGTCTTGACTTAGATTATGGGATCTTGAACTACATGGATCCACAACGTTCATAAAATGACGCTTTAGCCATCTACTTTTGGGATAGCTACAAGACAGGCAAGGTACCTTTAAATATTACAGATATGAATATATGAGATGAATTTTCATTGTGAGTCTATGGAAGCGGAGGTAGGAAAAGATGCTTCAAAATGGCCCCAGTAAAGGTGCCCTTCTCACAGTTCAGGGGGTAGATCACAGGTCAGGGGTGGCCTTCACACACTGAGGAACCTGGCCCCTCTTACTCCTCCAAGCCCACGGATTTTTCCATGTGGTGTCTTGAGTTCCATTTTTTCAAGGACAGTCAGGTTTCAGATATGGGTGACAAAGAGACACAAGAAGTGAAATTGGGTTTAACTCAGTGGGACAAAGGCTATGGGCTCCATCACGCAATTCCTTAAAGAACCTGCTGAGTATCCCTGGAGACAGGCACGTAAAGAATTTAGTGTAACCCTTGATGGCCAAGATATTGACCACAAATACTAACCAGTATCTAGCTCTGTCTCATGCTGTTCTGAACGCACTTTCCCCAGACCCACAGTGACTGGTGACTAGTGTCTAAACTTCCTGTAGCTAACCAGTTCTGAGTGTTCAAGCATCCCTCTGACTCCCATGTTGGTCTTTAACCCTAAGCATTTGGATACTTCACACACATTGGTATTATAGATAAGTATCATGATCCAAAGACTATCTATTGGGGTTTCCGGGGTAGGGTATTGCTGAACATAGACATGTCACCAAGCAGGGTCAGGTAAGAGCAGTACTCAGGTGAAGGCTGGGGAGTACTCTCATGCAGGGTGCTCAGGTGGGGTCTCCCAGCTCATCAAAGGCAGAGTTAATGTAGTATCTCTCTGCCCCCGACTCCAGCTGCTGGCTGCATCTGCCCCTGACTTCTGAGGACTATGACTGCCATCTGTAGAGGCCCAGCAGGGAGCTGTCCCCTTCAGCACTGCTCTCTAGCAGCAGGAGCTGGGCACCCAAACATGAATGACTTGACTTTCAGAATGCATGGGCTCTTAGGAGTATGCAGGCCAAGGGCCAGCTACCTACCAAGGGCGGTCAGTCAAAGGGTGAGCTATCCCCTCATAAAGCTATTCTTGCATTTGAGCCCCTATGATCCACAAGTCAAAATCAAATAAGGAAGACTGCTAAATTCATAGGTGAGATCAACTACCATTTTTGGAGATTTATCAATGAAAACTCAAAACGTGTCCGCTGTGTGAGCATACTCTGACCATCCACACGCACCTTGGTGGAGAGACCCTGCCATAGCAATTTGTTCTAAGAAAGACCACATCTGGGGAGGCCTTCACCCATGGGGCTGGGGGCTGACATCCTGGGCACAAGACAGACATGGCCAGGGCTTGCTCAGCAGCAGGCGCTCAGTGTGCCATGGTATCTCTGGAGAATCAGAACACCTACCCCTCCTTCCATCCATGTGATGGCAGAAGGGGTCAGGATACAGTGAATAGACTGAGGGGTTCTGATGACGGTTCACAGAAAGATCTCTTAACGTCTTTCTAAGCTTCCTCTTCAAGCTGTCCCAGAAAGAACCAAAGATGTTCATGGCCCTCTGTTTATGGAGGGAGTCATGGGAGTGGAAGGATGAAATTAACCTATCTAATACCTTGCTGTAGACTGGGGGAAACAATGTATAACCAACACGGTGTGCAAGCCATGAGAAACAGTGGGATTTGTGTTTTTTATTCTGTACCCCTTGGTGATAAATTAAAGCTTTAAAAAAAAATAGTGTCCCAAGCGCCCACTGCATGCGAGCCTTCTGAGCACCCTACTCTTCTGTCACGCAGCCTGCAGGTTGTGGCAAAAGCGCAGTGGGCTGTTACAGCTTAGAGTGAGCTGCTAAGCCAGATTCTGGAGAGTTCGCTAATTGCCACCCATATTTTAAGAATTGTCACCCTATCTGCCCTCTAGCTGCCTAAGTTACGGAGATCCTGACCAGTGGTTCTCAACTGTGGGTCACGACCCCCTTGGGGGCCAAACTATCCTTTCGCAGGAGTCGCCTAAGAGCATTAGAAATTTACATTATGATTCATAACAGGAGCAAAGTTACAGTTATGAAGTCGCAAAAAAAATTTACGGTTTGGGTCCCAACAACATGAAGAATGTTATTAAAGGGTCAAAAAATTGGGAAGGTTGAGAACTACTGCTCTAGATTCTTAAGCCTCTGCTGATTTCCTGTTGATAGTGGGCTGTGACTCTCAAATTCTCTCTCTAAACTGTCTTTATAATAGTCCTATACACTCTAACTCTCATGTCACGGATTAGGAGACCAAGGCCTCATGCTGAAGTTCAGACCCTCCTGCCTTGTCCGTCACCACACCTCTGTGCACACAGGTACCCACACTCCACAGTCTTGACCCCAACGAGCCTTGACGCAGCACTAGGGTAAGCCCTTCTGTATTTGAGTCCCATTCATGTTGCTGGTCCATCCTGCCCTGCTTGAGAATAAAAGCCGAGGTCATCTCACTGCAGTGGACGGCCCCACACCTAGGAGTATCCAAGCAATACAAACTGGACTCTGTGGGTTATTAAAAGAAAAAAAAAGACATAAAGTTGGGGGAGGCTGGGTAGGTGGGGTTGATCTACAAGGAATTAGGGGACAGAGTGAGAATAGAGAGCTGAATATAATCAAAATACACCGTATTGTGAAAATTTCAAAGAATTGTTGTGCCCATGGTTTAGTGCATCTCTCAGCACTCACCAGACAAGCTTCTGTGATTGTTAACACAAGGACCCACAACTGGACAGTGTGGAGAATAAGGACATTACCCTGCACCTTCATTTGCCAAGGCACAGGGATCCTTGTGGAAGAGGTGGGAGGAAGACTGTAAGAGCCAGAGGTAATGACTGCACAGACTGAAATGTGTCCTCCAGACACATAGTAGGACAGCTGCACACAGGAACTCACAACAGTTATAACAGCATGAACTCACCTGTGCCAGCTCAAGGCGGACAAAACCCCAGCATGGAGATGGAAGATGGATACAAAGTCCAACCTCTAGCCAAGAAGCTGTTGGCAGCTGATAACCTGGAAGCAGCAGAGTTGGTTTTCTCTTGAGTGTTGCCACTGGTGGGTCAACCAGGCTCCAGTGAAGGGCCCAAGCATCCATGGATAAACGGGTAGCAAGGGTCAGATTGGGTGGACGAAAAACCAGAAAAGAACACAAAGGGGTGGAGCTGTGGGTGGTTCCAGAAGGGGTGGATATAGGAAAAATTCTTTTAAAAAAATTCTTTAAAAAAATACTAATAAAAATGACTAAAATGAAAAAAAAATTAAAGTCATGACAGTAGCTGACTAGGTGGGCTCTGTGCTGGGACCTCAGGGCCTGGGCACCACCCCTGCTTCCCTTCATCTCTTGTCGCTTTGAGGAAGCCAAACTGACCTCCCTGACTGTCCTCAGGTACACTGTTCTTACTCTGAGCTCCACACCCTTTGACTTCCTATTCTTTCTACAATGACCTCCTCTTAGGAATCTAAGCGTAGTCTCTCACAGTCTGTGTACCTATAACACACATGAAAACCCTACTTCTTGGGCCTTGGAAGCTGTGTATGTTATGCATACACCTTCCCTCACCCCAGATTCATGTTGAAACTCAATTCTAAACAGACCTGTGAAAATGTTGGAGCACTGGGCTGGAGTAGAGGATTCTGCTCTCACCAAGGGCCATGGGAACCAGCAGGACCTTTGGTCATTTGTCCTTCTGCCCTGTGGGGACACACAAAGAAGGCCCTTGCCTGCCTACAGTTGCTGGTGCTTCCACTTTGCATTCTCTAGCTTCTAGAACTGTGATTTATAAGTTAGCTGGTTTGAGGCATCAAGCTACGGCTTCTGGAACAAGCTAAGACACAGACTGCTTTCCCCGTAGCACTTATAATCCAATAAAATATGCACTTAGTTATTTTATTTTGCTATCAATACTGATCATAAAATAAAATCTGTGAGGATGGCAGTCTGTTTTACGTAGAATCTCTCTTCTTCTCTTTCCTCAAATAAAGCCACTTGGCAATGATGAAAGTTTAAAAAGCATGATCAGGCTGTATACATATGTAAGGTTATGCAACTAACCAACTTTCATGTAGCCCTATATAAAAAGAAAATTCTCACATCCTTAGTCTTCAAAAGTAAACAAACATTCCAGTGGCAATAATATGCCTTGTCACGGGGGTGCATAGAATTCATCAACGATATCTCTGTGTTGGGTAATTTGGTCCCCCTACATAAGCAATGCTGCAGACAATAGGAGCCTACTGCTCCGCCATGTACTTCCGGGTGTTTAATATATAAAGCATGCTGTTCCTGGCTTTGAGATTTGAAGACCAACCAGGACCCCATCCTTCAGAGAGCTCACGGGCAGGCAAGCAAAGGAGGAATGTGCTGCAGATGAGACACGACTGACAGATTCCAGTGTGCACTGGACACAGTGATTCACAGGCTGCCAGCACCAGCTGAGGGTGGACACAGTGACCCATAGGCTGTCCACTCCCTATTGCCCAGTGACATTTTCATTTCTGATACTACATTTTTTTTCTTCTTAAAGTTACATTGCTTTTATCCTCTCTTGCCAGTTGTATTAAAACTAGGTATGGCATGCTGTAATCAATGCTGAAATGGGCGACTTGGATGTCTACCCTTGGTCAGTTCTGGTTATGTCCTTCTTGTGACAAACACAGTAGCTGAGAAAGAAGAGTAAAGTGAGGTTGGGCAGGCAGACATGCCTGCTTCCCTTTAGTGATGATTGAGGGTGGTAAGGAGAAGCCAATGCATAGGGGGTCAAGCTGCTACTCTGAGGACCATCACACTAGCAAAGTGTCCAGAGAGCCAGGAACTAAGCTGTTTGGAGAAAGGTGACGCCTGTGCTGATGGAGGAACTGGTCAACACACAGCCATGACACATTTGCATAGGTTATACCGACAGCACCGGTAGGAGGAGAACATGCCAGTCACAGCATGGCTTAAACTCTAGATAACCATCGTGAACATGTCTGGAAAGTTCAGTGGAACTGTAAAGCACTGTTAGATGACATAAATTACCTGGAAAGCCTCGTACTTAAAAGAAAAGCACATCCCTGCCGGGGAGGTGGCGGGGGGAAGCTGGCTAAGAACACAGAGAAACACCCCCATTCCTGGAGCCACTCTACAAGCTTCCTCCTCAAAACCAGCTTCTTAGCTCAAAAAAGTTTGCTTATAATTGTATTGGCTGAGGCATCAGGGTGATGACTTTAACCTTTGCTCCACTGACATCAGGGCTGACTTGGAAAGACCTTTTACCAACGCTCCAGGCAGGAAAATGCTCCTTCGAGGGTGCACCATGTGCCAGCCTGCAGACCCTTGCTGGCCAGGAAAGAGGAGGTATGACAGGACCCACCTCCTAGGCCCAGATTAGATGGTTGCACCATTGAGCAGGCTGGGTATCAACTACACACTCCGTCCACCCAGGTGATTCCTCTGAGTACTGCGCCGTTCTTATTCCATGTGGACCTCAAGCTTCTTAAATAGCATCTGTGTCTTTACTTAGATAAAACTTCAAGGGCAAGGGTGGGTCCCAAGGGGCTACTATTAATTGGTCCTCAAATCTTCCCCGAAGAATGAAAGTGCCTTTGAGGATATGAATGGATTAGAATTCCCCCAAAAAGAAAGGCTGCCAGGGGTGATGTTTCCCTTTCCTATTGTTTAAAGAGCAGAATGTGTTTCTTTTTATCCTAATATAAGAACTAATGCAATCGGATAATAAAAAGCAGAGGTGGAATTTCTCCTTTAAGGGAATTTCAAAGGGCTGTAATCTCCCTTTGAAACTGAAATGACTTCTAAGCGGGACCTGCTCCATACATGGGGCAAGCTGCTTTTTAAACACACCAACGTGAGTTATCCACCTGACAGCTACGCGGCATGTCCAGATGCAGACAGACGTGCGTGGATCTTCAAGGTCACCTCTTTCAGCGTGGCAACTATGAGAAACATCCACCTTTGTGAGGTTTAGTTTTGCTGTTTGAAAAAGAACTTGGCTGGCATAGCCTTCCTTTTCTATTTCTGGTGCTATTTAAATTAATTCCAGTCTTCTTTAGAGGTGAGGGAAATTTCTCTGATAAAAAGCCATTGATGTCTTCAGGTTTTTCATCATCTTAAAAAAAAAAAAAACCTGTACTGCACCATTTTATGGAGGCTAATTTAATGGAATGTCGTGTTATTTATTTTACAGTGTGGATTTGAGGTTAGGGCAAAAAAGCCTGGGTCTTGCTGATAATGAAAAGCAGAGTTTTAAACATGAGAAAATCAGAAAAAGGCAATTTTTTACAGTAGTATTATGATATATAGATGCAGTTATATTTTCTTGAGATTTTATTTACTTTTATTTTATGTGTATGAGTGTTTGTATTGCATGCCTCTCTGTGCACCACATCTGCCTGACGTCAGAAGAGGGCAACAGATCCCCTGGGACTGGAGTTAGAGACTGTTGTAAGCCACTGTGTGGCTGCTGGGAATTGAACCCCTGGTCCTCTAGAAGAGTAGCCAGTGCTATTAACCACTGAGCCATCTCAGCTACTTTTTAAAAATACTTTTTCAGCCCTGAAGGCTAGATGGATCCATCTGAGCAAAAGGCACACTTTGTCGCTATCCAGCAATGACGTGCCTTATACAGCAACGTCTCATCCTCCCTTTGTTAGTTACAAAGTCAACTGAACATGTACAAAGTGGGAGTCTTTTCAATACTTCTTACTATGCCCACAACAAAACCGATGTAACAACAGAAAAAAACAACCCACTTAGATGGGTGTTCACAACTTCAACTCAATGTGGCAAAAGAGGTAAATTTGCAACAAAGTATTTGAATCTTCCTAGGAGACTGCGGTTCTAAGTGACACGGTTCCCGCTCTACAAGCCGCTGTTCCCAACCCCCCCCCCCCCCCCAAGAGCTCAGTGAAAAGCATCTCCTCCACAACCTGTCTTCTCAAAGGGATTCAGAACCTGTTGGCTGTCACCTGGCCCTGGCGCATGCCTTATCCAGTCATCTCTGTTCTATCTCTTTAACCTTGAACTTCCCCACCAGAGAAACACGGGGGAAACACCATGCTGAGATCACGTGACTCTGATGGCCACAAGGCAGTTGCGGGAATTCTTTCAGACTGGAAAGGAAACTCAAATCTGCCTAAGGATGATACCTCAAGGACACCAGCGTGCTCCTTCCTCACCCCTAGTTGTAGGAAGAAGCATATGCCATGGTGGAATGCCTGCTGGCTTTCACCTTGGCCCCTCATTGCTCGAAGACATTTCTTCTCATTTGCTGCACAGAAAGCTGCTGGTTGCCCATCAGGCCCCAACTCGAAGGCTCCAGATTTTGCCTCGTATGGAACAGCATGCATGCACATACCTGATGTGAAGTTAACATTTTCTTTTTCCTTCTCTCCCTTCCAGACTTGGTGGTGTGCGTGTGAGTGTGTGTGTGTGTACATGCAGTAGCCCCACTCACTGGTGGACCATGTCCTTCCATCTCCACATCACAGGCTTGGGCCTGGGAGCTCAGCTCTTCATAACGGAGGAACAAGAGGCTCTATTTTCACGCCTGCATCTCACTAGAGCCCAAGCTCCATAGGGCCCCCCCAATGGTAAGGGAATAAACTGCTCAGCATTGGTAAACCGTAAAGTGTAACCGGCAAATAAACTGAAGCTCAGTATGATTTAGGTATTTAGGGGTTGCTTCCTCTTCTGCACCCACAAAGGAAGCGTCGTGAATGGTCAGGCAGGAGCTGGGGGAATACTTTCATTCCATATTGCAGGGTGGATTTCACTATGGAGCACTTCTCTGAGTGGACGTTAACGCCATTCATTTTTGTATAACTTGCTTTATGAGCTACAGGTTGGTGTCCTAGTGAGGGTTATCATTGCTGTGACAAAACACGTGACCAAAGCAACTTGGGGAGGAAAGGGTTTATTCAGCTTACACTTCCAGGTCACACTGTGCATCACGGAAGAAAGTGAGACAGGAACTCACACAGGGCAGGAACCTGGAGGCTGGAGCTGATACAGAGGTCATGGAGGGGTGCTGCTTACTGGTCTGCTCCCCATGGCTTGCTCAGCCTGCTTTCTTATAGAACCAGGGTTGCACTACCCACAATAGGCTAAGTCCTACCCATTAATCAGTAATTAAGAAAATGCCTTACAGGCTTGCTTGCCTTCAGCCCCATCTTATGGAGGCATTTTTAAAATTGAAGTTTTCTTCCTTTCAGGTGACTTTAGCTTATGTCAAGTTGACATAAAACTAGCTAGCACAATTGGGAAAAAAAAAAAAAAAAGCCTCCAAGAGAAAACTCGTGCCTCTACCTGAAGTGAAGGTGAGATGTGGCTGTGTGTGTGTGTGTGCAAGAGTGTGTGAGATTATGTGAGTATCGGTGTGTGCTAGATTGTGTGTGTGTGCATTCTGCAACGTGGCTGGTTACCTGTGCTCAGGTACCTACATGTGTCCGTCAGCTCACATCTTCCTCAGGTGGAGTTCCCAGTGCTAGGCTCTATCCCAGAATTCATTCTGCCTCCCGGATGTCCCGCCTTTCATTTCCTGCCTTAGCCACAGGCCAATAGGCCACAGGCTTTTTCAATTGACAGGTGGATGCATCCATACAAATACACAAGATGATCTCTCGCCTTGCGGCTGAGCACAAGCCAGAGCAGAGCAGTCGCTCAGCGGTTCAAAGCTCTTTACATCTCTCTTCCCAGCAGGGGAGTCTACTTTCTCAAATCCCAAACAGTTATCTTCCTTGCTGTCTGTGACAGTTTTATTCCCCTCATTTTTCGCTTTCTTCAACAGTGATTCTATGCTTTGCCCAGCAGCAAGCTTCAGCTTCTCCACCCCACCCCGCCCTCCCTCACGGTCTTCTGTCCTCTGTAGGCATCCATCTCCTCTTTCCCCATATTTGTTACACCAGCACCTCCTCATTGACCACTGGACTGGCCGCAGTGACTTCCGTCCCACCTCCCTCCTTCAGACTTCCTCCCCATCAGACTGATGCAGCCTTCCTTCCTCTCACAGGCGCTTCCGTTCATGGACCACAGTTATCTGTGCTTGGTCTGAGCTCTGTCAGGGGAAAGACGCTGGCCTGCTGCGGGCCTGCTAGGTACTGTGAGCCAAAGGAGAGCCTCAGGCGTACACTGGTTCATTCCATGTAACCTTGAACTTGACAATTGTGCTCTCATCTGCTCAATTATGACCTTCCTCTTACCATTCTTTTAACAAGCACCTGAAGGGTGTCTCTGGTTCACACTCTGAGGAAGTTCCCAGGCTAGAGGCTCCCATCCTGTGGCTACATTCTGTGACAGACTGAATCTACAGATTGAGGTTCTGAATCTACTGTGTTCAGTGGCTGCACCTCCTGGCAAAATTAAAGTTAGCAAGCTAAGGCTATCTGAGCTGTACTTGCTCACCGTACTTAACACTCTCAGGGAGTCCTGCTTACTTTCTGAAGGGATGTGTTGGGCACAGAGCCATGTGTGATGTCAGTTTAGCGGGTGCATGTTACCCACCGTGCGACACATTAGACCAAGCAGGCGCTGGCACCCGCCCCACTGGGTTTGGCTCCCGGCCCTGCCACTGTTGGTTTCTGTGAATTCAGACACGCTTTAAACCTCATTTTCCTCACTTGAAAAATGTGGCAAACAATGCCCCGTTCAGAGAGCAGCTGTGACTATTAAACCTGACAATGGTGTCGAACAACGGTGGCAGTGGGGCTCTGGCTCCCCCCTGCTCTGTAAGCCACTGATCTGCCTGCCCTTCTTATCACACAATTCCTACTGAGATCTTTCTGAATGTATCAAGTCAATGCCCCAAAGCTGCAAACAAGATTCCAACGGAGGAAACTGCATACTACCTGGACAAAGGCAAACATTTGGATTTTCATTGATACCTTTCAAGTATAAAATTTTATATTCCATCATTGGGTAGCCTTAGTCCATGGAGCAAATTTTGAATGGAAATACAGTGACTGTCCCTGAAATCAACTGGAGAGGACTGGAATTCTGCATGTGTGTTTATGTGAGTGTGCATGTGTATGTAACTGTGTGATTCACATATGTGCACTGAGTCTATAACTGCATGTATATAGACTGTATGATTTATATATGTGCATGTATATGAGTATGTATGTGTCTATATGTGGAGCTGTGTGAGTCTGAGTGTATATGCATGCACTTATGTATATATGTGAGCTCGTGTGTCTGAATGCTTGTGTCTGTGTCGATGTGTATGTGTATCTGGCTATGTGTACACATGCGTACCTATGGTCTCATGCCAGTGTTTTCTCGTCTCTCCCCCTTCCTGCTGCACAGCCTTCTGACTCCATTAATCACAGAGGTGGCACCTCATAAAGCTGCTGGACTCTTGTGCCTCATAGAGTCATCGTGTAGATTTACGGTGTGACATGTGGCTGACCAGCAACTGTTGCTTTACCTCTCGGCAGATGTCCATGTGGTAAAAGCAGAACCATGGCTTGGGATTTAGCTGGAGAAAGCCTGAGGCTGTAGCCAGACGTAGGGAAAACACCTCATGCATGGAAGACTGCTCTCCGATGCCTTGTGCCTCACCTCTGCATGCCTACGGACAGCTTCCCTGTTTGCAACAGCCTCCAATGCCTTTAACCCATAAGCAAACAAGGAAGTCCCTGCCCTTAAGCCATGCTTCATTTTAAGGTGTAAAATGCTTGACAAGCCATTGCTTAGAGAGACCACAAAAGCAAGCAGGGCACCCACACAGGATTTCAACACAAGAACCTGGACCATACCTTCCAGGGACAAAGTTATCACACCCACTGCCAGACCCTCTGGCCATGATCTTAGGGCTGCCCCCAAGTTGGGAGGTTCAGGGAATGCTATTCCACCAGAATCTTACGTGTCAGGTAACCGGAAGCCACCATCCCAGGCAAAGCCTGCAATGACCATTCATTGTCCAAGGTACAGGAAGATGAAATTAGGAGTAAGGTATGGGCAGACCTGAGATGGCTTCCGACTTGTTGATGGTCTCCACAGCAACACAGATGTGCTCACAGCAGAGCAGCAACTTCTCAGACTAACTTGCAAGATGTTGGTCTAAAGCAAAGCAGAGCCTGACCAAGACTCACCACAGTTCCTCCGAGGCTGACCCTCATGACACCCATCCTGCTCTGTGCTGCCCAACGCTGTCACCAGTGCAGGCATGGCTCTGGCCTCTGGCTGTAGGGTCCCTGTGGAGTACCAGCTGTGTGGCTGGCACAGGCTACTGTCATCTCTGAGACTCAGACTGGCTGCAATGATGAGCACTACACTGTGCTCTCACCATTGGGATGCATATCCTGGTGAGGATACAGACAACTCTGAGATGCTCTGGATTGGGAGGTGGCCATCATCATCATCATCATCATCACCACCACCATCACCACCACCATCATCATCATCACCATCACCATCATCATCATAATCATCATCATCACTGCCTCAGCCAAATGACAGGGAACAACATAGTCTCCCCTGTGCCTTAGAGAGCCCAGTAGCAGGCTGCTCTTCAACTAAACCCCTTAGTCTGACCCTTAGGCTGTGTCGGGACTTGAAGAGCTAAGCTATTGTGTGTTCCTGCTGGTTCCTGGCCTCAAGAGCACTTGCTAGTGGCCTGAATCGTTCTTGGCCAAATATAATGACGATTTATCCCAGACCTTAGGATCTGATATGGAGTCAGGGAGGAGGTGGAATGTGAAGAGAATCAGAAGCAAGGACAGAAGATAGATCAAGACTGTGTCCAAGCCCCCCAAACAACTGTGTGGGAACGTGGATGGGAAACCAGGAGACCAATGATGACAGGTAGTGGTCTCAGGGGCCAGGTAGCCAGGTCAAGAAGAGCCTTTGCTGGCCGTTGAAGCAGCGGCGTGACAGTAAAGAGCTGAAGGGTGGGGTGAGGAGATTCAGGGGTGGGGTGAGGAGATTCAGGGGTG
>JANHMN010000017.1:12255400-12305020 GCA_030674055.1 Rhabdomys pumilio
TGAGTGTGTGTGTGTGTGTGTGTGTGTGTGTGTGTGTGTGTGTGTGTATGTGTATGCTGTTTGAGTAGGAGTCCTACGGTGAGCAAGGAGGGGCTCAGACCCACGAAGGCACCCCTGACAAATGAGAATGGGTAGTCTTAAGGGAGTCTGACAGGTAGTCCTCAGTGACCTAGGGAGGTCCCCTGGCACCTGGATCCACTCATTTCTGAAACCCTCACCCTGCAGATTTTCAGCAGACTGTTAGTTTAGGCTGCTTTACAGCCAGACTTAGACTACTCTATCTCAGTTCTTGTCCAGGCCAGCTGGACAATCAAGTGCGACCCTTAGACCCTGTGGAGAGGACTGAGATGCATAAGAAAATAAAAAGGCACAGCAAGTCGAGAAGTCTGATCAAGCTGGCAAAGATTTTATTCCTCGCACAGGTTATATACTCTAAAAATAGGATATGGGGAAGGGTAAGAAAGGAAAGAGGGCTTTGCAGGTGGAGGAAGCTAGCTACAGCTGTGGAGTCTAACTAAGTTATTCTTACAAAGCCTTGTGCCATTATCAGGGATTCTAAAAACATCTCTTTAGCAGGATGTTGTCTAAATCTAGAGATCAGGAGGAAGGGTTACTAAAGTGGGTTGCTATGAGGCCTTGTTTGAAGTTCTGAGAACTGACAAGTGAATCATGGAAGGTAAGCAGAAAGAAGAATAGTAGACAGGAAAGCCAAGGGTGAGTGTTTGCCAAGAGTAAGGCCTTGCCATGGCTTCCCACAAGTTCTCCTGAGCTTTAGAGCCAGATGCACTCTTGTTAGGGGCTATACTGTACATAGTGTAGCAAGATCCTTGGTCCCTATCAACCAATGCTTGTGTATCTCCACCCACCCCCAGCACACACACACACACACACACACACACACACACACACACATCCCAAATCACAGTAGCCAAAATGTCTGTAGACATTAGCCATTTTCCCAGAAACAGCATTGCCCTGATAAGAGCTCTGAGCTAGGTGACATACTCTCTTAGTCACAGGGAGGGATCAAAGCTTCCACCTCTGTATCTCTAAGACCTGACTCAGAAACTGAGCATGCAACAGACCTGGACTTCCCGCTCATTAGGACTCTTGGCCCTCAGATTGATCCCATGAAGAAGACCCACAGTCAAGATGTCAAACTGAAGCAGAACAGAGGGCAGCCAGATGCTCGGGATCAATCTCCGGGCTAAGTAGCATGGAGGCTCTGATCCACTGGCCACACTAAGGCCAGCGTGACATTTCTGTCCTGCAGGCTTCCATGACACAGCAGCTGGGCTTGTGGCTGTAAGAAGGGCCGGGTCATCTGTGTGCACCCCAGCCTCTTTACTGAGCCTTCAAACTGTCCACACTGCACCCACCGAGGAGGAGCCTGGCTTTTTAAGGATGCTTGAACATGTTTGGCATTAAGGCCAGGCAGTCATTGTTTACAGCAGGAGCTCATGAGATCTCAGGCCTTCTGGGAAGGATATAAAAGGCTGACTTGAACATTATAAAAGTTTAGGGGGAAAGGAATGCTAATGATCACACAAAAATAGAATGCAAAGGAAGCTGGGGCCAAGAAGCTGCGGAGTGCTGCAGGACCCGAGTCGCGGACCGATGGATGAACCGGAGCGAGGGAAGAAGTGGGCTTGCTTTCCTTTGCTCTATCCAAGTTCTGATGAGTGTAAGATAAATCACATTTGGAGAGGTACCAACATGACTGGATTAAGTTTTACCACGGTGTTTCTGGCATTTCTGGCACACTTGGACCTAGGTCACCTCACTGAAAACTTACATCTGCCGAACACTTGAAGCCTTGCTTTCCTAAGATGCTGTGAAAAAGCAGGCAAGGCCCAGGCAGAGGGAAGAGGTGTCCCACACAGAACTGCATGGAACTGGAAGTGAGGTTCTTCTCAGAAATGATTCCAGGTTCCATCCAACCAGGGATGTGATCACCCTTTGCCTAAAGAATAAAGGTCAAAGCAGCTCACACTCGTCCTCCTCACAGGGCTGTGCTTTAGTGTAGCAACTGCAACTGCTGGGACTTCGCTGAGCCCAGAAACCCCCATCTTCTCCCTCTAGAGAGGAGCATGACCTCTTATCTGCATTTTTCAGTGTTCCAGAAACACCCTGAACTTGGCGGGGGGAGCAGGGAAAAAAAAAAAAAAAAAAAAATTTAAAAAAAAAAAAAAAAAAAACCAAAACACCAAGGCTTCCAACCTGACTCTTGGAACTGGCTGAGTGAGCTGCTTTCCTGACCAATGTGCCCCAGGCCAGGGCTTAGGTGTGAGGAAGGCAGGCCCACTGGTTTCTGGCCATATTGCTCTCCAATGCAGTCCCTGGCAGCTTATGTTACTTTCCCCTTTGTTGTGACAGAGTATCTGATAGAAGGACTTGACAGAAGAAGGATTTATTTTGGCTCACACTCTTAGTTCATCATGACAGAAAAGATTTGGTGGCATGCAGGGTGATAGGCATGCACGGCAAGGTCCCCTCACATCCTGATGGCGGAAAAAGCAGTTAGGCTAGGGTACCGAGGGACTGCATATAACCTCAACTACAAAGGATCCACCCCGTATGACCTACATCTGCACACCAGGCCCCCCCTGTCTCCCATAGCTTCAATAACGTCCTGAAACAGCGCCACTGGCTGGAGACCAAATGTTCAAATACAGGCTCATGTGTTCGAAGAGCATTTCACATCCACATCATAACAGTCCACATGGTCAACGGCTCCTGGATCCACCCCTCATGGCTGAGTCCTGTATCCAAATGTACTTCCTCCTGGGCAAGGCCCTGAGTCATTCCCCAAGGGCAGCCTCCTCCAGTGGCTTCCAACCTGTTTGTCTGCCTTCAGTGAAAAGTGAGAGAGGGATAGAGATGAGCAGATATTTCAGAAATGAGGTACCACAGGCCTGGGCTTTGGGAGTCCTTAGAGCTGGGTGGGACCCTGGTTCTTGCCATTCCCAACTGTGGCACATCAGCAAGCAGTGTAAACCAAGAAACCTCCAGAAAGTCTCATCTGTGGACTGGGTGCTGTGGCGGACTCGAAGTTATGAAGTTCTTCCCAAAACCGAACGGCACTTGCACACATCGCACTACAAGAATGAATAACACAGCATGGTGTGAGCAGAGTTGTGTGTATCACCACCCAGAAGTGTCACCACCCAGAAATGTCACCATCTAGATAAAGCATTACATACAGCTGAGGGTGGCTCACTCTAGAATAGTTGCTACAGAAGGGCTAAAATTGTTCTCCCTGTCCTATCCTCTGCCCCGGGCATGCAGACACAAAGAAGACAATAAATGTGGTTTTAAGTCAGGGCAGAGCTTGGCACACCCCTTTCTTCCCCCTTGCACCAAGCACTGCCTATGTAACTCTGTACACAGCCTGTCTGTAGCAAGTCCCACCGCCTAGTTGGTATAGCTCCTCAACAAACATAGTATGCTGAAGAAACACTAGTCAAATGAGAGACCAGAGCCACTACTGAGTTTTAAAAAGCTGCAAAAAGCCTACACACATAGCCCTTTAATACAGTACCTCACAATACATGAAGCAAAGAAGATAAAATACGTTTTAGAAAAAAGAAAGAAAGAAACCCAGTATTGGCCACTTCGACACCATTCTGTCAGTAGAAGGGAAAAAAAAGACAGAAAACCCGCTGATGACATTAAAGTCATGTCAGTTCACTTGACGTGGCTGATATTTATACCATGTTTAAGTGTGCAAGGAAATTCACTATGTATACTAATGCTGTCAAATAAGACTCGATACATTTAAAGGCATCGAAATTTTAGAGAAAATGTTTTCCGACTAAAACGAAAGTCAGCCACAAACTAGTAGAAAGATACCTTATTCCTCCCCCCCCCCCAAATATTTGAAAAGTAAAGGAAAATGAATATAAATAACTTTTGGATCAAAGGGGAAAAAATCACACAGGAAATGACAAAAATGCTTTTAGCTGCCTGATTGATGAAACCCTTGTGACAGGGAGTGTTGGGCGGGGAGGGCTGAATTTAAACATTCGATTCTTTAAAAAGAACGGATGGCTAAACTCAATGATCCCAGCTTCCACCTAGAACCCACTGCGTTCTATCCCATCTCTATGGCAGAGATGCTTGACAGAGAAAGGCAGGAGATTCTGTTGCTCACAGTGCCGGAGGGCTCAGACTGCAGCCACTCTGGCCCTGTGCTTGGGCAGAACACCACAACAGTGGGAATGTATCACGGAGGATGCGACTCACTCCATGGCAACCAGCAAACAGAGAACAAGACAGGAAGGAGTCATGGATAATATGTCCCCCAGTGTAAGAGAGAAAATGTTACAGTCCATTTACACTGTGAGGCCCTCTAAAGGGAGTTTTGCTATGTGAGTGAGCACTCTCAAGTCCCAAATTACTATGTATGTAAGGTTTGGCGCCCAAACCAATCAGACGCAGGATTTGAGTAGGGGGCGGGGCTGGTCGAATCCTGGCTGGTGAGAAAAGGAGGGCGGTGATTTCTTACAGTTAGGAATTTAAAAACCACTGTCTTGCGCCAATGCAGCATGCTGCTCATCTCTGCCTCTCCTCTGTGCTGGTACATTAAAAACGGCCTCATTTCCACCGGCCTGTTGAATGTGTTGTTATCTCACAGAAGGGCTTGTTCACTGTGAAGCATTTCCTTCAGTCAGGTCCCACTTCTTCTGTCGCCACTTCTCAATGACACCAGTATTGTGACTCCATCAAGAGGTTAATCCATTGATCCCTCAGAGTCCTTGGGATCTAGTTGAGTCTGGGGATGGATGACCTCACTGGCTCTCACAAGGGGTAAACTCCACTACTCCACTCCCATCCCCACCACAGGTACTTCTTTCTTAGTCCAACTGTAGAGACAATTCAAAATCAAATGTAACACCCTGCACCGTTCACACAAAACAGCAGTAGGAGATGTAGGAATGGCCTTTCAAAGAAGACGTGTATAGGCCTTTTGCAGATTGCCCACAAATATTCAACTAAGATGATTGGTCCTCTGAGCATGGGAATCTCAGCCAACCTAGGAAATGGAGTTTGAAAAAAGCCCCTGGCGATGACAGTCACAGAGCAGCCATGGCTGTACAGTTGAGTGGGAACTCTTACGCAAAGTCACCCTCACAAGTTCCGAGGCCTGCAAGGCTTGGTCCTGGAAACCTGACTGAAGCCGCGAGAGAATGAAGAAAGGGCAGACGTACGGTAGAGCTGGGGTTGAGCAGGCCACGCCCACTCTGATGACGTGGTACCAGTTATGGGACTGTCCAGAACCCTGCCATGTAGACACCTGAGAAGAGGAAGCTGTCATTGCTAGTTTCTGTACACACAGGCCATTCACAAACACTCATACTTGCACACGCTGTCCGCATTTGCACTCAGACCAGAGGAAGGCTTTGCCATCCAACCCTCTGAGCTTGACCCAGGGAAGGCTTTGCACTTCCATTGGTCTAGAGCATTCGTCCTTGATATGCTACGCCCATTTCAAACATTCGCTTGTGCCTTCTCCCTTTTAGACCTTTACTCAGGGCTCTCTCAGAAACACACAGGTTGTCCACGTGAGGTGGCCAGCAAAACAACATGACAAACCCCAAATTTCCGTCTCACCGTTCATTAGCACTAATAGATGCCCCTCTGCCGGAAGCGCGGAGAGCCTTGCTCCCGCGCCTACACTCTATCACACTGCATTTTGCTCCCAGGTAAAGTAGGAGGCCCCTAAGACTATGGAGATAAATCAAAGCCCTCCTATCTAGAAGAGTGTGATGGTTTGTATATGCTTGGCCCAGGGAGTGGCACTATTAGGAGGTGTGGCCTTGTTGAAGTAGGCGTGGCACTGTGGGCATGGGCTTTAATACCTTAGTCCTAGCAGCCTGGAAGTGGGTATTCTGCTAGCAGGCTTAAGATGAAGATGTAGAACTCTCAGATCCTCCTGCACCATGCCTGCCTGGATGCTGCCATGCCTTAATGATAACGGACTGAGCCTCTGAACCTGTAAGCCAGCCCCAATTAAATGTTGTCCTTTTAAGAGTTGTCTTGGTCATGGTGTCTGCTCACAGCAGTAAAACCGTAACTAAGACAAAGAGAAACTTTGAATACTCTCACAGCTTCTCCTTAAAAGGAGTTGATCACTGCTGTGTGGGGAAGATGGAACAGCTTAACTGGAGATAAGGGATTCCAGGACTGTCTGTCCAGCTGCCTTTGAACTATACAGAGAGCACCAGGGTTGCTGCTTCGTATTGGGGTGGGGCTTTTTTAGTGATGCAGCTACATTAAAGTTGTCCCTGCTCCAATACACAGCCCCTCACTCATGCTCCTGTAAGTACCAGCTCCAATTAAAACCCACAGGTTTACCAAGCTGGCTTTGTGCAATTATTATTTTGGTTTGTTTGGGTTTTTCTGGGGTGAATAGGTGTGTGTGTGTGTGTGTGTGTGTGTGTGTGTGTGTGTGTGTGTGTAAGAGAGAGAAAGAAGAGAGAGGAGAGAGATCTCCAGGAAAAGTCTGTCACATAGCACATTCTTCTATGTAACCTTTATTCAGCCACCCAATCCTAGACCTGCTACTACCTCCTAACAGCCCTGAGCCCCAGGCCCTCCAACCCCTCCACTCGAGCATTCCACCCAACCTCAGTTCCTGCCAGGACCCATACATCTCCTTAGTGGCATCAAGTAGTGTCCTGCTTAGGACTCCCATTGCTGTGAAGCAACACCATGGCCAAGGTAACCCTTGTAAGGACAACATTTAATTGGGGCTAGCTTACAGGTTTAGAAGTTGGTTCAGTCTGTTACTATGGCATGTGCATTGCTATTACACGGCAGTGTGCAGGCAGGCATGGTGTTGGAGGAGGAGCTGAGAGTTCTACGTCTTGATTCAACTGCAAACAGGAGACTGAATCTCTCAGGCATCGAGGAGGAGGATCTCAAAGCCCACCCCCACAGTGACACATTTCCTCCAACAAGGCCATACCTATTCCAACAAGGACGCACCTCTTAAAATGTCACTCCCTGGGCCAAGCATATTCAAACCACAAATGGTAAGCAGAAGTGCCCAGCTGCAAATAGAGGTTTGGTTGTGTCCATTGCTGGAAGATGATGACAAGTTAATCTTTTATTATTGTATTCTATGTGTATGAGTGTTTTGCTTGCATGTGTCTGCATATCATATACGTGCAGTATTCACAGACACCAGAAGAGGGCATCAGATCCTTTGGAACTGGAGTTACAGACAGTGTGTGTGCTAGGAACTGAACCCAGGCTTTCTGCAAAGGCCTTTCTGGTAGGCAGACAGATAGGGAGAGATGCTATGAGTGTGTAATAAAGATAGTGAACTTCCAATATGGCTGGCTTCTTCCTCAACCTCCTGACCTGAGACAGAAGCCTGGCAGCTTGAAAGAAAGGCCACATGGCCTGTTTTCTTGCCCATGGGCATCCTGCTGATGGACTGACTCCACAAGTTCAAGTCAAATGAGGATACAATCATTGTGGGCCAATTAGTCATCCTATCTTTTTTCAAACTGACCAACCCTAAAGTATGGGAAGACAATCCTTCAAAGACTTTAACCCTGCCCCAACCTCTCCTCTTTGTCCCTCACCCATAGACTTCTGCTCCCTCCCACCCTGACCTGGGTCCCTTCTTAAGACAGCTTCTAGAGTTCCCCCTCTGCTTTGCAAAGTGTCTCTCCCTCCCCCCCCGTCCCTGTCCCTCTCCCTCTCTGTGTTTCCTCCTAATAAAAAGTCTCTCTTTCCCAGCTGACTTTGACTCTGCTGCTGTGGGATTCTCCCAGCTGTCACCTGTTCTCCTGCCTTTTAATTCTTTAGCTTGCAAAGAAAACAAACTAATCAAGACCCCTAGATGGTAACAATCTGTGTCTACACTGAGACTCATGGAGATTGGGTCTGCTTCCTTCATTCCTTCCTCACTGAGGACTGCCCTATGTAGGACCCAAAATGCGGAGGAACTCAGCCAGTGTGACAGGAGCAGGGAGTGGGAAGACCCGGTTGGGGGAGCCGAGTGGCCTTGATCCTTCCAATGACTCTGGGTTTTTTTATTTGTATATTATTTTTGTGATTTTATCAGGAGGACAGATGGCTGAAGAGCCAGATGACCTATGCTTTGACTTACCCCAGGCTTCTCATTTCCTTAAGGCCAGTGTCCTCTTCTTTAGCAGCCCAGCATAAGGCCTGTGGCCTGACTGCTAGTCTCCTCAAGGCTCTCTGTGCTCCCCTGACACCTTCACATCTCCGGCTCTGCCTCCCAGTGACCACCATCTGCCATTCTCCCCAATTCAAACATAAAGCTTCTCCTGGCAACGCTCTCCTTGGGTCTGTAATCTTGTGAAACACTGCAGCATCAGGAAAAGCATCAGGAGTCGGGGAACAGTGTTTTAAGCCCCATGAGGAAGCTCATTCTGGGTCTCCGGTGATGGGCCAGGGTGTTTGAGCTGAGGACAAGCAAAGTCCATTTTCTGGGGTGTGGACACTGAATAGATGAAGCTCAGGGAGGCCATGGACCTGCCCAAGTTCACTTCCACCGGATCATTCATGCAAACTACAAAGCACCACAAGGCCCTAACCATCCAGCAAGAAGTCCCAGAGAGAACTCAGCCCTGCACGGTAGCACATAGTATGTTCCCAACAAGGGCCATGGCGTGGCTGGAGGCTGAGGTCACTGAAGGCCCTTGGCAGGACAGAGGCAGTGTGGGACATTCTAGCAAGGCTTATTTGGCATGCTGTAGGCAAACCCAGTCTCCTGATGCTTAAATGTTAAGTCTGAATGCAGAGGCTGCTGGGTAACTGCATAAGTAACTACTCAGGTGACGTTCCTCTGCAATCAAAGTGTGTGTAAGTGGGGTAGGTGGGAGCCTGAAAGGAACACTAATATTATTTGAGCAATAGTTAATATTAAAAAAAAAACATGGATTTGCCTGCTCCCACGGGGCAGATTTGGCCCCTTCTGGTTTGTTCAGACCTACCAAATCAAGTGCTCAACATGCAAGCTAAAAATCCATCTATAATTAGATCTGCCCCAAAGTGGATAAAAGGCATTTCCAAAAAGGTTTTCAACAAAATAATGTTCAAATAGCCATATGTTTAACTTGGCTTCGAGTCACAAAATATCACCGGCTTATACGCTATTCATGTTGTAAACTTATATGGGCTTTCCAACTGATCCAAAAGCCAAAGACGGGGGTGGGGGAGGTGCGGGGAGGGGGAACGAGTTAAGTAAAAAGGAGGTGAAGGCTCTAGATACACGAAGAAGACACACCCAAAGTGCTTATTAAAGAAAAAAAGCAATTCAGATGACTCCAGGGTCCACATTGCCTCTTTCCAGTGTGCAAACTGTCGGCACACTTCCAGGAAGCAGCTGGGTTCCTGGCATCAGAGCCAACTTGGGGCTGGCAGAGCAGCATCACAAATTCATTGATGCTCGTGACCTCCCAGGCACACTGCCTCCACAACCCTGACGGGCAGTCCTGTGTACAAGAGAACAAAAGACACCCCAGTGGCCACAACTTGGATTCTTTGATACAGTACAGAGCACAGTGGCAGGGATGCTGACAGATCCCGATGCCGACTGCACATCTATCTGCCATTCCTCTGCATCTTAACTCGCAATAATCCTAAGATAAACACAGGGACAAGATTGAGAAGACGGGAAATGCTAAATAGTATGAAATTACTCAAAAGTTCCACTTCTGGAAATGACAGGGTAGGTCATTCCCACCAATACTTTAGCCAAGAAAAAAGTAGAAAATCCAGACAAAAGAAAACCTGAGAGGAGACACCAGGCAGCTAGGCAGCAGAGGAACAGTACAAGGCACAGATCCAGGAAAGAGGAAAGAGCAGACAGTCTTGGCTGTCTCCAGGGTCCTGTGTCCATTCCAGAAGAAACAGGTAAGAACTGAGAAGAGCTTTAGATTCCAGGACCAGGAGGGCACACAGAGTCCACCAAGGAGGGAGTTCCTGAAGAGTCAAAAGAATGTTCCTCACAGAGCAGAAGAAAAATGGATCGTTCTCGGAGGTGTGGATTCAGTTCCACCTCAAATCCTGGTAGGAGTCAGACACCTTGGACTGTGAATGCAGCTGCTGTGGGGGTTGGGGGGTTGGGTGTGGGGGTTGGGGGGAGACAAGTAGACAGAAGGGCAGATAGACAGACAGACACATACAGAGAGAGACACAGAGAGACAGAGACAGACAGAAAACAAATTCAAGGGAAACAATACCCAAAAGAAGTAGACCTGAAGCAGCCTCAGATTATAGACACAAGTTCAAAATAACTAATATGTAAAATAATTACCACCAATGTGTTCAGCTGAGTAAAAGATACAGTAAAAAAAAAAATCTTGCCAAAGAAGTTGGAGGCCTTTTAAATGGGTAGAGACATGTTGAAAAACATTGAGCACATGGATGTGTGGATGAATCTGACAGCAGATTAGATACAGCTGAAGAGAGAATAGGAGCACTTAAGAGGAAAGACTATCCAGGCAGGGATTCAGAAACCCCACAGAAGGGTTAGGGAGCGGACATAGAGGGAAGGGCTGCAAGGCAGCAGGTTCTGATGCAGAAGGGAGGCAGCACACGGCACACTTGGAATGCAGGATGTGTTTATCTGCATAGATTTTCATGAATTCAAAAACATTGAGCAGTATACATAGTCTTTCAAGATGCTGAGTGTGTAGATGACAAAGAACATCTTGGCTTTCATATATATATATATATTTATTGGAATATATATTCAATTCCTATATATTGTATATTATATATTATATAAAATATAATATATATATATATATATATAGTTGAACTAGACTGTAAGTCATTACAATAAATTCCCAATATATAGAAACATTACATAAGTTATGTGACCTTTAAGAGCACTGATCTCCCTCTCTCCATATATAAATGTAGATATAGATAGATAGATAGATAGATAGATAGATAGATAGATATGTATGTATATATATTTTATTGGAATGAATTACAGTCTGTAGTCCAACTAACCCAATGGGCAGCTGTGAATGGAAAGTCTAAGAATCTATTAGTTTCTCAGTCCCATGAGGCTAATTGTTTCAGCCGGTCTTCTGTATTGGCTGGAATCCTGAAGAAGTAGGTTCCAACAGATGTGCTGGCAAGTAATTGCAGACAGGCAAAGAAGAATGAACCTTCCTTTTTTCATTGTCCTTAAGTAGGCTTCCAGCAGAAGGTGTGGCCCAGATTAAAGGTGTGTATCACCAGTCTGGGATCTGGAACTTGCTCTATCCCAGGCTGGCCTTGAACTCAGAGATCTGCTTGCCTCAGTCTCCTTGGATTAAAGGTTTGTACTACCTTGCCTGGGCCTATGTTCTTCATGGCCACTATTTCTAAAGATCTGGATCAAAAGCACATGTCATCCCATGCCAGGATCCTGGTCAAAAGCCTGTGTCTTCCAGCCTCAAGATATCTGTCATCTATATAGATATAGATTAGATATAGATATAGATGATATAGATTAGATATAGATATAGATATAGATATAGATATAGATATAGATTTCAGAAGCCTTGTGTATATAAGATGCACACAGATGCCCTGTTATGTAAAAGGCAAAGATGTCCTGTGTAGTGGTTTAAATAGGAATGGTCCTATAGACTCATGTATTTAAATGCTTGGCCCATAGGGAATGGCACTATTAGAAAGTCTGGCCTTATTGGAGTAGATGTGGCCTTGTTGGAAGAAGTGTGTTCCTTTGCAAGTGGGCTTTAAGGTCTAAGAAGCTCAAGCTGACCAAAGTGTCTCATCTCCTGCTGCCTGTGGATCACAATGTAGAACTCTCAGCTCTGTCTCCAGCACCATGTCTACCTGCATGAGGCCATGGTTTCTGCAATAATGAACTAAACCTCTGAAACTGTAAGTCAGACCCAGTTAAATGTTTTCTTTTATAAGAGTTGCCTTGGTCATGGTGTCTCTTCACAGCAATAAACCTATAGATAATATACCCTGTATTTTCAAGACAGTGACAATACAATGTATTTGGAATAAGAGCAGAAAATGGCCGTGTGTGTGTGTGTGTGTGTGTGTGTGTGTGTGTGTGTGTGTGTGTTACATACACATACACATATCCTCCAACAAAGGAAACTGAAAGGGCTATGACTAGTCTCTATTGTCAACTTGATCAGATTTGAGGCAGCAGTGTTCTGTGGATTGCTGACTAGATAAAAAGAGAAAGTGAGCTAAGCCCCAGCATTCCTTCGTCTCTCTGTATCCTTGGCTGTGGTGCAATGTGACTACACTTCACACTCCAGCTGCCATGCCTTCCCTGCTATGACAAGCTCTACTCTTAAACTGTGAGCCCAAATAAACTCTTCCTCCCTTAAGTTGCTTCTGTCTGGTGTTTCACAACAACAAGGAGAGTAACTAATACAAGAAGAGAAAGAGAAAGTGAGCTGATCATGAACACACATACCTGTTATGTTATGTTGGTGCTCAGAAAATAGAGGCAAGGATCTGTGAGTTCAAGACCAGTCTCAGCCATGTGGCAAGACCATGTCAGAAGAAGAAAAGAAGAAGAAGAGGAGGAGGAGGAGGAAGAGGAAGAGGAGGAGGAGGAGGAAGAGGAAGAGGAAGAGGAGGAAGAGGAGGAGGAGGAGGAAGAGGAGGAGGAGGAAGAGGAGGAAGAAGAAGAGGAGAATGAAGAAGAGGAAGAGGAGGAGGAGGAGGAAGAAGAGGAGGAGGAAGGACTAAGTCCATGGATTGATATATTGGTAAAAATACATAGTTATAATTGGAAGTAAAAACTACCATTAATCTAACCAAATAATTAAAGATTAAGTAAGAGATAGACTGTGGGAACATAGAAATTAAATTTTAAATTGTAAATTAAATTAAAATTAAATAAATGTGTTATGCAAAATTATTCATAGAGTTATATAAAAAATACAATTCTTCCCAAACACCAAACTATCCGCCCACAAACATAAAAAGAGCAAATAAACCAGGTAACAGTAAAGCAATCAAATAAATATACATTAGCTGTGACAGAGGAGAAGCCAAACATTTGTGTAAGAGCAGAGGCCATGGAGGGTGCTGCGTACTGCCTTGCTCCCCATGGCTTGCTCAGCCTGCTTTCTTATAGGACCCAGGACCACCAGCCCAGGGGTGGCCCCACCCACCGTGAGATGGGTCTTGTCACATAAGTCATTTATCAAGAAAATGCCTCCATAGCCTTGCCTTCATGCTAATCTGATGGAGGTAATTCCCCAGTTGAGGTTTCTCTTCCCAGGTGTGTCAAGCTGGCACTTGACAAGGACACTTGTTATATTGATATACAGTCAGGTGGAATTCAAGCAAAAAGGAAAACCCATTGGGAGCTACTGTCCAGAAGGCCTGGCTCTGCCACACAAGAGAGGACAGTGCTCATGAAAGCAGCTTCGGGAGAGATGAGGAAGGGAAAGGGGGAAACCTGACAGTGAATGCAACACCACACAACCTCTTCAGGCCTGTGGTCAGATGAACAAGAAGCCAACACGGGTCCAGAAAACCTAATTTAGCTGCACACAGAAACAGCAACCAGTGCGTCCACTGGGCATAGACACCGACTCAAGAACGCAGAGCCTGGCCCACACAGGCTCGCCTGAACGGTGACTGTGTTTGATGCTGAACCTCAGAGTGCAGGACTAACTCAAACAATGGTCTCCTGTTCATAATGAAACAAAATGCAAAATTAGTAGCAAAAACTACTAATTTTTCTCCTGGGTTCTTAGAGTTAGTTGGAGAATTTGTAAAACACTGTGAGACTGGAAAAGATGCCCTGAGACCAACAGGCTAATAAAGTCAACGCACAATTGCAGCTGGGAGCATAAATCACTACAGGTGAAACAATCAAAGATTACATATCTTATCAGGTAAACTGAGGGAAAACCAGAGTAATGGAAAAGAAAACAGCAAAGGGGAAGTTGTAAAGATAAAAGCCAAAATTAGTCAGAAAAATAAAACAACAGCAAAACTCATAAATAAACTAAAATTCCAGTTGTCTGAAGGACAGAGAGAGAGAGAAAGAGAGGGAGAGAGAAAGTAGCTCACCCAATCATATAAAGGCAGAAAATACAGACTCACAAAATCTATGTTTAAATAACCATTGAAACAAAGGGGTTTTTTCCTTTTTTACTTTTTTATGTCCATGACTGATTTGTCTACATGTATATATGTATGTGCCTGGTGCCCACAGATGTCAGAAGAGGATGCTGGCTCCCCACGGACTAGAGTAACTGGTGATTGTAAGCTACCATGTGGATGCTAGGAATAGAACCTGGGTCATGGGTTGGAAGGGCAGAACCCATCATAAACTGAGGAGAACTTGCAGTGTTTTTCCATCCAAGACACAGATCTGAAAAGTACCAGAAGCCATGTGAGAAGTTCTAAGGAAGTGAGATGAAGACAGTCAGAGAGTCAAGGCGGGAGGTGGATGGAATGGGAATGGGTAACAGAACGGAACGGGGGCTCTGTTAGCTAAAGAAAGGAGTAGTTCTTCAGTTCTTCTTCATGCTTATTAAGAACTTGGAGGGTCCTCTGGGGAGGTAGAGACCCACCAAACACCTTACTTATTAATGCTGATGAGTGCTCACTGGAATGGAGATGCCCAGAGAGAGCAAGACCTCGCCTATGTGCCACTGACCTAGATAAACATGGCTTGCAACCTTCCAGGTAGAGGCCCACAGAGACGACCGTGCATATCCTGGAAAGCTGATGTCACTGTTGGTGTTAAGCCAAGACCTTGGGGAAGGCTTTCAGTTTGGGAACCCCATAAGGCATCCAACTGGCCACCAACTCCATTCATAATTGTGATGGATATTTCTAGATTGAGTCACACTCCAAAGTCACACGAGTCATCCGAGGAGGTTGAGACATGGGTCTGCTGTGCCTGGCTGTGTTCTTTGTGCAACTCCTAAGAGACCACAAGTTAGTTCAGAAGTTTTAGAGATCAGTTAAGTAGAAATGAACCAGCAGAAGCTTTCAGTCAACAAGGCAGAGATGAGAGTTTCTGATCTACGAGCCAGTGTGGTCCACTCCAGGTCACATGGTGCTTATTAAGGAGGTTCCAGCTGGAGCTAGCTGACAATAGTCTGAGTGGGGTCTACATGGGATGAAGCTTGCTGTTTAGTTTTCGGGACACTTTAAGCTTGTACTGGAGAGATGTCTCGGGAGGGGATAAGGGATAGGATGGGCTCCAGGCTCTGCACTCCTGAGTAGTGGTTTTGGGAATGAACAAAAATCTGTGTTCAGATGCATAGTCTCCCCTTGCTTGAAGCACAGCCCTGGGGAGAGAGTGGGTGAGGTCAGCTGAGTTCTGTCCTAACAGAAAATCTGTTCACATTCATGAGCAGTGGGGACCATCCAAGCAAGTTCATTTGTTCCACCGAACTTGGGCACTGCCCACGGGATCTTGTTCATGCTAAGGTTCGGTCCAGCTGGGAAACATCCCTGGTACCTTGGAATGATTTCACTCCCATGTTGGCTTCTGATTGCAGCCTCAGACTCCCAGCATCTCGAAGCTGGGCAGGAGCTTGGGGGCCTTCATTTCTAGAGAACAGACATAGCCCGAGGGGACATATGGCTTTCTTCTGATCACAGAGGAAGGAGCTTGGATTCTAGTCTTAAATGTATTTCAAATGCCATCCATGATGAGACCCAGGCAATTTTTACTTTCTAGCTTTGAAATGCTTAAAGTTTAAGACTGTATATTTAAGGGGGGGAAAACATCTTTTCTGTTGTAATTTTTTCAGCCCACCGAATACTTGAGGCCAGTTGACTGAGTCCCAAATGTTCACACTGCACAGTGCAAGAAGTTCAAGCATTACATACCTCCCAGGAACGTTCACATTCTGGGGTGGGGGCGGGGCAGTGGCAACCATCAAAGAACACATGATGTCACCAGGCCTTGGGGTGGGGGTGGGGCAGTGGCAACCATCAAAGAACACATGATGTCACCAGACCTACTCCATCATGGCCTACACATAAGTCAGCTTAACAGGAATCTGGTTTTCAAAGAGCCAAGCGAGCATTTCTGCTGACGTGGAGTGTCCCTTGCCAGCTGGCTACACTATATGCTGCAGGCTATCTAAGGCAGCTAATGAGTTGCGTTGCCTTCAAACAGACTTATTGCAAAATGGAGCCAAGATGTATACGATAAGTTGTCGTCAGGATCCAATGGACTGTAGAGAAAGCAGATTTATCTTTTCTTTCTCCAGGAGTACATTGCAGAGCCGCAGCCAGCATACAACTCTGAGCACGTCTATCAAGTATGAATGGCCTGACCTCATACCCATTTCATTGGGGGCCTTAAACATTCAACCCAGGCAAGGTCACCCTTCCAAGATCCGGCTTCAAGCCTTCCTATTGCTTTTTACCATGCTGATCCTAACACCCTGGTGCTGGTTTGGGCAAGACATGCCCAATAATATGTGGTATTTGGTGACCACTGTGGGACCCATTCTGGAGTTTAAGACACATGATACAGGCTACGTGCATAGTATGTGCAAGCACAGGGCTTTGGACTGTGAGCCCTGAACCCCGGAGAGCTCACAGGATGAAGATCATTCAAGCCAAAGATCAGTTAAGCCTGACTGTGTCAGCAGTCCGGGGTCGATGCAGGAAAAAGCATATCAGGATGGAAATGAGAGCAGGGGTGGAGGTTCACACCAGCACCTGAGACTTCTCCCTTACCCCAGAGGCAAAGGTCACCTTGGTCCAGAAAGATGATACTTAGGGTAAAAGGCAAAAGGAGAGTCATCATCAAATAACTGGAGTCATGAGGAACCAGGAATACGTTAGAGCTGGGAACAATGAGGTATCCCAATAATGAATTCCCATTAAAAACAAGATGGACCTCAGCCATAACCAAACCACCTTAGATGCAGCCACCAGTGCCCAAGGTGGGGAAGGGCTACCCTGTGAAGGAAAGATGAGAGTAGGAGGCCGTGGTCAGAGCAAGCTGAGGAACACCTGGACATCAGTCCAAAACACAATGAGGTCATCCTCTGGAAAGGTCAGGGGTCAGGGCGTTTAGAAGAAATCCCTCCCTCAGACCACAGCAAATGCAAAGACCCTCCAGTTCTCGCAGCTTGAAGAGGACTCACAATTGGCCTCACTGAAAAGTGTTACCAGCTGGAACACAGGAGCCCAACATGGAGAGCAGCAAGCCCCTTCCGTCTCTGCTTGTTCCCTGCCACCTCCACCTCTCTGTCCCCTTTCACACCCATCAAGTTCATATCTCCACATCAAAGTCCCAGTGGCTAAAAGTGGGCCTCTCACCTGTTCTCTGAGGCAAACCCTTTGAGAACACGACTAATGTATTATTCATAGATCCCAGAATGTTTTCTCTCGGTCTCTGCTTCTCTGTGATGTCTGTCATTTAGGAGATGAATGTCCCCTGAACAGGATAGTAACGTTGGGTGGAGCAGACCACTTTGAGAGGCAGATGCTAGTGGGAGGTTTGGAGGCATTGCAGTGTGTTTTCAACTGAGATTCCTGGGGCTTTGGCCACACCATGCACTCCCACTCTGGTGTTCTGAGGTCCTCTGCTCTGCTTCATCCCAAGACCAAGGGATCATAACTGAATCTTGAAAACTATTAGCTGAAATACACCTACATTGAGCAAAATAAAAGTGCTCTGAGTGTTTCCTACAGGGATGGAAGGCTGGCACCTGGTGCCTTAGCATGCCAGGCCCACCCACCTGCAACACTCCTAAGGATCTTCTCCCCGTTGTGCTGAGGCCCAAGTGCCAGGCTCCACCCACGTCCTCACAGAGGAATCTGGACTCAAATCCTCATGCCTTATTCACCGGGTTTCTTTGTGCTGTGAATGACCGACATATCTTTGTGTAGAGTTATCAATTTTAGAATTGACCTAAGGAGCTGGAAAAATGAGATCCCCCAGAGTCCTGTCACAGTAGACATCCTCTGAACCCATCCCAGCTGCCATGAGGAGAAAACAGTGACTGTGGGGAGCAGGAGTATGGCTGCCGTAAGGGAGGAAGGTGAGGGCCGAGACCTCAGAGCTCCATCCGTCTTCCACAGCCATGTTTTGAACAGGGCCATATAACTTTTTCGCCCAGTTTTCCGAAACTGTTGCTGTATTGGAAATGCCTTTTTCACCCCAGGAGTGTAAGCTATTCACCAAAGTGTCCCTTGAATTCTTTTAGCATCTTACTTGTGTCTTAACTTATCTCTTTAAACCATCTGGAGTTTATTTCACTATGAGGTAAGAATCTAACTTTAGGATCGGAGGTATTTTTTTTTCCCTAAAAATCCGTAACGACTTATGCCAGTGACATTTATTGCACAATCCATCTTTTCCACACGGATTTAATCATCTCTTTTCGTGTAATGAATGTGAACTGTCTTGAGTCATTTTGGAATGGTCTTTCTGCTGGTCTGTGAATGCTGTCTCTTTCTTCACTACCGTCATCTTGTGGGGTGGGGGGGGCAGCACCTGGTACCTGGATCGCTCCCTATTGCTATGATTCAGGCTTGGTTAGTCTTTTTCTTTTTAAGACTTTGTGTTCATGCTCAGTTACATGCATGCAAATGTCTCCAGGAATGGTGATTCATGTGAGTTGTCCATGGAGACAGGAGAGGATATGGGATACCCTGTAATTGAGGTTGAAGGTGGTTGAGAGCTGCCATAGAGTAAGTGCTGGGAACCCAACTCTGGTCCTCTCAAGAGTATCATAAACTCTTAACTACTGAGCTATCTCTCCAGCCCACTCTTGGTTACCTCTGTGCAATCTTCTGTGACTCACAACCCTCTTTGGGGAATTTGCATATCAGATATCCTGCATATCTAAATTTATATTACCATTCATAACAGCAGCAAAAATTACAGTCATGAAGTAGCAACAAAATAATTTTATGGTTGAGGATCAAAAACATAAGAACTAATGTATTAAAGCATCTCAGAGTTAGGAAGGTTGAGAACCATGTTTCTATGAGAACATAACATTTCAATGTCCCCCTAACAGACCCTTGAAAAGTTGAGTCAAATGTCACCCAGGAAGCACTCACAATCCCACCTGGAAACTCTAGTATATTTAAGTGAGCCGCTCTCCCAGGAGCATGGGCTGCCTTGTGGATACCAGTCTATCAATCACTGGACAAAGGTTACTTCTTCCCTTGCCCCAGAACCTTGTTTCCCTCTTTGCTGACATCTCTCCTACATTGCCTCTTCCTTATGTGATCTGGAAGTCTCTCAGGCTTGCCTCCACTGGCTGTGGGAACTTCAAGAAGGATCCGTTTTGCCCTTCACAGAGTCTAAGGTCTGGCATGTGCTCCAACTTGAAAGGCACACACCCCTCCAGTCCAGCCTCCCTTCTGCTTTCGTTGTCTCTAGCCTGCCCACTCCATCTCTGTTGCTTGTCTTTCTTGCATCTCTGATTTCATTTAAACTGTTCTTGTTTTCTGAGATTATAAAGCAAAACGCTGCTTAGTAGTGTCCTCTGCAGGACAATTGTCCCACTGTCAATCACATCCTGGTACCCAAACCTGCTGCAACACAGGGCCACTCGGCTTCTATCACACCCTGACCTCAGCCTTACACTGGGCCACTGGGCCACTCCAGCCCCTCCTTACTGGCTCGGTTGACAAGCAAGTGGCCTGTAGAACAGGAAGTACCCTATTAGTAAGATCATTTCTGTCACCTCCCGGCTTGTTTTGTTAAATTATGTTGAGTGATACATTATTCATTTGTTACTATAATACAATCCCTTAAGCTTAATACTCTATTTTTTAAAAAATTGGTTGAATTTGAATCATATTCTGGAAATTGAAGGGTGTCGGTCCCTGCCCAGCTCTGGAAAGAGTCCCATAATGAATGACGTCACTGTGGTGCATGTGACAGTGAGGTTGAGTGGGTGACAGGAAGCCAGAGCAAGGAGGGCCAGACCTGCTTCTCATCTGTAACAACCCGTCATGAGGGCTCAGCAGGATCCCAGAAGGTCTCCCATCAGCCCCTCCCAGCACCTCAGGGACTTCCATGTCCCATGGCCTTCTAACAATGCTCTGCTGAGAAACAAACTTCTGACACACAAACCCTGGAACAGATCACACCCAGACTCCAGCAAGCAGCTGTGCCACGCCAGCCCCTCCAGGAAGATCTTTCTTGGTTTGTGTCTCTATGAATGTCATGTGGTCATTTCTGCCATCATCCCCATTTATCGATGTGCCAGGGAACATCCTGCCTGCATTATCTAATCCATCGACTCCTCATGGGAGCCCCATGACAAACTCAAACATACGTCACTCTGTGCAACATGTATTTCATAAATACATAAATACAGATAAAGGAGCAAGGCCTGGGCCCAAAGCTGAGATGCCTCTCCCATGAGTGGAGGCAGCTTGTCCAAGTTCACGAAGCCAGAAAAGGCCTCATCCAAGGTTTGCATAGGAGCTCTGCGTCACTCCCCATACCTCATTCTTCTGGCTGAAGTCTTGAAGGAATGGAGAGAGCTCATCAGGATAGAGCTAGACTCACAGCAGAGAGAATGAGACAGGAAGGGCAAATGCAAGAAACATCCACACTCCAGGCCAGTGCCCAGATGGAATTCCCACAGCCTGGTGACCATGTCCATCTGATTCCAGGCAATGACTGACCCTGCAGCCATTGAAGCATGGGCTGAGCAAAGGGCACAGGAGTAGAGGATGGGTAGAGACCACTGATGGATAGCCATGGGCAGCTAGCAGTACCTGACTTCCAATCAATCAAAGTCCACAGGACATTCTCTTGCATGCTTTGACATTGAATGTTTGTCCCCAGCATTGGGTGGCAGTCTGCATTCTCCTCTAAGATGCTGTGAGTTAATAAAATTTCAATTTTTTTTTAAATAGAAGAATAGATAACAAATGAGCTGAAAACATTGGCAAGATTCTCTGCTCTCCGGGAGGGAAGGCGTCCAGCCAGCCCACCTCACTTCTGGGGAGGCAGCTCTAGTTGGAGGCCACTGCTTAGGGACCTGGGTGTGGCCTGAAGCCCTGACAAGTGAGACAATGCTGGCCTTAGGTACTGGTAAGGAAACCAGGAGATGAGAGAACCCTAGAGGCTGTCTTTGACTGTCAATTATATCGTGAACAAGCCAGAAAAGAGAACTAAGGTATGGTGTCTCCCAATTCCTCCCTTTCTCCCCTTCCTCTTCCCTCCATCCCTTTGCCTTCTCTCCCCCAGTGTCTCGCAGTGTGGACACTGCAATTACTGTTACTAGTAATCTTCACTTAAAACCATTTCTTCCTTGATGAAATCCCAGAAACTCTATATATTGGTGAATATATATCCAGGCATTTCTACTAACCCCTTGAATACAACTTCCAACCCCTGGCCTGTCGTTGCCCCTTCTGGATCTCTAGTCTAAAGGGTCCTGAGCCAGGCTGAACCTTTCCATAGAAACCTGCCTTTCCAAGCCTCTGACTCCCCTGAAGCTCCATCTCTCCTTCCATCCCTGCAATGCCAAAGCCACTTGGAGATGGATTAAGGTGGGTGTGGCTTTTAAGGTCTTTCAGTTTGTCTCTTCGACTCTGGACCCACAGCAGCCCTCCTTATGTCTCTCCTTCCATCTCTGCTGCCACCAACTTCACTTAGCAAGTGTCAGGCGGGGGTGGGGATGGCCTCGGCCTTAGCACTCATGTCCTTGGTCATTACTTAGGAGAAACTGCATGTTCCCCAAGGAGAAGAGCCCTCTTGGTGCCTTCCCCACCCAGGAGTCCAAGACACTCACCAACAGGCTCCAAGGGGTTAGGGTCCCTTCCCCTACAGTGCCTGTCCTGTGATTCCAGTCCTGCTCAACCTGGCACATATGGATGTCAACCCAGGGCAGCAGTGCCCAGCTGTGGGGCAGCTCCAAGCCCGGGGCTGCAGTGAAGTTGGTTGTTGGGAACACACCTCTGAAAATACCTTTCCTTGAGGTTGCGTGCAGGCCTCTAACTCCCAGGTAAAAATGAATTGTCCTAATTCATAGCCTCAGTCCCCTACTGACCTAGGAGGAAGAGACAACTCAAATGGAAAGGCCAAGACCCTCTGGTCCAGAGAATGCGTCAGGAGTCTGAAGGCCATCCGTTCAACTCCTGACCTAGAGGGGAAGTCCCAGGCAGATTCTTTATAATTAATCCTACTTAACTCTTGCAAGGTGATGACAACAGAACTCGGTTTACGATCTCATTTATCACCCTCCCTGTCACTAAAATATGAGATGCAAATGCCCCACCTAAATATTTGAAGAGAAGCCAGTGAGTGAGGATGAATTCCCTGCTTAGCAGCATTGGCTGGAGACCATCGCTACGGGGTGCTCTCTGGGCTGGCCTGCCCTCATGTCATCCAGGGTTTGCTACAGAGCAAGAGAGGAGATGGACAGGAATGAGAGTTTTGTCTTGGGACTCCAGCTCCTTCTAAGCTAACACAAAGGTATGCGCTTCATTGCTCCATGGTAAGAGACAGAGATGATGACCTCAGCTGGTGTCTTAGAACAAAATGGCAATTGTTAGCCTTGGGGAGGGAAGTGTTTGTGAGTTTTTAAAACTCTGAAAAGGGAGAATAAACATCTCTATGACTCACAGATGAGTCACAGTGAACCCCATGCCTGACCTCTGCAAGGTGGGTTCTGGCCGCAGTGTCTTAGACTAGCCCACAGTCCTACCCTGGGCTCTGAGCTAGCTCCTAAGCCAGTTAATCTAGGAATGACAGCAGCAGAAGCACACAGGGCAAGAGGCATCTCTGTGTGCAGTACAGTATTGTGCCCAGCCCTTCCACAAGAAGGTAGAAACTAGTGCTTTGGGGTGATACCAGGATTCCTAGAGGAAAGATTGTTTGCTGTGATTTCTTTCTCCAGCCACAGAGCTGGACTAGCTCAGAATTTGGAGAGGAACATTCTGGATAGATAAGGGAAAGACCGTGGTAACATCAGCCTGGAGAGACCCAGTTTGAAAGGTTCTAATGGACAACATGCACTCAGACTTGTGACTTGGCAGTTAAAACTGGTGTCTGTCTTCCTGGCCCCTCACTGCCTTCTACTAGAAGAGCCTGTGGCTCTGTCTTAAGAGAACAAATATATATATATATATATATATATATATATATATATATATATATATAGAGAGAGAGAGAGAGAGAGAGAGAGAGAGAAGACACTTGGGGAATTAGGGAGTCAAAGGCCCTTGGCATGGCTTTCCTGGGGACTAGCAGAAGCTGGTGGATAAATAGCAGTTACCTCTGCCTCATTGATTCTTTTTTTTTTTAATTCTATTTATTTATTTTATGTATATGAGTACACTGTCGCTGTCTTCCGACACACACCAGAAGAGTGCATTGGATCTCATTACAGATGGTTGTGAGCCACCATGTGGTTGCTGGGAATTGAATTCAGGACCTCTGGTAGAACAGTCAGTGTTCGTAACCACTGAGCCATCTCTCCAGCCCTGCCTCATTGATTCTAAGGTGCGTTCCACAGTAAGCTATCAGCCCCCGAGGGAATAATAGACCTAACTGTCCACAGAGGTCATTGCCAACACTTGCATGAGATTCCTTCCCATCTTAAGTGGCATTCTCCTGCAGCACTTTCTGGAATAACTATTTGTGTTCAGGTCTTTGTCTCAGGACCTGTATGGAGTTTTAAATAAAAACGACCCCTATACGTTCATATATATGAATGCTTAGTCACTAGGGAGTGACGTTATTTGAAAGAATTAGAAGGATTAGGGATGTAGCCTTCTTAGAGAAAGTGTGTCACTAGGGGTGGGTTTTGAGGCTTCAAAAGCCTGTGCCAGGCCTAGGCTCACTCTGCCTACAAGATCAGGGCTTACGTCTCAGCTACTACTCTGGCACCATGTCTGCCTGTGTGCTGCCATGCTCCCCGCCATGATGCTGATGGACTAACCCTCTGAAACTGTAAGCCAGCCTCGGATGCTTTCTTTCACAAGGGTTGCCTTGACCATGGTTTCTCTTCACAGAAATAGAACAGTGACTAAGACAGCATGCTATTTAGGAAAACCCACTTGAGAGGAGGCCTTGTGCTTGGCTCAGTGGGTTGAAGCAGGGTTGGGGGCAGAACCCTGGTTCTCCCCCCTGGAACCTCAACTCTAAACCTAGGGAAGCTGACTTGTGATAGTTTGAAGCTGAGGCCAGGATCAACTGAGCACCTTCCAATTATGCCCAGGAAGTCCTGCTTCAGTTATGGTATGACCTCCAGGGAGCTCCGTGAGCCCATGACAGCCTTCCAGCATGCACAAACTTGACTCTCAGACACTGTTGTCTGTGAAACCTTAGCAGCCACTTGCTAGACTCCTGACTCAGGCATGTGATTTAGTCTTTGGGGTTTTGATTGACATGTCTATGTGAGTATGCATTAAGCATATAGTTGCCTTGGCATTTTAGGCCCACAGGAAGTCTACAGTTCCTTACTAGGAGGCATTTAGTAGCTCACAGACATATGCCGGGAGCCAACCTTACTCCATTTTGTAAGAAAAGTTTTAGGTTTTGTTTTTCCTCAGCTATCAACTCCTGAGAAAGCAGGTTGCCAATGGTTGCTGCACCCTGAGCTAGACAAAAACATTGGGGCTGCAAGATATCTGCCGTGGCAGAACACCCAGCTTCTGTGAAATTCCCCCAAACACATTATCCCCTTTCCTGCCTGTATGAATTGCCTGAGAAAATACAGCTTGACGAACCTTGATCAGAAAATTTGTCTTGGTCCCGTTCTTTGCATCTCCTGTCCCTTCCATTCTCTCCCCTTCTCTCTTAGGGTACCCTGTCGAAGCCCCCACAGACCGGGGCAGATATACAGTCATAAAGTTAAACCCTGCTCTCTGGCTTGAGCTAAAATCATTTCAGTTGTAATTAAAATGATAAGCACTAAATAAAAATAAGATTATAAAAGTTCTAAAAGAAATGTTAGTTAAATACATACACAACCATAAGATAGGTAAATAATTTCCTGCATGGCTTTAATGGCAAAAATCATAAAGAGAGAAAACACACAAAACTGCTTGTCTTAGGGTTTTACTGCTGTGAACAGACACCATGACCAAGGCAACTCTTATAAGGACAACATTTAATTGGGGCTGGCTTACAGGTTCAGAGGTTCAGTCCATTATCATCAAAGAGGGAGCATGGCAGCATCCAGGCAGGCATGGTGCAGGAGGAGCTGACAGTTCTACATCTTCATCTGAAGGCTGTTAGGAGAAGACTGGCTTCTAGGAAGCTAAGACAAGGGTCTTAAAGCCCACACCCACAGTGACACACCTATTCCAACAAGGCCACACCTCCAAATAGTACCACTCCCTGGGCCGAGCATATACAAATCATCGCACTGCTTTATAGCAGCAAGATAGGTAGGAAATGCCAAGATAGGCATAGTGTTCGAAGCCAGGATGGGCACAACACTTGCATACTATCAAGTTAACACAGAGTGTCGATACACTGACAGCATTTAAAAAGCTGTAAACGACGAGATAAACTGTCTATGCTGTATAAACTACAACTGCCTATAATCTTACCGGCCATTAAGGAAGGTCACACTTTGTTTTCCCATCACAAAGAATAAGAAAGGTGAGAAGAAGACAAGTGTGCTAAAGAGCTTACCTCACAAGCACAAGGACCCAAGTTTGATCCCCAGAACCCACATACAACAGCCAGGTATGATGGTGCATGCTTATAATCCCAGTGCTGCTGAGATGGATCCCCAGGGCTTCACTGGCCAGCCTATTCTACTCAGAGAACTCCGGGCCAGTCAGAAATCCTTTCTCCAATAAGGAGAGATCCTGGGCAGCAGATAGCCCAAGGCTGAACTGTATTCTCTACACTGATATGAGCATACATGCATAGGCACTCACATCCACATAAATACATAGGCATAGACACCTTCAACCACGTGAATACACAGGCACACTCACATGCACGTGCATACACTATAAAAATAAAAAGCAAAACTGCCATAAGACCTGGACAGGAGGGTCATTGTCCTGAGCTGTGGAGGCTTGAAATGCACGTATGCACGCATGCACACACACAGAGAGAGAGAGAGCATACACCACCACCACCAATTTCCAAAGAATCTCCATTCTCTACCCCCACGAATTCTATTCTATCAAGTTAATCCCCGTCTTCCCACATATAAACATGTCCAAAAGTTATGTCACAAATATACTAGCTACAGGAGTGTTTTCAAGGACAAGATGTTAGAACAGATGCAAACTGACCATCTAGAGACATCAGTTTGATGGATTAAACTAAGGCAAATCAGCATAGAAGATGCTACCAGCTGTGAAAAATAATGTTGAAACAATATTTGTATTTATATAGCCAATGTTCACAAAAAGACGTTACTTGAAATCAGAGGTCAAGTTTTATGGGGAGGGGCATAAAGATTTTTTATGAGAATAGAGACGCAGCTACTCGCGGGCGCCCTCTACTGTACCTCCATGGATTCTAACTTTAATAAGGGTATATAATGAGGACAGGCGAAAAATCAATCCCAGATATTTCATTTTAAATAAAATAATTAAACATAAATCATCTATGTATTCAAGTAAGACAGAAATGGATAAAATCTTCCCAGTTTTAAAAAAAATCAAAAAGGAAGGAAATGGTAGGATATAGAAAATAAATTAAGAAATTATCAAAGAGAACCGCGCCATTAATAAGTAAAGCCATGTGTTCTCACAAAGAGCAATAAACAGAAAAGCTGAGGAAGGCATGCATGTGGACTGTGATCCTCATGGCGTTTAAAAGCTTCGAAAGCTCTAGAAGTAAACAAGCCAAGACATAAGATGCCGTATCTGGGCTTGTGTTCAGATTGTTTTTTTTTTTTTTCCTCTGTGTAATTTTATAACTTTCATTTACTTTCCAAACATTCACTGATGAATATGAGATTGATTACCATAAAATCGATCCTGGAAAGTCACACAAAGGAAAGCATAAGCACCAGAGTTTTAATTGAAAGACGTTGAAGAGAGATGATGGGTAGCTAAGGGGCCTGGGTGAAAACTCAGATCAGGCAACCAGTCCCTGCTCTACATTGCACCCTGGACTCTCAGAAGCTGTGTGAAGCAAACAGCTGACAGGAGCCAGAGGCTGCAGGTGACAATGAGAAAATTCCAGGGCATGAGGACAATGGAAGGATCCCCAAAAGAGAGAGGACCCTGGGCTTGGCAGAGAGAAATGCTGGGCCCACGGATCCCAGCCACCTAGGGGAGCTGTCAATCATGAGTAAGGGGAGAGGGTCTGTGGGCCCAATGGGAGATCAGTGCCAAGTTAGGAGCAGATGGAAGCTAAAACACCCCCTTCTTGGAGTTGTCTCCTTGCAGGTCAAGCCCCTTTCTTTTAATTAGCATGTTAATTTCTCTGACAAGGAGCTAGTCCAAGTGGCATGCTGTCTTTCAGATCTTCTAGGGTACTGAGTCAAGCGTTATAGACACTTCTCAGAGCACTGTGGTCAAATTGCTGAATTTCAAGATGTGTTGATTTTTCCAGATGTTGATGGGAAAGGCTCCAGAGAAATGTTCACCTCCCCCTACACTGCAGATGAGAATAAGAAAAAGCAAGTCATCCAATGAACAGGAAGTTCAACATGCTTAGCAAAAATTGCATACTTATGTAACCTCTGATCACCCAACAACTCTTCCTCTAAAAACAGATCTAAAGAGCATACTAAGAAAAATGTGCTTACATAAAGCATAAAGCCAGTCACTATGACTTTAGTTACCATTGTGAAAGGTGGTAGGCAACACAAATTTTAAAAGGGAATTGGTAGGATTAACTGTGGTATATCCATGAATGGAATAGTATACAACTATGCAAAGCAATGGGATTTTCTATGTAGTGGTAAGGTGTAGATAGATAGATAGATAGATAGATAGATAGATAGATAGATAGATAGATAGATAGATAGATAGATAGGCAGTGTAGATACATTAAGAATATACTGTTGAATTAAAAAACCCAAGATAGGAGCACCAGAAAAATGGCTCATAGGTTAAGAGCAATTGCTGCTTCTGTTCAGTTTCCAGTATCCAAAAAGGGTGACTCACAATAACCTACACTACAACACCAGCACCAGTGGATCCAATGCTGTCTTCTGGCACCCACAAGCGCGCACACGCGCGCGCGCGCGCGCACACACACACACACACACACACACACACACACACACACACCAATTCAATTTTCTTTATCTTTTCTAAAGGGCAGGATGAGCTCAAAATGTCATTGTGGTGATTTGAATGAGAATGTGTCACTTAGGGGCACCAGCTGATGGCACTGTTTGAGAAGGGTTAGAAGGTGCAGCCTTGATGGGAGAAGTGTGTCACTGGGGCAGGCTTTGAAAGCTGAAGGTCTTGCCCTGCCCCTAGTTTGCTCTGTTTGCTTTCTGTCTGAAGCTCGAGCTGTGAACTTCCAGCAACCAGCTCCTGCCACCATGCCTGCTACTTGCTGCCCCATCTCCCTGCTGTGACAAACTCTTATCCTTCTGGAACTGCAAGCCAAATATACCTTTCCTTCCATAAATTGCCTTGGTCTTGGTGTTTTATCTCGGCAACAAAACAGCCGTGTTATCTCTGTAGAAGTTAAATCTCGCTCTTTCTCCCAGCCCCATGCTCTCAGAAATAAGACTCAGACTCAAAATATATGTACAAATACCTTGACCATATAGCTAGGCTCTACTCTGACTAGCTCATAATTAAAATAACCCAATTATTTTAACCTACATTTTTCCATCTGGCTGGTTACCTGTGCTCAGATGAGTCCATCTCCTCACGTCTTCCCTGGGTGGATCTCCCACCCTTGGCTCTATCCCAGAATTCTTTCTGCCTCCCAGATGTCCCACCTCCTATATCCCGACTAAGCCATAGGCTGTAGGATTTTTAATTGACAGGTGATATATCCATACAACATATAAGGTATTCTCTCTACAGCTCTCTACTGAAAATGTGAGGAATATGAGGAAGATGGTTGCTGCTAAACAACAGAGTAGCTGACTCTAGAACTATCCCTGGGCATGTGGGTAAAGGGATTGCTCAGTTGGGTTAACTGAGGTGGGACTATCTACTCTGAATGTGGGCATCCCCACACCCCATAGATGGGGCCTCTGCTAGTTTACAAGAGACAAGGTGAGCACAATCATTCATCTCCCCTGCCTCATATTCCTGCTGCCATGGTATTCCCACTATAGTGGACTATGTCCCCTATAGCTGTGAGCCAAAGTAAAGCCTTCCCTTCAGTAGCTTCCTGAAGGGAAAGCTTTTGGTCTCAGCGATGGGAAAAGCAACAAATACAGTTTTTAAAAAATGTAAGTGTGTGTTCTAGTTGTAAATGGGAGGAGAAAGAATTCACGAGGACAAGATCACGTGCAGGTTGAGGGAGCAAGGGACAGAAGCTGACTTCTCTGAATACAACACGGCTTCACACATCTGATGTAAGATCCCTTAATGGCACACGCCACCATCGTCTCAGTCACGTGGTATGCTGGCTGTGTCGCCTGGGGCAAGTCTGGGAGCTGCCTTGGAATTACATCTGTCACTTTGCCTCCCTTGGAAGAGTCCCCAAAGAACCAACCACCTGGTTCACATACTTAGCATCTACCATTATAGATGCCCTTGGGTTGGAAAGGGTCTCAGAAAGAAGAGGGGTCAGTCAGAACCTTGGCTCTCCGGGCAGTGAATTTGACCTTAGCATTAGCTGGGCAAGCTGGTTTTGTTCAGCCACAGTGTAACCAGCACTCTGCAATGCCTTCTTGGTTAGCCTCAAGTGTTCAGCATTTCCAGGCTCTTCCCCCACCTGCGAGAACACTGTGGAAATTATTCTTAATGGTCCATGAACAGATCAAGGCCCAGCCGGGCTCAGATGTCTGCAGTTTCTGCGCTCTAATTTATTGGCAATATGTCTAGTAATGTTTTCCTCATTGTTTCCTGGTTCGGGCTCTTTACCAGATGACGAGTGGCCAAAGACAGTTATTAATTAAATAAAAATGCAGCGGCCAAATGTAAAGGCCCCAGAATGCAGGGTAGAGGGGAGATGGTCTTACCTTTTCATTTATACATTTAATTTCAATGCCCATGTGCAACTAACTTCTGGTTTCATTTCCTATCACACGATTCTTTGAACTTGTTTTCCTTCTAAAACATCATCCCAAACAAACCCCTATTAACTCATGAGTCAGAGCCTGCTCATTAAAGAGAAACTGCGGAAAGCAAATTGAATCCATTTCCACCTCTGAGGAGGAAACCGTGGTGCAAGGGCCGTGGATTCTGTGGCCCACAATGCCATCTTACCCCTTTCAGACAACACTCTGAAACCCTGGCATTTTGGAGGCATACGGAACCAAAGCAGTTCTCACACAGCTTCTTGTTTGACAGATAAACTGAACCAGGGCATGATGGGGTATCTTTATCAACATTCCATGACTATATAAAGGCTTACATGGGGCTCTGGATCCCCAGGGGCTCCTCCTTGGCCCCTGGAACAGGGCCAGTGAAACCAATCGAAAGCATGTCCAGCCCACGTGTGGTTCCTGAAGAGGCTGTTGCTAACGGAAATACACAGTGACGTAAATTGGGCAGACACTCATGTGTTACTGTTTTGAACAAAGACAGAACATGTGTCTTTGCTTTGCCCCCTGTGGGTGAATCTTCTGCTTGAATGTGCTGAGTATCAACCCTGGTCATCCTCTGTGGGAGGGGACAAGCTGGGGAGAGGGGAGCTTCTAGAACCTTCACTCCTGAGGCTGAAAGCTCACTTCCAAGGAGAACTGAGAGACCCCCACACAATTGCCTGGGTAGGTGATTCTGATCCTGCTGACCTGAAGACCTGCTGTGTCTTTACTTTTCACACAAAGTTGGTGATGTTTCCTAAGTTGTTTGAACAAATGGTTTCTGAAGATTGAAAATTATTTGAAAAAAAAAATCACTGGAAGTATGAGGTATTTGCCTAAGGAAGAGTATTTTTATGTACCAAGACACAAAAGTCATAAAGGTTTATGAGTTTTGTAAATGTGAACTTTTGAGTATGTTTGTATCTGAACTCAGGCCTGCCAGCCTTGGTGCTATTGATGCTTGGGGGTCACAAAACTCTTTGTTGTGTGACTGTCCTGGGCATTATAGATATTCACAGTATCCCTAGTCTCTACTCACTAAATGACAGAGAAGTATTGCTAACACACACAGCACTAGCTTAGGCCTGTAGTTTCAGCACCTGGGAGACAGAGGCAGACAGATCTCTGTGAGTTCAAGGTCAGCCTGATCTCAAAACAAAGAAACAAACAGCAAACATACAAACATTACAACCATCATTAACATCCTCAGACAGCTTCCACTGTCTCCTGGGGAAGAAATTGCCCTAGCAAACATTCTGTCAAACACTGGCCAGACATTTCAGGTTGAAAAACACATAGCACCTGTGTCCTCCAGAACCAGGAAGCCCTTGAAGAAGCCTCCAGGTGAAGTCCCCCACCAGTTACCACCAAGAACATTCCTATAGTTCCAATAAACACTGTCCCCCCCCAGGCAGAGCTGCCCAAGGGCCAGGCAGCTAAAGGACACATGTAGTTTACCCAAGGATCCTTCCAAGCACACAGTCTGCTGTGGATCCAGGGAAGCCGCTGATAGCAGGGAACATGGGGCAAGGAGAGAAGGAAGTGGCTGAGGTGTGCAAACATGTGGCCTACCTGCAAAGCTTTCTCCCCAAGAGCGCTGCTTCCCAGTGCCGGTTCTTTACATTAATTACGGTAGTAACATCACATTATAGAAAAATTGGAAAGCACATGAAAGCACAAAAAGACATAAAAACACCCCCACACACACACACATCTTTCCATCAAAGAAATTGATCTTGACAGATGCTCATATTTCAATCCAGATGATGTTCTGGGCACATTTTTGCCTTGTTAAAGGTCCATTTGTTTTGCTTTAAAATTCTGTGTTGAAGCTTTGTCCTCCATGAAGAAAATGCTTTGGAAGTAAAGTGGATTATAATTTCATTAACCATTCATGTATAAAAGGCACAAGGCAAAGTGTTTTTCAGTTTTTGCAGATAGTGTTCACACTTGTAACATACATAGGTCAGTGCACATTAAACACTGAGTCAGCCCTGGGTGCCGTTCTGTCTTGGCAGCATTAACCTGCTTCCTAGAAAAACTCAACTCTGCTAACAGAAGAATGTCTGCTCATAAAACCTTTGCTGCCATTAGATACAATCACTCTTCAGAGCAGAAACACTACCAATTTCTATCTATCTTAATTTGCATTTCTTTATTAGGACAATAACTTGTTATAGTTAAACACCTTCTCTAAGTAATTATCTGTCTGTGACCTTGTTTGGACTTTCTTGGACCTCTTTCTGTCTACTACCCATGTGTGTCCTTCTCTTATTAATATTTTGTAGCAGGGGCTGGACAGATTGCTTGGTGGTTAAGAGTACTTGCTGTTCTTGGAGAGGACCCGTGGGTTTTCTAGTATCTTAAGCCAAACAGCTCGAGAGCACCTTTACCTCCCGATCCAGAGCATATGACACCCTCTTCTGGCCTCTGTGGGTACTGCACTCACATAGCATATACTCACATAGCCACACATATACACATAAATAAAAATAAATCCTTTTTAAATCTTACTACTACTACGACTATGACTACTACTACTACTACTACTAATAATAATAATAATAATAATAATGTCTTTTTCAAGTCTCATTTACAACTTTCATTCTATTTAGATACACAGTCAAACACAGTTTTGCCCAAGGATTTTAGTGTTCACCTAAACAAAGTAAGCTTTGTGGTAAAAAATCTATGACCATGTTGCAGTTAAGAGAACTAAATCCCAGGAGCTCATACTTGGCAAAATAAGGAGAAATGGGTTCATTAGAAAAGAACTTTCAGATTAAATTCTTGGGTTTTATGGCAAGAGAAGGAACACTAGGCATAACCGAAGAACTGTCTTCAAGGTGAAGAAGCTCACTTACAAAGAGAATGGCTAAAAATTTTACAAAACATCCTACTGAAAGACCTGCCACTGGAAATCATACCACTGACATAACAACTTTAAAAAAAAATTACCTGGCTTAACATGTACTCTAGATACAGCTAAAGAGATAATTGGTGAATTAGAACACAGGCTTGAAGAGATCAAAAAGCCACATGAAATATGAGGGAACAATTGAATCTCATAAGAGTGTGTGTGTGTGTGTGTGTGTGTGTGTGTAGTTACAGAAGAGAAGTAAATGGGCATAAGGACAATTCAGTACAACTGCAGAGAATTGCCCAGAACTGAAGAACCAGCCTTCAGGTAGAAGAAGGTGACTTATAAATGAGAAGGAAGAGCTAAATTTGCACAAAGGAGTTCAGCTCACACATCAGATGAGAAGCACGCTGGGAAAGGAAAACTGTTTGGAATACCAGTAAGAAACAAAGGTCAATGTCAGGCTGTCCCAAAACCTGGAGCTTGTCGTTTTGAAGCACTAACACAAAACATCCGCCAACCTAGAATTCCATGGTGGAGTAAGCTGCTGTGGACACAGACACACAAACACTGAGGAGCTGAGGTTGCAAACGCCAGGAGTCTCCACATTTGCCTGTGTGTGGAGCCTCAAAGCATAGGGATTGTGTGGATCCAAGAGAGTGTGGTCTGACCAGGCTGGGGTGGAGCCCGGGGCTTCAGAATGTCCTGATGTGACGTAACTTTGACATCCCTTGGCATGGATTCCTTAACTATTGTAGACTGAACTTTAGCAAAAGAACCCTTTCCCCCATAAAAAGCAGTGACAGTGTGTGGTGAGATCCAGCAGAGGAAGCCTTAGCATGTGACCCATTAAACACTGAACTTCCAGTGATGCCAGAATCAGAATGCACTAGACCTTCATTAAAAACAAGTGGAGATGAAAAACAAACTTATTTGGAAAATTCTGGACACTGGTATTCTAACTAATGTAGGAGGGAAGAAGACAAGAAGATTAGTGGTTCTGGACCTTCCTAACACTTCAAGCCTGTAATACAGTTCCTGAGATTGTGGTACCCCCACCCCCACACACACACACCATAAAATTATTTTCATTGCTGCTTTATAACTGTAATCTTGCTGTTGGTATAAATCATAATGTAGATATCTGACATGCAGAATATCTGATATTCAACCCCTGTAGAAGAATCATTCAACCCCCAAAGGGGTCATGACCCACAAGCTGAGAACCACACTGTTCGAGATGCTAGCCTTCACTCGGAGTAAAGTAAAAACTACGAGGTCACTTGTTTAAAAGCTGCAGATGATCCTTGAAAGAATAAAAGCTGCAGCTCTCAGCTGGTGAGAGTGGAAATAGAGATGAGTCTAGTAAAGTTTAAAAAAAAGAGAAAAGGGAAACAAAGAAACTAATAGAAAAATTGAGGCAAAATAGCAGAAAACAAAATAGGTCATGGATGTAGGTGGGAATCCCAAGAGAAGAGGCCCAGAGAGGGGCCACAGGGAGGAGAGGGGAGGGGAGGGGAGGGGAGGTGTGATCAAAGCACGTTACGTACATGTGCTAGGACGTCATCACGAAATGCATTTTGTCACATGGTTTTATTGTTTTTGTTGTTTGTTTGAGACAAGATCTTTCTATCATGTAGCTCCGAGTATCCTAGAATTCAATGTGTAGACCATACTGATCCTGAACTCAAAGAAACCCACCTGCCTCCACCTCCCTAGTGTTGGGATTAAAGATGTGCACCACCATACTCATCCCTGTTATATGTTTTTAAAAAGCATGAAAGAAAAATCCAGATGTATCAATTGTAACAATAAATATAAATGAATTAGATTCACTTTCTAAAGATAGTTTTTAACAGCTCCTAAAATTGAAGTTTTTCCTTTGATTAAAATGGGTGTGAAATCCAAAACAAAGTACCACATTCTCAAAAGAAACATGGCACACCACGGTTCAGCCGTGGGTTTTGTGCATGCTCAAGACCACAGCGAGAATCAAAAGACTAGAGGGTGCAGCTGCGTGTGGAGCCTGGGTTGGGTGAAGTGGTGCTTTTAGCTCAGTTCTCCTAAGAGTCAACAAAAAAGGCAAGGGTCCTTGAACATCAGAACTCACAGACTGGACCTGGATGTCCAGACATGGAGACAGAGGGTGAGGCAGGAATGGACCCCCAAGGCACAGCACAAGAGTGAGCATCAGTGCTAGTGACTGCAGGCCAGGATGTGCCACGAGAAAGCTGGTGCAAACAGTTATGAAGCTCTCGAATCAGCCACACCTCCACATACCTCTCCTCGATTCACAGGACCCATCCCTGAGGACAGAAGCTCCTATCCACAGCTGCATTAGAGGGAGAGACCCAGAGGCTGTGACTCTCCACCCATGAGGCTGGGCAGATGAACGAGGATGGTAACTTTTTAATGGTGTTGAGTAACACAACTTAGGCTGCACATATATGAATTCTGAGTTGAGATTTGCTTAGGTTCAAGTGGTAACATGAAAGTCAGGGGTGAGTCAAGGCAGGCCTTGCCTAAGTCCATAGCTGTGCTAGGCTGCCACCAATGAGCATGCTTAAAGAGACAGGGAACAAAAATTAGGCCCACTAAATCACAGCGTGGAACGCTCCACATTTTGTTATATAATGCTTGGCCCTACGCAAGTTGTGACAGACACACCCTAAGTGCAGGGAAACAGGAAGTGGGGGGAAGGTGCTGTAGATAACGAAAATAAAGCACACACTTAGTGGCTAAACACAAGAATGCTCGGGTGGCTTTATGGGTATTATATCAAACAGATTTTACTGCAAGAAGTGTGGTTAGAGATGAAAAAGATCAAAGTGGTTATTCTAGGAAGACTGGCAGCCCCCAACCCACGCACAGCTCAGAAACTGACACAGCTGAGAGAAGTGAGCAAACCTATAGCCAGAGGAAAATGCTTTGTTACATTCTCCTTGCTAACAGATGAGTTAAGCTTTCAAAGTACCCGGAAGAACAGAAAACGTCGAGTCCCATAATGTACGCTATTATGCACCTCACAAATACACATTTTTTTCCAAACACACATACAACTTTTTTTAAAAAAAAAAAAAAATATTGGCCACATACATAGTGGATCAGAAAGGAAGTCTTGGGGGGAAAAAATCTCAAGATTTAAAAATATGCAGTCAACTTAGAAATAAAAGCTCAAAGCCAGCTAAAACGTACCCATACATTTGGAAACCAAATAACACTGTTAAATAATTCATGGGTCTGGAAGAAATTGTAATGGAGCTTATGAACACTGAGAAGCGAGTTTTCAGTGAAAGAACTACGCAGAACAACTGTGGCCTGCAGACAAGGGCATCCGACAGGGAATTTAACAGGAAATGTACACGAGCATTAGGAAAAGAGAATAGTTTAAGTCAACGAGGTAAGGGTTTAGAAAGGTAGACGGATAAATAAGTATAAAACATAAAACAGTAAGAACAAGCATTATTGAAAAAACTAAATAAAAATTAGAATGTAGAAACAAAACTGAGCACGTTAGAAACTCGTTATTAATAAGCAAAAATAAACAAAAGGCCCAGGACCGGTATACTTGAAATAATATATGTGGTTGGCATTTTCTTTTAAAAATTAAAATTCTGAACCTTCTATTTCAACTACTCTGTTCAGGAGCTAGAAAAAGGTAAAAAACCATCTGCACCATGAGTCAAGCTCCCTATGGCTGCAGAGCATAATGCAGGAGACAGGGGGAAAGGAAAAGCAGGCTTCACAAACCCAAACAAGGGCAAGTGAGAGGGCTCAATCAGCAAAGGTGCTTGCTGCCAAGCCTGATGACCTGGGTTCAATCCCTGGGACCCTGTCACAGGGTGAAAGGAAAGAATCACTCCCTCTGCCTCCACACACAGGCACTGTAGCATGTATACTGTATCTATCTATCTATCTATCTATCTATCTATCTATCTATCTATCTATCTGCCTATCTATCCATCTGTCTATCTACCTATCTACCTATCTCTATCTCTCTCAATAAAAATTAATACAAGAAAATTAGAAACAAAATCTCAGACATAAATAGTGCATGCACACACACAAATAAATAAAAGTTAACACAAGGAAATTTAAAACAAATTCCCAAACACAATACTAGCAAATATAATCCTAAGATTCATTGGACACCATAAATCCTGGTAGAGAGAGATGCACCAACACACTCAGCAATGGCTCCACATTAAAGAATCTGGTGTATGACGCAACCAGCTGTGAGAACAGATGAAGGAAAACCACTTGATGATCTAAGCGGACACAAAGCAAATGCCTGACAAAAGTTAGCATTCATTAGTGATGAGGGGATATTGCTGAACATTCGGGATGGAGGGCAAGTTCTTCCTCTATTACTAGATATTGAACCTTCAATGGACATTCTGAAGCGGTTGCTACATGTTCTCTTAAAATTCCATTTGCCACTGGGGAAAAGACAGATTCTCATTTTAAAAAAAGGGGGGAGCCTCAAAAGACCAAAGAAAGGGGGCATGGGGAGATGAGGAGCTGTTCCCAATTAGAGGGGGCTGAGGAGTGACAGCTAAATGCAATGTGTGACTTTTTATCTTTCTTGTGGGGCCAGAGATGGAACCCAGGGCTTCGCACATGTTAAACAAATGTTTAAACCCTGAGCCAACTCCCCAGCTCCAGCGTGGTGGCTTTTGATTGGCTCCTGAATCAAGAAAAAAAAAAAAAAAGGACCCACAGTATAGGATCTTATGGAGGAACCGTTGTCCTTCTCTCTGAATATCTGTCACATCATTGATGACAGTGTCATCAATGCTAATCTTCCCCGGGCTTCATTATATGCTAAGCGACCTCACTCTTAGACTGCATTAGCTTAAATACTTAGGATAAAATATGAGGAGATCTCCTTCTCAAAGGGGAAGGGGAGGGGAGGGGAGGGGGGGGGAGGGGAGGGGAGGGGGGGGAGCGGAGAGGAGCTGTGGGAGAGAGGAACTGGAAAGAGAAAGGGCTGTGATCAGGATGTAAAATGAATAAATAAATAATAGAAAAATGAAAATAAAAAAGGCTAAAAAATATCATGATGTCTGTAGACAATTCTCCAGTGGCTTAGAAATGATAATAAAGAATAAGATGGCCAAATGTTAATAACTGCTCATTATAGGCAAAAGGTTTGTAGATGTTTATTCTGCATATGTATCATAGTTTGGGAAAGGGTCATGGTAGAAAGTTGGGAGATGCTTTTCTATCTTGACTTTGCACATATCTGGTACTGGGGATTGAACCTGGGACCTTGTGAATGCTAGGCAAGTGCTCTGCCATGGAGCCACTAAACCCTAAACCCACTCCTCCTTTTACTTATTTGACAACAAGGTCTGGTTTACACAGTCCAGACTAACCTTGAACTTACTCTGTATCCCAGGAAGACCTTGGAATTAAGGTCCTCCAGCTTCAGCCTCTGAAATGGCTGGGATTATAGGCCTGTGTGACCAGGTCCTGCTGTCTCCATGGCTGTAAAGGAGGAAAGTGAAGAAGTTCTGGTTTGCCCTAGATTCACAGGGTTCTGAAATTACAGTCAATGGAACTACATAAGCACAAGAAAGTTAGAGAAGAAAATATGTTTCCATACTTCGTAACATTAGAAAAACTTTCTAAGAATACAAAATAACGCCATAACTCCTTCTACAGGAGTGGTCACCACCACGCCTTACAACCCAACATTCAAATGGAACGTAAAACTGAAGGAACCCGTCTAAAGTAGGTTCAAGGTCTGCACAAAGAGCAGCAAACTTTCCTATGAGACACAAGGAGAGCTTACGGCAATGAACAGCGCACTCACAAACAGGAAAACACTAAGCCATGAAGATGCTGTTTCTCCACAAGATCGTCAACTTCCATTCCCACTAGAGGCCTAGTGCTCTCCTGGAACAGTGCAAGTTTCTCCTCACGCTAACAAGCATGAGAGTGATCGGCAGTTCAAGAAAGACCCTGACTCTAAACTGATAACAGAGCTACCATATTAGCCAAGATTTTCTAGACTCTCTAGGACTCTAGAGCAGTGGGTCTCACCCTTCCTAATGCTGTGACCCTTTAATACAGTCCCTCACGTTGTGGTGACCCCCAACTATAAATTATTTTATTGATACTTCATAACTTTAAATTTGCTCCTGCTATGAATCGTAAATGGGGGCCGAAGAGATGGCAAAGCAGTTAAGAGTGCTTTCCGCTCTTACGAAGGACCAGAGTTCAATTCCCAACACCCAGTAGGTTGGTCCACTACTGCCTGTAACTCCAGCTCCAGGTGATCAATGCCTTCTTCTGACCTCCATGGACATCCACACATATGTGTGGAATATACTCACTCAGACACATGTGTACACTTAAGCAAAAATAAAATTACAATCCTTTTAAAAAATTATTTTTGAGGCACGGTCTCACTGTGTAACCCAGAACTTGTTATATAGATCAGGCTGGCCCCAAACTCAGAGAAATCCATCTGTCTCTGCACCCCAAGAGATGGATTAAAGGTGTATGCCACAAACCTTCCCAGGGGAGAGAGAGAGAGAGAGAGAGAGAGACAGAGAGAGAGAGAGAGAGACAGAGACAGAGACAGAGACAGAGACAGAGATCAATAACAAAGATATATATTCCACCAAAGACTTTGTTTGCAGATAAGGGATGCAAAAAAAAGTTGCCCCACAACCACAAGCAAACACTCCAGGACCTCAGGGTAGACCTGAAGCCAGTGAGAACATTGAGCCTGCTCTATATCCAGTTAATTCCTATACAGTGGTGGCTGTGATAGTTCACTCTATAAACTAGGCGTGACAAGAGACGTATTTTAATAAGAGAGCAGGTTGGTGATAGCAACGTACTCTTATGAAGTCATAAGAGCCACTGCTCTTGGTCCATTAAATCAAAAAAGGATCACGAGAACACAAGCGCTTCGATAGCTGAAGGGCTGGCTACTGGTGACTAATTGGTCGGTGCTGTACACTGTGTGAAAACACTGGACAAAGGGATGACTCATATCCTGGGTGAGACAGGGCAGGGTAAGCACGAGATGTCATCACACTAGGCAGAGCAACACATAAATTAAGATTTATTAATTGCTTGCTTCTGGAATTTTCCATCCAGCATATTCTGACTGGAGCTGGCCACAGGTAACTGAAATCACGGGGAGGCAAACCCATGCATGAGAGAAGACTATTTTATGGATACAGGGATGAGCAAATGAATGGTAGAACAGGGGGAAAAGGCAGAAAGAACTTCCTGTGTGTGCAAAGGTCATGTGACCAATATATCACTTGCCTATGACGACACTTAACATATTGAAGGAAATGGACCCCTGTATGCCATTCACAAAAATATCATGATAACTCTGATAACTCTCAAGCCCGAAGAGACCCGCCACCTCAAGGAAAAAAGCAGCCGTAATTTTAAAAATTCAAGCATGGATTGTCATCTTAGTCTCACAGCAGGGAATGTCGTCAAATGACCCTTGCAATGGCAGCCACACTGGGCATTGTGGGTTGAAGGAGCCACAGAGCATGCGCTGAGCAGCTGACTCCCCTGAGTCCTGGGAAGCTGCTGATACTCTGTCACTGTTCTGTTTAACTTCTCCCCTGCTCAGAGAGAGCAGTGATGGGGGAAGGGGAAGGAGGAAAAAGGCACACACACACAGAGCAGCCTCAGTAAGGACCAACAGGAAATTACAAATGAACAACAGAGCTAAGCGGCAGGCATTGGTCCCACTGTTTTCTCTCCCAAGCCCAGATCTCCAAGTACGCCCACAAAGGGAGTGGCCAGGGTCCCCTGGGTCTCAAATTTGCACACAGTACCTGGGGACAGGAGACTGTGGTGCAGGAACTAAGAAGTTGGTGAGAGAAAGCATGGGTTAAGAGTGGAATGAGAGGAAGGGGAGTGCCCAGGGAAACTGAGGCAGTGGCTCCACTGGGAAGGCCATTGTGCTTGACGGTGGGAAATGTCAGCCATACTGATGAGCCAGTTGCCATACTGGAGATCCAGAGGCCATACTAGAGAGCCAGTCTGGTGGCCCAGGGGTCTTGGGTTCTGCAGTGCCTGTGGTCCAGTCTGAATGTAGAGGTTAGACTATGTTTGCTCTGGGTTACTCTACGCTATATGCAATGGTGGCTTTCAGGTCATGCCTTTTTCTGGATTGACTGCTTTACAAAGTAGCTGTTGGTACAATTTTAAGTGCAAATGAAGATACAGAGTGATCTTATAGCTTGTTTGTAAACATAGATATCGTGACGTGCCCAGCTCCACCTATAAGGCATGAACCAGTACAGGCCTGTGCCCAAAGGAGAACTTGGGAGCATGTGGACACTTGGGTATATGAAAACCATGTCAAGAAGACCAAGACACCTCCTGCAAGATGGCTCAGAGGGTAGAGGTGTTTGTTGTCAACCTGAGGACCTGAGTCCAGTCCCCACATCATGGAAGGGGAGAACTGATTCCTGCAAGCTGTTCTCTGACCTTCACAGACACACATGCCATGGCACACATGAACAAACAGGCACAAATAGAAAAACACACACAAAATAAACGTGAAAAGGCATGTTATCAAGCACAGGTCCAACAGAGCATGTAACACCTTTACCTGGACCCTGTAAAAAAGAAAGACACCTAACCCTCCCTGTGGTGTCAATAGCCTGACCAATCTGCTGTCTGACAGTTGACATGAAAAGCAAGGAACCAACACTTACAAGACTATCAGTTGTCCCCAGGTCTTCAGTGTGATACCCACTACTTGACCTGGCCCACTCAAACTGCCTTCCCATCCATGCATCCATGCGTCCATGCATCCATGCGTCCATGCGTCCATGCGTCCATGCGTCCATGCGTCCATCCGTCCATCCGTCCATCCGTCCATCCGTCCATCTGTCCATCCATTCATCCACACATCCACCCATCCATTCATCCACACATCCATCCATCCATCCATCCATCCATCCATCCACACATCCATCCATCCATCCATCCATCCATCCATCCATCCATCCATCCATCCGTCTTTCTGCCAAGACCAGTTCCTTCACTTCTCCCAATAGAGACCCATATTTCTGCCCTCTGGGGCTGGCTCCTAGTGTCTCCAGGACTTTACCAACTGAGTTCATTAGTATCCTGTCTGATAGCCACCTGAACTGATGCCCATCATTAACTGGCTACCTCTTAATCTAGTGATGTCTCTTTAAACTCTTCAAAGTCTATAAGGTCACTCTATGACCCACATATATGTGCATATACAGATGTATGTGTGTCTGCATCTATGAAAGTGTCATCCGAGGGCTAATATTCATATAAAGATCGGAGTACAACCTGTGGTTGCCCATCAGCGGCTATCAGGAGAAAGGTAGAGCTGTGCGGTGAATTGCAGCCCACATAGCTGGTGAATTTATACTTTGGAAAAATAGAAACATGTGCCCTGGTGTCCTGATATAGATGCTCACGACATTCAGCCTCTGACCTCAGACTTGGGTGAGGCGCAGCTGTGTAAGTCCTGGATCTCACAGAGGTTCCCTTTCTTCAGCTCCAGTCCACTCACTGACCCTGCCTTCAACTCACAAGAGCCAAATGGAGCACAAGGTATGGATGCTAACATTCCTGGGATAAAGAAACCAGTGATACTCTCCAGGGACCAAGGCCCCCTGGCTCACCATTAGTATAGCATGACCCCTAATTCTCCTCCCATTTATGTCCACTCAAGGGATGGGCATGTGGAGCCTGCAGCTCACAGTGAGTGGGTTCCTTGGGGCCCTGCTAGCTGCACCTGACCAAGTAGAGTGAATACATGGATGTATTAAAATCATATCCAATATAATCAGGACAACAGGATGGAGCCAGGGTAAAGGTGTCAGGGACCAGCCTACACATCTAAGTCAACTCCATGGGACCACATGGTGACTGGAGAGGCCCAACTCCCACAAGCTACCCTCCACACAATAGGCACTGGAAAAAATATCTAACCCCCAAGTGCCTAAGATGCCAGGCAGACAGAGGCCACCACTGAAGGCACATCTTGCCCTGCAGACATGGTCCTCTTCTGAAAAGGCCTCTGCCCATGTGACAGGTGTCTGGTCATAGCAGGAAAAGCTTTTCAGAAATTAACTTCTGAGAGTGGGATCCTGAGGGCTAGAGACTGGTGACTCTGGAGGGGGCAGCTGAGCCGGCCAGAGGACAGGAAGTGAATGGACACATTTGTCCCTTTCAAAGTATTACCACAGAAGAGCTATGCCCTCAGTCAAGTCTTTCCAGGGAAAGCCCCATCCCCAGCTCCCCCAGGGTTCCCGTCAGCATTCCTAATTATTTTCCGCAGCTGTCTGCTGAGATGGCTCCCGTTAAACCTTAATCTCCCGCATGTGGCCTCCTTCTGGGCCAAGGCTTTCGGCTAAAAATAAAAGCTACTCATCAACAAATACTTCAAGATTGACTTGTTTCCTGAGCACGCTGGAAAGCAGCTTGCACAGCCACGCACAGCGACACGCCACGGGTAACGAAGTATTAAATTCAATGACACTTGAGAACATACGCTCCTTTGGGGCTGCTCTTCGTGTGTGAGACTTAACGGGCTCTGATCATGGAGCATCTGTGCTTCTGACAGAGAGCACACAGCCTCCGGGTGGCTGGGGTCCTCCCTCCCAGCCTAACCTCTCTGTACCATAGGTCTTAGTTTGGATTCAGCACCATAACCGAAAACAGCTTGGGGAAGAAAGGGTTTATTGGCTTTTTGCATCCCAATCACAGTACATTATGAGGGCAGGGCAGGGCAGGGCAGGAACTCCAGGCTAGAACCTGGAGGCTGGAGCTGATGCAGAGGCCATGAAGGAGTGCTGCTTACTGGCTTGTTCCCCATAGCTTGCTCAGTTACTTTTCTTATAGAACCCAGAAGCACTCTCCTATGGGTGGCCCCACACTTACTGGCTGACCCTCCCACACCAATCACAATTTTAAAAAATATTCCTCCCACAGACTTGCCTACAGGCCAATCTGATGTAGGCAGGTTTTTGGGGTTTTTTTGTTTTTGTTTTTGTTTTTGTTTTTCAGTTTCAGTTTCCTCTCCCAGATAATCCTAGCTTACGTCAAATTAAAAACAAATAACAACAAATCTAACCAGCATGCCACAATTTTACACAGCACCTGCCTCCTACAGGGTCAGCCGCAACTATTCCACCTGCCAAAGTGTGCACCCCTTGGCAGGCAAGTCTAACTTCATGCATCGTTACTCTGATGTTAGGCAATGAAATGTCTAGCCACACCCATACAATGGTGAAAACAAAGACCAAAAAAACCAAGGCCAAGCTCCCCTGTCACCCCATGCAGGTCCAAGTGCTTTTTCTAAGGAGTTGGTCCCCACTGGCTTTCATGCGTCTCTGGACTTGGGCTCACAAGCTCAGTGAAAGCCAGGGTTTGACCTCGCTGATGCTCTAGCATCTGAAGTCTTTAAATCCAGTCTACTCCCACCTGGCCTGGACCAACACCTGAGGCAGGCCTATACTGAGGGTAGGTGACAAGTCACCAAATGGTAAGCCTTTGCCTTTCCTTTATTTTTATTTACAGATTGAGGTTCCTTTTAGCTTTGTGGTATGTGCTGAGTTCTCTTCTCTCCTAGGTAGTTTGAATCCTGGAGGGCGACCCCTTAGAGTTCCACCCTGCTCCAAATGGGCAAATTGAGTCATGGAGGAGTTAGATGTGACTGACACACTGAAGGGGTCAGGGTTAGAGATCGCACCAGAGCCTGAGGCTGAATTTAACACAGGCAAACAGAAAAAATAAACAAAATTTATAGACCATGGGATGGCAATTAACTTCAGAGAGAACAAAAAATATCCACCAGAAAGAGAGATGTGGTTTTGGTATCACAGAAGCTTTGACTGTGGAGAAGAGCTGTGTGATCGGAATAACAAACTCCAAATTTGATTTGGCCAAGAGCTGGGAAGACTCAGACAGCAATCAGTGGTAAGAGACTGTGGGGTCATGAAGACTCGTTTCACTCAGTGCTGACTAAACCCAGGCTTCCTGCATGTTAAGCAAGCACACTGCCAACTGAGCGACATCTCGGCCCTGTTTTCCATGTGTCTCTAAATAAACCATCCACTGACTCTGTGTGGTGGAAGAGAGTATTCCTGAGCCACACCCGGTCCCTAACTACTGTGTGCCAAGTGGACTCTTTTCATAGCTCCCAGTGAGATGGAATTTGGTGTTTGTTACTCTGATCACGTAAACTGTTTTCCACACTGAGAGATCTGCTTCCCGGGAGCTGAGGTGAAAGGTGTCTTACCACCATCTGCAGCCCACCTTACGTTTTAACTGAGAAATGAAGACTCAGAAGACAGCACTGAAGGTTGAGTGTACAAAGAAGCTTGGACAGATAAGAAGGCCAGTCCAGATATGATGAGGATGGTCTTTGAAAGGGCTGCAGTCATCCTCTGGTAACGGTTGCGGGAGGTGGGGAGGGGGCTGAGACAGGGGTGTGGGGAAGGTTGTGACACAGTGGTGCTTTTGCTCTTTTAACATCAAAAATAATTAAAATGCCTAGGCACATAGGATTCAATCACACATTTTGATAGACCCAGATGATGAAGCTGTGTGGAAGGCCAGAACCGATTCCTGAATGTCACCCTCATGTTGTGGTGACCCCCAGCCATGAGATTATTTTTGTTGCTGCTTCATAACTGTAGTTTTGCTACTGTTATGAATTGTAATGTAAATATCTGTGTTTCCTGATGGTCTGAGGCGACCTCTGTGAAAGGGTCCTTCAACTCCCAGGGGAACGGAAACCCCCGGGTTAAGAAACACTTTGCGATGGCCTCCACATACCTGCTGTGGCGTGTGCACGCACAGACACACACACAGAGACAGACACCCACACACAGTAATTAATTAATTGAAAACAGGCTTGTCTGTGACTCAGCAGTGGAAAGTGGGTAGAGTTCTGTGGACAGCATCGGCAAGTGCAGCCTCTGGAGGTGTTCTGTGTTGTCAATTACAGTGCTGAGGGGAAGGTGACCTGGAAGTCTGCTTGTGGGCAGATTCTAGAGCTACCTTGGAGGTGGAGGAGAGCATTGTAGAAGCTTTCTTATCCCTAAGACTGAGTTGGAGACCCCATCTGAACCTCTGAGCTGTTTCAAGGCTGCTGTGTGGGAAGTCTGAGAGGCATAGCTCTGCCCACTGTTTCTTCGGACCAAGGGCAATCAGGCTTAATGCCTCACACATGGCTGCTGGCCAGCTTCCCTCTTTCCTCTCTTCCTCTCCCCACCAGCTCACTCCTCCTCTCTGACCCACCCCCTCAATTCCCAGGGTGAAGTACACAGTTACTTTCCCCTCCTTCCTAAGGTCATTGAAGGCATTATCAGCCCGCTATTTTAAATTATTGAAGATGCTTATGCGTAAAGGAAACGTTATCCATTAAGTTCATATACTGGTTCAAAAACCCTTCGCTTATTACGAATCTCTGACAGGGGTTCAAAGCCCCAAGGAACTGGTCTGGAATAGAAAGGCAGGTGTTGAGGCTCTCAGAATATGACTGAAGCTGCCACCTTGGTCAGTGTTCAGCCCAGAAAATCACCCTGCTGTCTCAAGTGAGTGCATGCTTCTCTTAGATGTACTCTTCAGTGACTGTCAGACACCCCACTTACCCCTGAGAGGCTCAGAAATCCAAGGCTTCTGCTAGAATAAGTGCTGCAACTCATGAGGCAATCAGGTCCAGGCTGGACCACTAGGCCAGCACACCAGCACTCTGAGTTCAAGACTGTAGGAATCTGGACTCCAACAAGCCAGGAGTGGATCCAAGCCTACAGGGGTCTGCACCTGGAAAGGTTCCCCTAAAGTCGCCTTATACTTGGGTTGTAGCGGGACATTTGCCTCCACAGAGGCTAAGTGAAGCTTTGATTTATTTAAAAAATTACAAGAATACTAGGGTTTTTTCTTTTAAGAGTTTCTATGAACAGAAGGCAAATGAGGAGGCCCAGTGGGTGAGGGAGGAGGAGAAACTGACTGATGTGTCAGTTGCTTCTATGTCACTGACACAAGAAGCCTGTGGACGAAAGACTGGCTTGGGATCACCGTTTCAGAGGGTTTCAGTCCCCTTCAGAGATGCTCTCCTAGTGAGCTTTAACTGTCAACTTCACCTAGACTCACCCAAGAAGGGAGTCTCAGTGGAAGGGTTGCCCAGATGAGGTGCCCCCACCCCCCCAGTGGGCATGTCTATAGGGGATTGTCTTGATTATTAACTGATGTAGGAATATCCAGCCCACTCTAGGTGGCTCCATTCCCTGAGCAGTCCTAGGCTATAAAAGTCAGCTAAGTATGAGCCTTTGAGCAAGCCAGCAAGCTTCTTCCCTTCATGGTTACTGCTATACTTTCTTGGCTATGAGTGAGCTCCTTGCAGAAATAATGCAGTGTGCATCAGCAAGCAAACCTGCCTTGACTGCCCCTAATGATAGATTGTATAACCTGCAAACTGAACTAAACCTTCTCCTCCCTTCCGTAGCCTTTGGTCACAGTGTTCATCATAACAACAGGATGAAACTAGAATCTAGTGTCAGCGGGGAGGGGTGGGAGAGGGGGAGGGATCATTCTTAACTGTGCAAACATTGAAAACACAAGCCTGCAGGACCCACTGCAGATTCAAGTGTGGCAGTGGTGGTGGATTTGCTTTGGACTGGTGGGAGATGCTGTGAACAAGGTAGACCGCCGGGCAACACTGTGAAGGTGTTTACCACCATTAAACAGTATCTTCTATTTGATGTCACGTGACCCTCATCTCAACCAGTGGTGTTGTAAATCATATCAAAAGCTCCTCTGGGCCACATACAGGTTGGGACAAAACAAAGCATGACATTGGTGCCCCCGGGTTTGTCCTCTCCTGAATTGCTCTTCAGTCATTGAGTGACCTGGAACAAAGGTATCCACCTATTGCATTAAACAAAGCCCTGAAAGTTGATTTTTTAAAATTATCTGTATTTTTTTTTCCTGATCAATAAAGTGATACTTGAATTTTTCGAAACACACGGATAATAGAGAATATAGAAACAGCCTCTGATTCCACAGTGAGAGAGTCCTCTCACTCTGCAGAGTATGTCCTTCCAACCCTTTGTTCCCCCACCCCCATCTCCACACCTTTATTTAATCACTTCTCTGTTTTGGCCTCTGACTCTGACGGGCTCCTCCTCCAGGCCTCTTGGGAAGCATTTCCCAGTATGGGGGCCAGAGGATTAGAAAGGTCATGGAGTCGCCTGCCATGAAGACTTTCTCTTAAAACCCTAGGTTTCTGTGTTTCTTCCTTTGTCTTCATTTTGATGAAAACAATACCAGGCCAGCACCTCCTGTGAGGCATCTGTTCATTTTCTCTTCTTTGACTTTCAGAAGGCTTAAGGCATGACTCATCCTCTCTCTCTCTCTCTCTCTCTCTCTCTCTCTCTCTCTCTCTCTCTGTGTGTGTGTGTGTGTGTGTGTGTTCACGTGTGTGTGCGCGAGTGCATCTGTACAGTGAAGCAAACTGAAAGGGAAGAGGGTGTTTACAAAGCGGATAGACTGAAGTAGCTTAGGCTACAGCACGCAGGCACACAGTTCAGTTGAAAGAAGCCAACAGGAGAAGTCCATGTACTGCTAACTCTACAGAAGCTAACTCAGGTCCACCCTCTCTATGATGGGAACACAGCAGGCATCACGGGCTTCCTATGAGGCATAACAGACCTCAGACCCACCTCTCTCCAGGCCCTGTTTTCTTCTTTGCAAGCCCCCTCTGCTTGCCAGTGACCTCCTCACACACCTCACAAGCAGAATAAGACAGTTCAGTTTCCTGACCCCAAGGGGCAGCTGGTGAGATCCTCCTCCACAGATCAGGGGCTAAGTCTCCCTTGAGGGACAACAGATTTCCTAAGATGGTAACTCCCCAGTGGGTGGTGGAGAGTAAGACATAACCAGAAACAATAGCTGGGCAGTTTAGTGCCCAGGTCTCTTCGGTGACCGTGACCTTGTGAAGGAAAGAGGAAGAGACAGTAGAGGAGAGCGCTTTAACAGCACAGCACCTTAGTCCCATGCCCACCTAAGCTTTAAGATCCAGGTTTCCCAGCTCAGAATAATTAATATAAAGTCTGCAGACTCTATCTTTGTACATCTGTGTGTCCAGATGTGTATCTATGGGTGCCAGTCTGACTTCACGGGGGAAGCAGCCAGATCCTCCAGCTGGGTGAGGAACCATGTCTGAAAACCAGGACTCACCACATGCTTCCAAGTAATTCCACCCTGGCTGTGGAAGCCAAGAGAAAAACTACAGTCACTAAAGAAAGTCTTGAACATTCCACAAGCGGGCCCACACCTCTCCAATACTGAGAAGCCTCTGCTGGGGTCTTAGCACAGGATGGGGAGCACGGAGCAGATAGGAGAAAGGAAAGGAAACATCAGCTGTGGCCTCCTGACAAACTACAGAAAGGAGGATTTTGGTGACCTCATGTGCTGTGTGTGTGTGTGTGTGTGTGTGTGTGTGTGTGTGTGTGTGTGTGTGTGTTGGGGGATATGTTGCATATATATATGATTGTGTGTGTAAAAGAGAAAGACTGTGTGTGGTATGTTGTATATGTGTATGTGAGAGAGAGAAAGGAGAGAGAGAGAAAGAGAGAGAGAGAGAGAGAGAGAGAGAGAGAGAGAGAGAGAGAGAGA
>JANHMN010000017.1:12305557-12362388 GCA_030674055.1 Rhabdomys pumilio
ACACACACACACACACACACACACACACACACACACACACACACACAACATGAATACAGGAGGGGAAAGATTTAGGGTGGGGAAGGGGACTTTTGAGGAACAGAAGAGAGAAGTGAATATTGTTTAAGGGAAGAAAAAGTCTCATTATGAATATTTAACTTTATGTAGTGAAATACTCTAATATTTAAAATGTTTAGGTATTTAAAGACTGTTCAGTGAATTGTCTATTACATTGATTTTTAGGTACTTACCTTTTATATTTACCCATCTGTCCGGCTGCTATTTTCCCTTCCTGATGGCTTTCTGCTCTGGTCATTATGACTCTTTCTCTTGACTGTTGTTTGGCTGCGTTCTTGCTTCCTTTTAGAAATGTTGCAGTTCTACCTCAACTCCCCTTATTTTCATCTTTGCTGACCTCCAAGGATGGGTAGTTGTATGTATATATGTATGTGTGTGTGTGTGTGTGTGTGTGTGTGTGTGTGTATGTGTGTGTGTATGTATATGTGTATATATGTATGTGTGTATGTATGTATGTGTGTATGTTTGTGTATGTATGTGTGTGTATGTATGCATGTGTATATGTATGTGTGTATGTATGTATGTAGTATGTGTATATATGTATGTGTGTGTATGTATGCATGTGTATATGTATGTGTGTATGTATGTATGTACGTATATATGTATGTATCTACGTTTGTGTGTGTATGTATGTGTATATGTATGTGTGTGTATATATGTATGTATGTATGTATGTATGTATGTATGTATCTACGTTTGTGTGTGTGTGTATGTGTATGTATGTGTGTGTATATATGTATGTATGTATCTACGTTTGTGTGTGTATGTGTGTATGTAATGTGTATGCCCATCAACCACTAACTGAGGACCGAGTATTCAAATATGTGAGTATAGGGGAGGGCCTTCTCATCCAAACCACCATAGTGTACACACATATATGTTCCATATGTGGGAGAAGGTGTGGCATTATATTTGTCTTTCTGGGTTTGGTTCATATGGTAGTTTACAGTTCCATCTATTTGCCTTCAAATGTCTTAATTTTCTTCTTCTTGCTGAGAAGCAAAACACAGAAGTATCTGCCACGAATGTTATTTATATTTATATTTATATTTATATTTATATTTATATTTATATTTATATTTATATATTTGAAAACCTAAATCAACTAGTACTTTTCTAAAAAAGTGCAATATGCCACAGTGAGCTGTTAGAACCTTGAATGTGAGCCACAGTTGAAATAAATTATAAGATGCTTGTTGGATTTTGAAAAGCTAACACTGAGAGACAGGGGTTCTTAAAAATATTTTATAGACGAGGAAACTGGCAACCTCCAACTTCTATGGTGAATTCATAGAAAGTCCAGATTTTAAAACCAGAGTTTATTTGTAGTTTATTCTTTCCCTCAGTAAAGAGTTACTTAAGACTTTTCGACTTACAATAAACTTACTATCCACGAGCTCTTTTCTTTCTATAATGAGAATTATAAAATCAAAAACAAATTACATTCTTATTTTTTGTGAAATTGACTTCCTATTTATAGATCTTTAAATCCTGTTTTTCTAGAAGCATAGCCACATTTGCAAATCCCAGCTTTGTAGAATAAACAAGCAAGACAAAACAGACTCTTTATCACATGTGTGCAGGCAGTAGCGGTCAAAGCTACAGCCATGGAAAGTCTGAGCGTCCGCACCAGTGGGTAACTCATGAACATCTGAAGGCATTTACTTAAAAGCTCTTCCCAAAGATGTCTCCTACTGGTTGATATCTTCAACATGCCCATTTGATTTTTTTTTCCAAGTGGACCTCAGTATTGCGTAGGAATTGAAGGCAAAGGATTTGAGGTGAATTCATAAATACTGAGGTATTCCATGTGTGTGTCCTTGTTTTCTGAGACTTTCCTGACCTGGTTATGTGTGTAGGAAACTCTATTCTCCCTTCTGCTTGGTGCTTAGTATGATGTGTCCTGTTGACATGGAGCAGGCGCCGGAGGAAACGCTGAGTCTTGGTTCTATGGAAACTTTGGCTGGGATAGGAGCGTCTAGAAGGTGACCCAAGGGTTGGTTCCCGGAAGCCATCAATGATCTTCCCCAACCCCCACCTCAGGACAGTGCTGTCTGAGGCTAGACCTGTTTGGTAAAGTATAAGAAAGAAATCACCACGAGCATCACTGGAGAGACCTAGAGAGTCTGCAGGACAATACACACCCTTCTTCCTCTCATGGTCTCACAGCTGAGAGCTAGACAGACTTTAACATGCCAGACTTTAACGTGCCAGAGCTCAAAAAGTCAGGGGGTATGCATATGATGATTTAATAGAAGTTTCTGAAAACATGGAGCCACTCCATAAACCTTTCATTCAACTCTCTCATTTAAAATATAAACTCTGGCCTGGTGAGCTGGCTCAACGGTTAAGCTGATCTTTCAGAGGCCCTGGTCTCAGTTCTCAGAGCCTCCCATGGAGGCTCACATATGTCTGTAACTCTTATTCCAAGGGATTCAATGCCTTCCTCTGGTCTTCTTAGGTATTACATGCATATGGTAAGGGGGCCATACTTGTAAGCATACACATAAAATAAAATTGATTTTTTTTTTAAGATTTAAGTTTAGGGCTGGCAAGATAACTTAGTGAGTGAAGGGGCTTGTCACCCAGCCTGACAATCTGAGTTTGAGCTCAGGTTCCACACAGTGGAAGAAGAAACTGACTCCCACAGGGTACCTCTGACTTGGATGTGTGTGCCACTGCAGCCTTCTCCCGACTCTCACAACGTTGCACATTCTAGATTTTAAGTTTACTTCTCTGCCCTAATTTGCAAAGGCGCTCCCTGAAAGTTTGACAATCACATGTACTAAAGGAACTAGAGCCGTGGGGGAGCATTTCCAAGGCGCTATACAGAAGCCAGGGAAAATAGGCCCAGTCAGGTACACCACGTTCCCATTTCCTTCCATGAAAACTCCAGATACTTTTCTTTCTCCAAAATAAAATAAAAAGGTGCTGAATTTTCTCTCCCATATTACAAAGGTCTTCAGCATCTGACTTGAAAGGTTTTCTGGTCCCTTGTAAACATCAGCTGATGATCCTTTGCAGACAGGTGCCTTGAGATGGAGGTGGGCCAAGAAATCTCACTCAGAGCCAAGCGTTATAGCCTGTGCCTATCATTTGAGTATTCTGTAGTCTGAGACAGAGGATTTGCCCAGAGTTTGAGACTACCTTAAGGCCACATAGTGAGTTCAAGAGTAGCCGTAGGCTGCACAGCAAGATTCTGTCTCAAAACATATGACCTGATAAAAACAATCCAGGAAGGCTGTGAAAGTTGGGTATAGACCTGAGCTGAGAGGTGTCACCAGGGCAAGTGTCCTCTGGGCCTAGCATCTCATCAGGCTACCAGAAAACAAGAAAGTCTATCTTGAGTGAGATCACCTGCAGGCATCTGTACCTCAGAGGAGAGAGTTCGAGGCTCCTGGCACACTCCTGGTTTCTCTTCAAAGAGCCCAGAGAACTTTCCCAGCTGGTGGGGGAGTGAATTCAGCTTTCCCTGCTTAAGCGGCTGGGCCCTGCAGTTTGTCCCCACCCTCTGGTTGTCCTTGCTCCTCTGTGAGACAACACTTGGCCTGCTCAGCCCTTCAAACCACCAAAGCCAACCGTCTGTGGGCTGTTTGTGATGTGCATGGTTAAATACTTCCCTCGGTTTTGAGACACGGAACTCTGTGTCTCACATGGATGCATACCAGATGTGGCAATCAGCTGGCTAGCACTGCTGCGTAGCATGTTCTGCCACCCAAGAGCAGCCCGCAGAGGCAGGTGCTGATGAATCCGTGCCTCAGTTTCTCCCGATGGATGAGTCCTGGGCCTTTGGATGGGAATCTCCATTTCTTAGATGTATATGTGTCTTAGATGTATATGTGTCCCAGGGTGGAGGCGACATGAAGGATAGGTGTCTGGTGCCTACCAGACAGCACCTCCCCCTCTGGCAGAAGAGATCTCTGCCAAGAACATGAAGCCAAGACATGGACCCCACATGTGTCAAATGTCACCTGGTAGATCTGGGAGCCCCTAACGATCCAGCCTTAGCTCAGCAGATGTGGTGCATGGCACTACCTACCACACACAAGCCACTCCGGGAAACAGCACCATCCCCATCGCCCCCTAGGGTAGTGCTGTCACCCCAAGTTTCATGGCTGCTCCTCTTCTGTGGGAGGTCAGCCCTCTGAAGGCGGAGATCTTTCAAAGGCAGCTGCACTAGCACCAGCTGCAGATCATTCAGCTTCTCAGTCAAGCGCTGGCCGGAGTCATATCCACTTACATCCACACGCAACCGTCGGATGCGCACATGACAGTCGTCAGGACAAAAGGCTTGGAGCGGTTCCCAAAGCCTTTGCTGGGAAAGCAAGGGGTCTCTGCACTCCTCTCCCACAGGCCACGGAGACCTGAGCCACCACCAGCAAGTAACCCCAGCACAGACTTGGTTCCAAGCTAGACAAGCCCTCTCCTACTGCTGACACTCTGGCCAATTCTGCTAGGATCTGGCCTTTGCTATGTTGAATAACATCAGGCCTACTGCTCACAGATCAGAGAGCACCTAAAAACCTGTGGTGGGGGTGGGGGTAGTGAGGGGGTTATTCATAAAAAAAAAAAAAAAAAAAAAAAAAAAAAAAAAAAACATTCGGCTAAGTTGTAAATTGCATAAGATCCTTTCGGCTTTATTTTTCTGTTCATTTTCTAAAAACACATTTGGAAGCTTTGTGCAAGACAAGCAATTCCCCGGCCTGGTGACTTCTTTTTTAGAGCATCTGCATGGCAGGTTAAGGCCAGACATTAAAGGGTTTCTAGAGATACTGTGCCAAACCTACAGAAGACACTCAGGGACCATGGGATTCAGGTGCCAAGCTGAGTTCTCAGACACAGGCTCTATTCATACACATGTGTTGGTCCATCTAAAATGCTGTGGTCATGAAAGTGAAGGAATTGTTGGACAGCATGTCTCCTGTCTTTCCCATACCACAAACACTTCCAGACCCTGAGTTCCTAGCAGGCCCTGGAAGACCCTTAGGTAAAGTTGCTCTACAATAACTCAGTCTCCTGTGGGGAGGTTTACCAGCAAGAACGTGTTTGCACCCTAGTCTCCTTCAATGCGTGCTATGGCCAAGCATTAGTAGACTTTTCCACAGTCATCCTTACCCTCCTTGGCTTGAGGGACATCTTCAGCTGTCATCTGTAAGATGGGAAAATATGAGACTCCCCTCTTCAAAACACCTATTCCCAGTCTCCCAGTCACCAGGTGTGACTACTCAACTTCAGGCAATTACATCTTCTTGTCCTAATCTTTGTACTTGATATCCAGGGGACCTTCTGGCGGTCCCCGCGCATAGCCCTTTGGTGTCTTTTGTATGCCCTTAGCTGCTGGTGATATGCAGCTCTCAGACTGCTCTGTAGCACCCCCTACAGCCTGGGTTCCCTACTGTTGCCCTCCGTAACCAGGAATTGTGTAATGAGCTGGCTGTCTTCACTGCCCTGTGAGCTGCCCACCTTGGTCAAAACTCCTGGCACCTATGAGCCAGTCTTTTGGGATAGGTGGCCCATAGCTGCCATCATTCTTGGGATCTTATGTCCATGCATTATCTCCATAGAGGCAGGAAATTAAGCAAAATCTTTTAAAATAAGAGTAGCACAAGCCACCTGACAGTGAACCAAAGAGAACGTCCCTGCTGCACAGGGGCAGCCTCCACCAGATGAGGTACCATGACAAGAATGTCATACAGTAAGACTCTGTCCACCATGACAAGAATGTCATACAATAAGACTCCGGTTTCCGTCATCAGCATCTGCATTGAGTTATGAGTTATCACACCTCTCTTACCTCCATACATCCCCCTAGCCCCATCTCACTTCCAGTACAACCTGAGCTAAAGCTCTGTATGATCATTATCTCTTGTTCCTTGGCTTAGGGGTCCTAATGAAGGCCCTGGGCTTCCACAGATCTTCCCACCCTGCCCTCAAGTGTCACAACATGGTGGCTCATCACTTCAAAAACAGCAAGGTGCCTCTACCACCAGTCTACTGAGACAGGGTATCGTGTAACTAAGCAAAAGAGAAGGGTAGTCCATCTCTAGTGCTAGCTGCTCTTAGTCAGAAGTCAGCGGCACCTCACCCCCCACCCACCCAAGTGAAAACGTCATACAGAAAGTGGATACCAAAAAGTAGACCATAGCGCACCCCAAGGCATGCCTTCCAATAGTATTTGGAGTCAGCCTCTGGGTGGCTTCACTGATCTTCAGCTTGCTTCCTCCTTTGGGGTGCTGGGAATGCCAGCTTTCAAGTGCCACAGAATGGAAACACTGAAGCAGAAGAGGGGCCAGAAATCTGGGTCATTGATTGGGAGACTGACATCAAGTGTATAATGAGCCTGCAGAGGCTCAAAGAACTCCCTGGAGTCAGATGGGGGAGAAGTGTGGATGCCTTGTTATGTGGCTTTCTCTGTAAGAAGTTTGCTGCCAGCTTATCTGCATTCAGCAGACAGGCTAATCAGGCCTTTGATGCCACCTGCAGCATCTTGACCTGTTTCTGTCCCAGCAAACTTTTCACTTCCAAATCCAGCTGCTTTGCCTTCTAGGATCTAAACAGGTATAGCTCTTATTGAGGGCGACATTCAGGTCACGCCTTCTTTGGTTCCATCCATTTTGGCAACAGTAACAGAGCTCTGAGACGGTGACTCACAGCCCTGGTTTCTACAGGGGACCAAGGCAGGCAGTGGAAATTCCTAAAGGAAAGAGCAACCTATAACAACTTAAACATTCCTCTAAGATACTTGTGGCTTACCTGAGGGAGGGAAGATGGTTCACACACATAGACCATGGTTAATCTAAGAAACAAGCCCATTGGCTGCCTCCACTGATGTCCATGGTACTGCTGGCTCTTGGACATCTTTGTGCCATGGCTGCATTTATACATGTGTGCTCTGAGCGAGACACAAACCCCCATGTGGGAATCAGCAGGTGAATGACAGACAGAATACGTCAATGGGTTCACATGTGCGGATGGAGTTTGGACTCCACAGAGAGGTCTGTGGGCCTGAGGGGATCAGCCACAGTTCTTTCCTACTCGGTCATTTCAGAAAAGCAGACTAAGAAATCCCCACTAGCAGATGGAAAACAGAAACCCTCCTTCTAGATGGGGACCGGACACTCTTTGGATATCTAACTTGAGTACCCAAATTAGGTGTGTTTTGATTAAAGTGAGTTCTGTGAACAGCCCTAGCCCTCAGTCAAAAGCCTCATAAAGTCTTCAGGCAACTTCCAGGCATTGTTAGCTGAGTTCCCCCACGCAACCCCCCACCACACCCCCGGCCCAGGACATCTGTTTAGAAAGCAAATTGCATTGTGTCGATGCATTCACCAGATGAGTAGGACATGCCCCACCCCCATGAAAGACTTGAGTGTGTTCAGGGGGTGCAGGAGACACAGATGGCAAGCAAGCCTTCCTAGTGTATGAGCCTTTGACGCACACAGGAGCAGCGCTGCCTCTGACTCACTAGGGAGTGGAGGAGCAGGCTGCCTACCGACCTCTGCAGTCATCCTGGCCTTTAAGAAGGTGAAATTTCAATTTCTACATCAGAGCTTGTTTTTTGTGACCCACCCCCCAAAAAAAAATTTACTCAAGAAGGATATTGATACTTTCCAGGTCAAAACTGTAGCTTGGAATCAGAAGGGTAGATGAAAGGGGAACAGTTTCTACCAAGCTTAAGTCCAGTTCACACGATGGTTTGCAAATGTGTCATCTCCCAGCAGCCCCATTTTGAGAAAATCCTATTCTGCAAACCCTATACTGTTCAAGCTCCACAGGTTGACCAAAATGCCCACCATCTCCGCAGCAGGTCCAGAGCAGAGCTGCGTGCCCAGGATAGAAGGCGGCTCACAAGAGGCAGGTCGCCCTGAGTGTCTGCAGAGGAAGGAAGAAACAGGCCTATGTGTAAAACCCAATCTTATAGTCCCATCGGGATCCTCATTCCATGTGACTCCAGATATCTGGCCCATCCTCCCTGTTCACCCATTCCAAGGTCTTCCCACCATGCCGGCTCTCCGACTGACCCCAGCACATACCATTCCCATGCATGTGCTTCCCACTCAGTCAAATCAACATGAAAAGCCAACTGTGTGACTCAACTGTGCTGTGGAGTAAGATCTTTGAAATATGCCCTGTCTATATTCCATGAGATGGACACATCCATGCATACGCATAATACTCAGTACAGTCCCCAGTGGGAGGAAATGGAACAAATCGGGAAACATGACCCTCGGTACAGAGGTGGCCTAGGCTACCTCTCCCCTAGTTACAGCCTCTGTTCCCTGGGAATTCTTTCCTGATGCACCATAACACAAATTCTGAGGCTTCAGTTACTAGTCCACCAGGAGGGGATGTCTGAGGAACCTCTGTGAATTTTAAATGGTTACAGACTGTCTCAAGGTCAAGGGCAGTCGGGCCTGTGCTTAGAAGTATTTTGTAAGATGGTTCATGAAGCCCACAAGGGGGATTTGAGCCCTGGCAATAGTTACTGGTCTGAAAGGATGGACTGGCCTTGAGGTACTAAAGCAGCATCCCATGAGTCCTGGAAGCTGTCAGGAGAGAGAAGAGGAGAAACTCAGGATCTGCTGAGGTCAGAAGGGGTAATGTCGACTTCTCTGAAGGTGATCTCTCTGGCCTGGTTGCTGTGGTATCTAAATTCCCAAGGCCATTGGTAGGTCAGAGCCGAAGGTCGGAGCCAAGACTCTGGTGTGGTTTTCATGCTCTCCTGAGCAACCTGGGCAGAGATGTGCCTGAATTCTATATCACTATGTTTTCTGTGGACAGAGATGAAAATTCAGAGCACAGGAATCTGAGGTGGGATAGAAAGATGGCAGGACCAGGAGACTTCCTTGGGTCAAATGAGCAAATTCCCTGAAGGCACAAGGTAACTGGAGTGTGAGGAGATATCAGATCTGAGAAACAAGTAATATTAGTCTTTGCCAATATCTGAAATACTGATTAAGTGGTATATATGGAAATATTCACAAAAGTAAGTTGAATTCGTGTTCACAGAAGCTAAGGAGGTCAAACAGGCTGATCTGGAAAAGGCCACGAGTGTGAGCATCAGGGGAGGAGGCAGAGTCAAGAACATCTAGGCTAGGAATGAGCCAGAGGGACAAGCCAGGGGGACAAGCCAGGGGGACAAGCCAGGCTTTCTGCTGCACCAGCAGGTCATAGCTTCCCTTTGTATTACACTAGGGGAAAGACATCTATGTAGAATAACATAACGTCGTAGTTGGGAGCAAAGTACCTATGCATGCTAGGCACATCAACTACAGCTGTCACCAGGCTGTAGAGCTTGAATGACATGGAGTCCCAATATACACAAGACAGCACATTACAAACTCACACATTCACAGCACATACTACACGGCACACAAACTATACCCACACTACATATAAATCATGCACAGTCCACACATAGTCAACCACAAACTCACATAAACACCACACACCGTGCACAAATTACATATGCCACAAACGAACCATACACATATGCATATAACACCCACACCACATATAATACCTATGCATACCACATACTACAACATAACACACAGATAATATGCATCAGAAACACGTCATTGTACATATATGTTATGTAACCATATACCACACTCCATACTCTACATCACACGCTACATATGTCCTACACACTGTGCCACACATATCACACATAGTACACATATCAACCAATATCCTCCCCATCTCTCCCCTCTATACCCATAGGGAAGCTGCAAATACCTAGCAGTGGGAACACTGTCTCTGCTACAAGTGAGAGGAGAGATTCCTCTGATGGGCCCCATTTAAAAGGGTCCTGGATTCATATGCAGTAAGGAAACTTGGTTCCCACTTTTCATTAAGGAGCACTGTCCTGGCCACTTGGGGCTCTTCTCTAACTGAGCACAGAAGGCTCTCAGCATTACTAATGCTGGTCCTGGAAGAGCCTTCACCCCTGAGGGTCAGCTTAGTCACCCCCCATCAACATCATATCACCTGGGTACCACCACTTCCCTTGGAAGGGCATCCTGTCCACAGTGTGGCCAGAGGAAGGCCAAGTGTTCTGAGGTTGGGACTTAGGGCCCCTACTGCAGGTAAGTGATCATACTTGAGTGATCCCAGGATGGGTTAAACTCTGGCTCTGTAACTCACTGGTGTGAGGCAGGGCCCCTTACACACCTGAAGAATGGGATCCTCTATTCTTTCTGTAAAAGGGCAGCCAGTGCCTGTGCCATGATGGATTTCAGGCCTGAAAACAAACCCGCACTCCAGCAACATGCCATCCATGACTACAAACACCAGGAGTTCCCCCAAATCTGAATGACTACCAAGCCATTAGATCCCAGCCCAAAAGAGAAAGCTAGGGGCATGTGTTCAGAGCCTGGATGGTCTTAAGCACTCATCCAGCCTGGTGTAGCCCATATGCAGGCAACATGAGTCTTCAATACCTCTGCATGTCTACCTTAGTTCTCCCACAGTCTCTCTGTCATACTCAGTGCCACCTCTTAAATCAGCTCCCCGAAAGAAGAGGCAGCAGCCCATGCCTGGGCTCAAGGTTTTTAAATCTGAAGGGTAAACTGAGTGGCCAGACAAGGAATCAGGAGACAGCCCGGGTTGCGATATGGATGCCTGGGAATTGAGTGAGTGAGCCAGCTTTCCTCTTAACCACAGTGTTCAAAGTTGTAGTGTGTTGGTTCATTCTGGAGCTAACTCTGAAGGGTAGGAATTACTCTCTCCATCTGGCAGCATGTGGGAGCAGAGACATAGGTCTCAGACCCTTTCTGGGTCTCACAGCAGGGATTTCACTGCACAAATCTGCGTCTAAGTGATTCTAAAAGTTTCACCCTACCCCCACAGCAGTGTACTGATGGTCTGTGCATGCTCCATCCTACAGAAAGGTTAGGGTGAGTTGGCTGACCTTCCTAGCCAATAAGTCATAAGGGATAGAGCTATGCTGGGCTAAATCACTTTGCAGCCACCAAGCCCTATGCATTTCTGACACCCAGGGCCTCTGGACTATGAGATTAGCAACACGGATCGCCACAGGACTCACAGCACAGCTGCCCAGGAGGCCACAGAGGTGCTGGGAACTGATGCTGTTTACAAACTGCCCAGAGGAAGGAAAGCATCTGCAGTGGGTGATTCACAAGTCTTTACTCGCCACGAATGCTCGGCTAAACACATGCGGGTCCTGAGACACCGTGTGTCACTAGTACAAGTAAGCTGTCTGTAGGTCAGGCTCTCCTCCACCCAGTCCCAGGGGGTCTGTTTCCAGAAAATCCTTCAGCTCTGAGTCCCAAATGTTAGCCACGTCCACTCACTCCACTGGTTATACCGAATAACTGCTTCTTCAGAAGCTCCTCATGACATCACGGCTAGGGAATTCAGTGTTTGTAGAAACCTTATTGTAATTTCATGTACTCATGGGGTAGTCAGAAGGTTTTGTCCCGAAGAACCATGGTACCCACCTCTAGAAGTGGGGGGGTGGGAATCAGAATTCTACTCTCTGTAGAGTCCGCTATACAGAATCGACAACAGACCTCGTCTACAGCCTCGAGGCTGTTCTGTTTCCTGGATGGAAACCGATATCTTCAGGCTTCAGGCTCCAGTTCTCTCTAAGGTCACATGAACATGGTCCTCAGTCCGTGTAGAAATAAGATCACAAGACAGATTAAAGAGGGTTCCAGGGCGCTGTCCCTGGTTTGCTCGGGCTCCAGCGCATCAAGGCAACTGTTTATGGAAACTGCCTCCTCTTCAAACACTTCCTTCTTTAATCGCCAGCACGTGCATGTGGAAAAAAAAAAAACTAGCAGAAGGATAAGCACCAGCACGGTGTCTTACAGCGCCTCAGCTCTGTTTGGTACTTTGGTTTGCTTTCTAGTATGTGGTGAGTTTCTTCCCACAACTCTTGGTCACCACTGGCTGCATTTCCTGGCCTGAAAGTAACTATGTTATGTTGTGTGTAGAATGAAGGGGAGATTTCTGTGAAGAGCTTTGTATGTTAAAGGATTTATACATACATACAATAGATTTGGTCCCCGTCATCATGGATGACAAGAAGTCCCACGATCCCCTGCCTGCTGGCCTGTGGTGGGATTGAAAAGTGTGAGAGTCAAAGAGCCAGTATGCTAATTGCAGACCAAGATTGAAGCTCTTAGAACCACAAGTGCTGGGCTGACTGAAGACTGTGTGTCCAATTAGGCAGACGACAGCCAGACTTGCCCTGACTTTTGATCCCTCCAGGCCTTCCAGAATGGAAAGATGCCCCCACTAAGTCAACCAATGGAAGTGCTCACCTTTCCAGAAACACCTACAAACACAACAGGAAAAGCCTAGCTAGTTATATGGGCACCCTATGGCCCAGTCCATCTGACATGTCAAATCAGCCATCTTACACAGTCTGAGCCTGCTGCTCAGCTCTGCTGCCATGATGAGAAAGCATCGTGTGTGAATGCATGAACAGGGCTTTGCACTAATGAGACCTACTTTACATGGGCTGCATGTGTGTGTGTGGGGGGGGCACCGATCCATTAGTACAGTGCTTGCTGCGTGAGTATGGGCACCTGAGTTCACATCCCCAGCTCTCAATAAAAGCCAAGCTCCTGGGTCGGTGACAGATCCTGTCACATAAAATAAGGCAGAAAATGAGACTGTGGAGTGCTTGGCCCTAAATCAGGACCACAATATGACAATGCCTCCTCCCCAGGGTTCAGGAAGAGGAGACAGAGAGAGTGTAAGAGCCAGAGGCAGGGGTGACTACGTCAAAACTGTTTTTGAGACACAGAAGGGCAGCTGGACATACACTCACCGAGACTATGACGGTACATGCAAGGGACAGAGTCAAGGCAGGCAAAATTCCAGCATAAATGGAGAAGGGACGCACAAAGTCCCGCCCTTAACTGAGGAGCTATTGATAACTGACATCAACAGGGCCACATATCCAAAGTCCGAAGACAGCGCAGGTTGGACTCCATGGATTTTGTTTTGAAGGAGGACACAAAGTTGAAATGGGTATAAAGTCAGGGAGGTCTGGAAGGGGTTGTGGGGATGAATATGATTAAGATATATATGAAGTTCTCCAAGAATCAATACAATTAAGGTAAAGTTAAAATAATATGGAAACAAAAAAACGATGGAGAGAGATAAATGAAGATGTTCAACGTCCATCTCTGGCCTCTACATGCATGGATATGTGCTCGTGTGAATGCACACACACCACATACACACGTTTTCCTTGCACATACATACACATACAAAAGAAAAAAAGTTAATTTATAGACATCAACCATGGGCCAGGTTTGCTAGGCAAGTTACAGCTGGCCAGAGTGGGGGTGCATGTGATGCCAATGCGCCTGTCCAGTGGGTTGCTCTGGCATCGGCGAGTGCAGCTCGGGACGTTACAATCACAAAGTAACTTCACTGTGTTGTTGTTGTTGTTGTTGTTGTTGTTGTTGTTGTTGTTAAGATCTCACTGTGTAGCTCTGACTGTCTCAGAACTCCCTCTGTGAACCAGGCTGTCCTTGAACTCAGAGATCCACCTGCCTCTGCCTCCCAAGTGCTGGCATTAAACACCCAGCTGCATCTTCACCTTTCAGTGAGAGCTCCATCTTTGGCATGGAGACATGTCCTCTGTGCTGTTGTGGACTTCCCCTCATTTGAGGGAATGTTTCAGTGTGTCTTCTGTGAAGCCCAGTGGAGATGATGACATGGGGGACTTTCAGGAGCACGTAAGCTGCATATACTCTCAATCTCAACAAGGCCAAGAAACTTCTAGAAACGTGCTTGAACAGTGAAGGTCTTGGATACCAGGACTGTGGACTATTCTCTTTCATGACTGCTCTGTGAAACAATCTTCAGGGTCTTCTGCCACATGGAGTACATGTCTGGGTCTAGAAACTTCTGCTCTGGCTTCTGGTGTCATTGACCAATTGTACCGACACAAAAGCACAGTTCATGGCCAGGCATCCGGAGCAAGCTGACGGTCTGACCAGACCTGATCAATCTTCCTGAAGGAGCCTTCCCCTCATCAGACTCCTGCCCTCCTGTCCTTGCAGATCACCTGTCCCAAAGCAGGGGTTTTGTTTTATTAAAATTTATTTGTTCACTTTACACCCTGATCACAGCCCCCCTCCTCCCAGTCTCCCCTCCCACAGCTCCTCCCTTCAGCCCCCTTCCCTTCTCCTCTGAGAAGGGGGACGCCCCCTGGGTATCACCTACCCTGGCACGTCAAGTCACCACAAGACTAGGCACATCCTCCCTCACTGAGGCCAGAAAAGGCAGCCCAGTTAGGAGATCCCAGTTAGAGTCCACATGTAGGCAACAGAGCTAGGGTTGTTGGGAGATCCACGTAAAGACCAAGCTGCATGTCTGCTACATGTGGGGGGGGGGGGCTAGGTCCAGCCCAGGCTTGCTCATTGGTTAGTGGTTCAGTCTCTGGGAGACCTCAAGGGTCTAGGTTAGTTGACTCTATTGGTCTTCTTGTGGAGACCTTATCCCCTTTGGGTCCCTTATCCTTCCCCAAAATCTTCCATAAGACTCTCCAAGTTTCAGTCTAGTGTTTGACTGTGGGTCTCTATTTGTTTCGGTTAGCTACTGGGTGAAGCCTCTCAGAGGACAGTTATGCTAGGCTCCTGTCTGCAAGCATAACAGAATATCATTAATAGTGTCAAGGATTGGTGCTTGCCTTTGTGACCGGTCTCAAGTTAGACCAGTCATTGGCTGGCCATTCCTTTAGTCTCTGCTCCATCTTTGTCCCTGCACTTCTTGTAGGCAGGACAAATTTTGGGTTGAAGGTTTTATGGGTGGGTTGGTGTCCTTATCCGTCCACTGGGAGTCCTGCCTGGCTACAGGAGGTGTTACATTTCAGGTTCTACATCCCCAAATGCTAGGAGTCTCAGCTAGAGTCACCCTCAAAAACTCCCTGGGGCTTTCCCCATCCCAGGTCTATGGCATGTACTAGAGATGACACCCCACACCTCTCCTCCCACCCAGTTCCCTCCTTCCATCCACCTCTGATGTCTATTTTATTTCACCTTTTGAGTGAGATTCAGGCATCCTCCCTTGGGTCCTCCTTGCTATTTAGCTTCTTTGGGTCTGTGGAGTGGAGTGTGGGTATCCTGTACTTATGCCTAATATCCACTTATCAGTAAGTACATACCATGCATGTCCTTTTGGGTTTGGGTTACCTCGCTTAGAATATTTTCTAGCTACATCCATTTCCCTGCAAATTTCATGATGTCCTTTTTTTAGTAGCTGAGTAGTAGTCCTTTGTGTAGATGTACCACATTTTCTTTATCCATCCTTCAGTTGAAGGACATCTAGGTTTTTACCAGTTTCTGACTATTACAAATAAAGCTGCTATGAGCTTTATTTGTTGAGCGAGTGTCTTTGTGGGATGGTGGAGCATCTTTTGGGTATATGCCCAGGAGTGGTACAGCTGGGTCTTCAGGTAGAACTATTCCTAATTTTCTGAAAAACCACCAAATTGATTTCCAGAGTGGTTGTACAGGTCTGGACTCCCACCAGCGATGGAGGAGTGTTCCCCTTGTTCCACATCCTCACCAGATGTGCTGTCACCTGAGTTTTTCATCTTAGCCCTTCTGATTGATGTGAGGTGGAATCTCATTTGCATTTTCCTGGTGACTAATGATGTTGAACATTCATTTAAATGTTTCTCAGCCGTTAGAGATTCCTCTGTTGAGAATTCTCTAACTCAGTGCCCCATATTTTATTTGGGTTGTCTAACTTCCTGAGATCTTTACATATTTTGGCTATGCCTTCTGTAGGATGTAGGGTGGGTGAAGATCCTTCCCCATCTGTAGGCTGCTGTTTTGTCTTGTTGATGGTGTCCTTGGCCTTACAGAAAGCCTTTCAGTTTCTTGAGGTCCTGTTTATTCACTGAAGTCTTAGTGCCTGAGCTATTAGTGTTCTTCTCAGGAAATTGTCTCCTGTACCAACGCACTGCTAATCCCCACTTTCTTTTTTAGTAGATTTAGCATATCTTGTTTTATGTTGAGGTCTGTGATCCACTTGGACTTGAATTTTGTGCAGAGTGACAAATATGAATTAATTTGCATCCAGTTAGACCAGCACCATTTGTTGAAGATGCTTTCTTTCTTTTCTTTTATTGGCTCTTTTGTCAAAAATCAAGTGACCATAGGTGTGTGGGTATATTTTAGGGTCTTCAATTCCATTCCATTGATCAACCTGACTGTTTCTGTATCAATACCATGCAGTTTTTAGTACTATTGTTCTATAGTACAGCTTGAGATCAGGGGTGGTGGTACCTCCAAAAGTTCTTTTATTGTACAGTATTGTTTTAGCTATCCTGGGGTTGTTTGTTTGTTTGTTTATTTTTCCTTATGAAATTGAGAATTGTTCATTTAAGGTCTAGAAAGAGTTGGTGGGAATTGCATTGAATCTGTAGATTGCTTTTGTTGAGATGGCCAGTTTTACTGTAAATCCTACCAATCCATGAACATGGGAGAACTTTTTTTTCTCAATTTCTTTCATCAGAGACTTGAAGTTCTTGTCATACAAATCTTTCACTTGCTTGGTTAGAGTTACTCTATGTATTTTATGTTATTTGTGGCGATTGTGAAGGGCGTTGTATCCTTGATTTCTTTCTCAACCTATTTATCCTTTGTATAAAGGAGGGCTACTGACTTTTTCTTTTCAGTGAATTTTGTATTCAGCCATTTTGTTAAAGGTGTTTATCAGATGTGGGTGTTCCCTAATAGAAATTGTGGGGTCACTTGTGTAGACTACACCATCATCTGTAAATAGCAATACTTTGACTTCTTCCTTTCCAATCTGTATTCCCTTGCTCTTCTTTAGTTGTCTTATTGCTCTAGATAGAACTTCAAGTACTATACTGGATAGATGTGAGCAGCCTTGTCTTGTCCCTGATTTTAGTGGAATTGATTTAAATTTCTCTTCATTTAGCTTGATATTAGCTATTGGCTTGCTGTATATTGCCTTTATTGCGTTCACCTGTACCCCTGATCTCTTCAAGACTTATCATGAAGGGGTGCTGGATTTTGTCAAAGGCTTTTTCTGTATCTAATCAGATGATTATGTGGTTTTTTTTTTCCTCTTTCAGTTTGTTTATATGGTGGATTACGTTGATGTATTTTTGTATATTGAACCACCCCTCCAAGCACAGTTTATTACACTGGGTCCCTGAAAAGCACATGAGCAGGAATCCTTGATTGTGGAGCCTAGGAAGAGAAGAAATGCAACTTGTTGTGGGCATCTTCAATCCTGGGTCGTGTTCTCTGTTCCTCAATGCCCTTCTCTGTGAATGGGTAGGATTCAGGTTGCAGGGCAGAAGGAGGGGAGGGCAAGAAGCTTGGGTGTGTGTTCCCCATCACTGCCCTTCCTGTGGGCACATCTGTCCACTTTATGAACACATTACCTTTCGCATGCAGATGATACGCATTCACAGAGGGAAGAACAGCACTATTGTGTGCTGTGGCCCAGAGTGTCTGGCGGGTTCACTGACACACAGCCATTCCCATTTTGATCTACTTCCACCTTAGGATTTACCAGAGAGAGCTAGATAAAGCCCCAGACACACTGGGGTACCCCATAGCATACCCCACTTGCATGAGCTACCCCCAGGTGCCTAGGCTGGCAACTTCCAATCAGGACTCCTAGAACCTCAACTGAATTGACCCTGAAGCCTCCAGTCAATAAAGGTTTCACAACCCCCCCCCCAAGTCTTCCTGTGCTGGTGCCCCAAGGGTGGCCCTTGTTGATCCCACAGTCTGCAGTATCCGCTTCTTCTGAGCCTCTCCCATCAGCAGCCAGGCCCAGCCCTGAAAGCAGCATTAGAGATGTGTGTGAATGGAGGTGTACAGCCCCAGGACCTGGACCAGACCCAGGCCTGTGAGTGTAGAGGGTTCCTGTGCAGCTCCACAGTAACCCGTCCTGTAGAACTTACCCCAGCCATCCCAATGCTTCCCAGCTCTACCTCCTGTGTCCCCTTAAGAATCAAGCAAGACATTGCCCTCACAGTACACCCTGAGACCTGCTCTGCCAAGACCTTCCCCCTCCCCGACTGTACCCTGCGATACAGACAACTCAGCACACAGCCACTCCTCTGTGGCCTGTGTTGATCACAAGCACATGTACAGAGCACATTGGCCAGAACTGAAAGCTCCACCCGCTGCTCAGGTGCTTTTGACTCTTCCCAAAGCTCTCCTAGCTCTAGCTAGTATTGGTCTCTCCTGACTAAGAGAGCCCTCCTAACTGGACCCTGATGTCTTGCATTCCTCCCTGACCTGTCTACTCTCTAACCAGCCATGCAAATCTCCTCAAGCCTTTTAGGTAATGGACAATCTAATGGGGGGAGGTAGATTTAATCAACTGACCTCAGGAATGGAGAAATTCAAGTCACAACATGGGCCTCAGAGGACTCCCCAGTACAAGATGCTTGAGTGAATTAACAGTTAGTGGTGATTGACCAATGGAGCATGCAGGAGAAAGTTCCAGGCTTGAGAGACAATAGAGGACTGTCCCCACGGTGGGCTGGATAAAGTCTGCGGAGGGAAGAAGGACAGGGACATCAAAGGCAGATGTTGCTGCAAGTCCAAGAACTAGGAGGCCAACAACACCAAGGAGACTGTGTCTTTGTGAATAGAAATTGCCACACTAGGCTAAAACCAGACAAGTCTAATGAAACAGCCTTACAATATTAAGTGAGATCAGACAAATCCACAACAATTTGGAAGTAATAAACAATATTAATTAATGCACAACATCCCTCCAGAAAGTAGATTAAAAAACAAAGGAAGAACCAGAATATAACTAGCAAGCTTAGCTTAATGAGCCCACAGAGATATCAGCCTGTATATGTATATGTGTGTCTTCAAGTCTATGTGTGTGTTCTTTATATATATTTATAAATGCGTTTATATTTAAGTTTTTCTCTGTGTGTACACATGCATGTGCATATGTGTGATTGCCTCCAGTGTGAGCTGGCGTTCCAGGCAGTTATAAGCCAGCCCATAAGGGTGCTGGGAACTGGACTCACATCCTACACATGAGGGAACCTTATGTCTAAATCTAGAGCGTCCCTTCTTAGGCTATAAAGCAAACTTCAACCAGTTTCAAGGAACATTATTATGTAGACCATATTATTGACACATAATGAAACTGAATGAGAGTTGGCTATGTTCACGAAGGCCCACCCATTAAGAGAAAATAAATTTGAAAATAGTCGCGTCAAAGAATAAATCATACTAGGAACAGAAATACTTTAAACAGTGATAAAATACCATTAGCTGGGAGGCAGTCAAAATGGTTCTCTAGAAATTTATAGAAATGACAGATTGGAAATTAATGAACAAGTTACCCAACCAAGGTCAGATTTCTTTAAAAATAGAATAAATTGGAAGCAATTCAAAGAAAGCTAGGAGAAAGGTTACATTCAAAAGCGCGGGAAAGACAAACACACAATAAAAAACACAGCAAATAAAAGCAGACTCACACAATAAACCTGAGTGTCTAGTGAGGAGAAGACAAAATTCAAAATTAATAGCAGGAATGCAAAGGGATACAATTACAGAGAAGGCAGGCCTGAGCACGCCACCCCTGACGACCAGGAGAGATTTATGAGAGTCACGTCAGTCACGAAATGTTTACTGCTTTCTGAAATAACACATTTTCTGTCTTTGAATTTCATCTGGTCTTGTTTTAGAGCAAAAACATCGCCTGATATTAAAATCCACACGAGGGAAATATGAGGAGTAAAAATTAGGGTCCACGGTGTCTGCATTCATGAATAAGACTGTATGCAGACTACCAGCCAGGGAAATGCAATGGCATTTAAAGGGATAGCACAGCCCTCTGTTGTTGTCTCTGGTGTGTCTGTTACAGACAGGTACATAAGTGCCAGTAATTTTATTATCTACCTCAGTGCGTGGTTTAGGGAAAATGTGAAGTTGTTTACATTTCTTACTAAAACTCAAACTGACTCATGGGTTTCTATATTCTTGTAAAATAGCTCTCCGTTTCTCGGGTGGGCACCTAACAGTTCCATGGCTGGGCAGCTGTGAAGCAGGAACACCGTCACAAGCTTGAGGCTTGCACTTCACGGGTGCACGCCCAGCACGGATCAGATGGTAGTTCTAGCTTTAAATTCCTGAGGAATCGTCACAATGGCTGGACAAATCCTCATTTTCTTACATGTAAAATCTAGCTGTATATCATATATACAGGGGTCACTCTACTTGGGAAGAAGAAGAGGGAAAGGGAATAAGAGGGCAACAGCTAAATATGATCACATGTGTATGTATGAAAACACCAACATCAAGCCCATTATTTTATAGAATTAACATAATAAAATCAGTTAAAAATTAAAGTAGAAAACATCCAAACTATTACGAAAAATTACGAGCAGCAATACTACATCTTTGAGGGTATGAGGACTCCAGAGAACAGCCCATACCTTGTGTTACCTGTCCTTTGCATAGCTGGATTCCTGCCCGTGATCATCACATTGCTTTTGGGTCCATGGTGATGCCCAGAGCAAAGCTGATCACCTTGTGGCCAAGAGGCAAAGGAAGCACACCACACTCTCCTTTGAAGGCGAGTTGCCATGGCTTCACTTCCTCCCACTGGGTCTCACATTCTTCAGGTTCCACCACCATCCAGCAGAGCCAGCCTGGGGACCAGCCTTGGAGAAGCCCTTGAAGAGCCAACGTACAAAGCACAGCACCTTGCCGTCACCCCCACCCCCCTCAGAGCCATCATTGGCAGTGCTGACTGTGCTCCCAGCAATGCTGTGCAGTGACCTTTATGAACTCAATGGCTTTCTCACTAGCCCCAAGTAGATATCAAACCATTCTCATATATGGGCCTTCAAGTCAAGGATCTAGATTAAAAACATCACATACCCAAAAGGAAAACACATAAAGCTTTAAAAGGGATGGGTAAGATGGAAAACAAGCAATGAATGAGTGAGACCCATGAATGAGTCTCTGAGCTGCTTCTGCAAAACAGCCACCCACTGAGAACCCAATTGGTCAGAAGAAAAGAAACAGCAAACACACACCACTGGCATTTGCTAAAGGGGGTGTCATTTTAAAACACAAACAAGTGTAGTAACAGCCACACATGACCAAAACTAGAGAAGAGAATCTCAGAGCAAGTTTTTCTGGTGACAAGCTGGTGACATCGGTTATGTGAGCTGCTGTTATGAAGATTCGGGACTTAATGTAGACACCACCATCTTTCTCCTGAGTTCAGTGCAATTGAGACAGAGAGAGATTGATCACATGGCCTACTGTCAATACTGACTATGTGACTATGTGACTTCCAGCACCCTCTCCATCAAAGCCAGAACACTGAGGAGTCTGTCACCCAGATGATCTCCTGAACCTTTCCTGGAGAAGAAGAAGAAGAAGGACCACATCCCCAGAGCTTGAAGTTTAGCAATAAGAAGTGGGTATCACCCCTACTTGACAATAATGCTCTCCTCCATAGGGAGTCATGAGGAAGGAAGACTGGCAGGGAAACTGTCTGGCGATAGACAGATGGGAGCCCAAGGAAAGGATTCGGTCCCCTTGGGGCTTCTGGGTAGAACCACAGAGGAAGAAATCCACCTCCACAAAGGGCGCCTTGTGCCGGCAAAGCACTTCACTCTATATAAGACCATGAGATACTGGTGCTAAATAAAGTCTTACAACACCTAGTAATAAAATAGTAATAATAAAAAATTTTAAAGACTAATTAACAATGAAATGAGAATAGTTCACTTTAGAAACCGGCACAATCTTGCCTCCAGATTTCTTACAACCTGCATACCAAACTCTTCTGTGCACAGCTAGAAGGGAGGTCTGCAGAGGAAACCTATACAGTCAACACAACATGAGTTTATGCCAGGACCTCCACACAGGAAGTCAGTGAGTAGAAATCAGGTCAGTCGGAAAAGGGATGGAAATCACGTGATTGTCCCAAGAGATGTCAAGAAGACTTTTGATAAAAGTCAGTGTGCATTGTCCATCTTCCATCTGTAAGCACATGGGCACATGCACACACACACACACACACACACGCACACGCACACGCACACGCACACGCACGCGCACGCGCACGCGCACGCGCACGCACACGCACACACCAAGACTGAGCTGCAAGCAGGGAGGGCCACATATTACTTCCTCACACTTGCTAGGGCACCTGGGAAAGTATGCAATAGTGGGCAGGGAAAGACAGAAACGCAACCTGCCCAGCTCAGAAGCCATCTTGCTGAAACTCACCCACAGGAGAACTTACTCAAAAGAACAGAGAAAGTAAAAGTGACAGATACAACATAGGACAGACACTCACTTTTAATGCCACGTAAACTTTTTTTTTAACCATACTTATGTCCTGTACTGAATGATATATACTCTGAACTAATTATTATTAATCTGCAATTTATTCATAGTGTCCTGTATTTTTGTTTGCTAAATCTAGAAGTCCTATGTGGAAGCTACATTCATTCATTCATTCATTCATTCATTCATTCATAGCAAAATATCAGAGGCTGATTAATGTAAAGAAAATATATGTAATTCAACCCACAGTTAAATGAAGACCCAAGAACTGAAGCATCAACATCTACGAAGCTTGAGTGAGGTTCTTCTGGCTGCATCACTCCTTGGCAGAGGGAGTCAAGGTCAGAGGATGTGAGGAGTGCTAACATGGCCACTGAAGGAGTGGTCACATGGTCACTGGAAGAGAGAGAGGGGGGAAAGAGAGAGAAGGGGAAGGAGAGGAAAAGAGAGGGGAGGAGGAAGAGGAGGAGGGGGAGGAGAGAGATGGCCTGGCCACCATGAGGAAAGGGAGGGTCCTAGCTCACTCTTTGACAGGGAATTTTCTCACTGTAACTATTGGAATCCCACAAGAACTATGCTAAGGGGTGAGTGAGATGGGTCGAAAGTTCTATCCCCAGAACCCACAGTACAAGAAGAGAACCAACTCCCAAAAGTTGTTCTCCGGCCTCTGTGCGTTTGTTATAGTACACACAAACGCATACACACAATAATAATAAATAAAGGAACACAAGTAAATAAAACACGAAATGAGTTAGGGAAAATGCTACATGTTGAAGCGCTCCCACGCTTATGGATCAGATGAATTAATGTTGTTTAAAATAACCATGGGGCTCAAGAAGATCTACAGATTCAGTGCAATCCCCACCAAGATCCCTCCTTAGGACCAGAAAAGCACTCATGATTCCCACTGAAACACAAGGCACCCCAAATAGTCACAGCAGCAATCCTGAGACACAAAAGCAGCCTGGAGGCCAGACACCGTTACCAAAACATCGCGGTGCTTACAAAAGCAGACACACAAATCAATGGGACAGAAGTGAAGACCCCAAAATAAACTCACACTCCACAACCACCTGACCTTCAAACAAGGGGCCTGAAACGGACATTAGAGGAAAGTTGGCCTCTGACAAATGGTGCTCGGTGAGCTGGATACCTACATGTTAAAGAGACTAGGTCCCTATCACTCACTCTGCACAAGAACCAATTCAAAATGGAGCGACAACTTCAAAGTAAGACCTGAAACTGAAACTGAGAAACCCATCCCAAGACAGAGAGAGACATAAGACGCGACTTTCCTAAAGGGATTCTGACAGCCAGGCAACTGTGGATAGGATGACAAATGGACTGCCAGAAATTGGCATGTTACCCCGTGTCCTTGGTGGAAGAGTTCTTAGTTTGTCTGTCTGTGATCAGCCAAGGACTTTGAAACCCTTGACTAACCCTCTGCCCAGCACACTCCTTCACACAGATTCCCACCTACTTGTTCCTGTAAGCTTTGTTAAGGATAAATTCCCTAAGACCTTGTTTTCCGCCCTCCCCACCAGCCACAACTCAGTTTCACAGGGACCTCTATGAGACTTGAAAGATGACACAGGCAGGCTTCTATTTCTGGCCACCCAGGGGATTGCCTTTGACCCAGTTGTCCTCACAAGGCTGACTGTGGTATGTCTAGGCGGGAGCTTCTTCTTAATCCTCTTCTCAGGACTGTAGGACTATTTCTCCCAGAATTAGGAAATTCAGGACTGGGAGAGACTGGATCAAGAGGGAAAGAGGGACGGAGGGAGGGAGGGAAGGAGGGAGGGAGGGAGGGAGGGAGGGAGGGGAAAAACTGTGGTCAGGATGTGTTATATGAAAGAAGAATAGAAAGAGAAAAAGAGAGAGGGGAAGGAGGGAAGGAGAGGAGGAAGGAGGGAGGAAAGGAAAGAAGGAAGGAAGGAAGGAAGGAAGGAAGGAAGGAAGGAAGGAAGGAAGGAGAAAGGTAGGTAGGTAATTGAGGGCAGATATTTGTGTACCTTGCAAGCGCATGTGTTTTTAAATTGGCAATTTGAAAATTAAAATCAGGACCCCTGCCAAGAATCACCCAGAAGATACCCAAATGCCCCCTGTGCCACTAAGATGAGCAAGTGGTGGAGAGATAGAGAGAGAGAGAGAAGCAGAGGATCTGTGCACAATGAAGAGAGGCAGAACTGGAGACTGGGGTAGTGAAGACCAGCCTGCTGTGAGTAGACTGCGAAATCACCAAGGCTATCGTGATGTCAGGCTGGACTGCCACCGAGGGCCATGTCTAGGTCTGTGACTCTGCAGCAACAGTGGAGGGTCTGTGTTGATGTCCGTGGCCCACATTACCTCCAGCGTCCCTAATGCCGGATAGCTGGACCCACCCCTAGCCTAGGTAGTGCTGGGGTGCTCGTCCTGATGGCATGAGCGTGGGAAGCTGTCAGGCTCACCAGCTCAACTACCACCCAGACCCAGGGTCTGGCTCACTCCAACATCTACCCCATCTGTGAGCTGCTGGAGCACATGAAGGGGCTGGGTCTCCAAAACCAAAGCTGCAAGATTTCCATAAAACAGGGTAACAACAGGGTATCCCAGAGGAGTCCGGGTGGAGTCCCGGTGGAGTTCCGGTGGACTCCGGGTGGAGTTCCGGTGGAGTCCGGGTGGAGTTCCGGTGGAGTTCCGGTGGAGTCCGGGTGGAGTCCGGGTGGAGTCCGGGTGGAGTTCCGGTGAGGATCCAGTGTTGATGCTGTAGCAGATCCAGACCAGTGACTCCTTGCAATGAACATCTGAAAAAAAAAAAGCTGTTTAGGCAAAAGAGAGTACTGTGTGACACGACACACTGACACACTGACACACCGACACACCGACACACTGCTGCTTTTGTGGAAGAGGTTGCAAGGTCAGAGAGCAGATTTCGAAGAATGTGGAGATGAAAGGGACTAGGGTGAAATTCACAAAGAATAAAATTTTTTAATAGAGAGAGAGAGAGGGGGAGGAGGAGGGAGAGAGACAGAGACATTCAGAGCTGTCCTTGACTTTAGAAAATTCTTGTCACCCTCTATGCTGGTTAGATTTTGTTAGAGTCATCTGAGAAGGGGGGACCTGAACTGAGACAATTCCTCCATCAGATTGGCCCATAGGCAAGTCTGTGGGCCATTTCCTTGATTAATGTGGGTGGCGCCATCCCTAGGTAGGTGGTTCTGGGTTATATACGAAGCAGGCTGAGCAAACCATGGGAAGCAAGCCAGAGCCCCTTTGTGGTCTCTACTTCTGTTCCTGCCTCCAGGTCTGTGCCTTGAGTTCCTGCCCTGATTTCCCTCAGCGGTGGAGTGTGACCTCAGTGTTGTAAGCTTAAATAAACCCTTTCCTCCCCAGGTTGCTTCTGGCCACGGTCTTTATCACAGCAACAGAAAGCTAACCAGGAGAGCCTCCATTCTTATACCGAGCTGGTCCTGTTCTCACCTCTCTGCCTAGGGCTCCTACCACACTCGCACCATGCCAGGCTTTTCTCGGGCATGCTTCTAATGTCACCTCTGGTCCCACATGTCCACTCCTCCCTCTACTTCATGAATGCCCCAATTATTTGTGTCTGCTTCACATTTTAACTTAACAAATGAGGGTAAAATTCTATCACTACTTTTAGTTTCTAGACACTCCCTCTTGTTCCTTTTAAATCTTCTTTATCTTTTGTTGGCTTGGTTTGTTTTTGTTTTTGTTGTTGTTGTTGTTGTTGTTGTTTAATTTTTCCTGTGTTTTTAAATTTTTTCTTAATAATATCCGATAACATTACCTTAAACACTCAGGTTTCTATATGTGTATGTGTAGTGTTTGCACATGTGTGTGTTCACATGTGTAAAGTGCACACGTGTGCACAAGCATATAGAAGCTAAAGGCTGGCATCAGGTGTCTTTCTCTAGTATTCTCCATCCTAAATAATGAGGCATGGTCTCTCACTTAGCCAGAGCTTACCAATTCAACTAGTCTAGATGCCAGGCATCTCCAGTCTATGTCTTCCATGAACTAGTGTCATACAGTCAGATTGCCACACCCAGCTTTGACAAGGTCCTCACCCTACATGGCCAGCACTCTGTCCACTGAGCCAACTCCTCAGCCCCTCCCTTAGGTATTTAATCTTCTGTTATTATACTTGCTCAGCCGTGTGTGTGTGTGTGTGTGTGCTTTCACTTGGATGGGGACTTTGGGACTTTGAGGACACTATCCTCAAGGTTTATCTATGATAATTCCTTATGTGCAGTCACAGAAGTTTTACAGGGTTTTTTTTCAGGTGCTCTAGAAGATCACCAGACAGTGTTGGTCTTACCCAAATGTCTCAGGCTAGTGGCTCCTCGTCACTTAGTGTCATTTCAAGTCTTAACTATGCTCAGAGGTGAGAAAGACACAAATCCTCATAAGCAACTGTTCTTACTATTCTATTCAGATTAGTTTCTTCTATTCAGAGTTGGGCCGAGGTGGACAGGCTTTCTGTGATGTCCGTGGGCCAATGGCAGGTTTTCCATGGTTGTCTGTCTGCTTAATTGATTGATTTGTTTTTTCATCTCCACTTATCATTCTTCAAAGGAGTGACGTGATCATTTTTTAGTTTATTGTGTGTATGTATGAGAGAGAGAGAGAGAGAGAGAGACATCACACAGATGTGGAGGTCAGAGGATAGCATTCAGGAGCCAGTTCTCTCCTTCTACCATGGAATCCAGGACTCAAACTCAGGTTGTCAGCAGTGTCTTAGCTAGGGTTTTCATTACTGTGAAGAGACACTCACCATAACCAAGGCAACTCTTATACAGAAAACCATTTAATTTGGGGCTGGCTTACAGTTTCAGACATAGTGCTGGAGGAGCCAAGAATTCTCCATCTTGATCCAAAGACAACAGAAGACTGTGGCACTGGGCTTAGCTTGAGCTTATGAGAGATCTCAAAGCCCGTCCCCACAGTGACGAACTTCCTCCAATAAGGCCACACCCACTCCAACAAGGCCATACCTCCTAATAGTGCCACTCCCTATGGGCCAAGCATTCACACACATGAGTCTATGGGAACCATTTCTATTCAAACCACCACACGCAGTAAGCTCTTTTACTCACTGAATCATTTCACAGCCTATCCCCAACACATTTTTAAGACAAGGTCTCCTGCACCCCAAGTTGGCCTTCCACTCCCAACCCTCCCACCTCCACCTCCAAAGAACTCTTACCTTGAGTACATGGCACCTGCCTGACAAGTATGAGGATCTGAGTTCAATTCCCAGCAGCCATGTAAAAAGCCCAGTTTATGCAGTTTTTGGACTAGAACCCAAAAAGTTACATACTCTCAGCCATTCGTTTCTTGTTTCTACATGACCATGAAGCCAAGAGCCTCTTAGTTGAACAGACACTCTGCGTGATCACTTCCATGCCAACTTGTGCTGCCCAGAAGCCTCCACTCAACCTAGCAGTGATTTCTCTATATCTGGTTTCTACTTTGTCTTTCACTTGGGCCTTATCTCTTTTGAGTACTGTTTATTATATCTGTTATGTTTTAGCAGACATTCCGAGACATCGAGAAAAGGGCCTCTTGAGCATGTCTCATGTATCAGATCATGGAGAACAGGTGTGAAGTATGTTCTCACACTGGGCTCCTTTAAACACTGCAGAGCTCACTCCAGGGTTGGGACACATCCATCCCCGCCCACTGAGGAGCCTTTCCCCTCTGTCTTCAGGCCTCTGCTGTGTAGTCCTGCCACCAAGATTTTTCTGTAGTTTTGACTTGTGTAAAAGAGACGTCTCTGTTTATGCCTATCAGTGGACAAACGAGAAGACAAACAATACTGATAGGAAACAGGCACTAAGATGGTGGTAGTTGCTCAGTTCTTCCATGGTCTGAGTTTTGGGGCTTTTTTTTTTTTTTTTGGTTTTTTTTTTTTTTTTGAGACAGGGTTTCTCTGTGTATCCCTGGCTGTCCTGGAACTCACTCTGTAGACCAGGCTGGCCTCGAACTCAGAAATCCTCCTGCCTCTGCCTCCCAAGTGCTGGGATTAAAGACGTGTGCCACCACCGCCCAGCTGGGGCATTTTTTAAAAACCAGCTGGAAAGATGACTCAGCTGGTACAGCACCTGCTTAGCAAGCATGAGGATGTGAGTTCAATTCCCAGCAATCATGTAAAAATCCCAGTGTGGCACACACACCTGTAATTTCAGCACAGGGCAGGAGTGGAAACAGGAGGATTCCTGGAGCTCCCTGGCCAGCTAGCCTAGCTGAATATGGGAGCTTAAGGTTCAATGGGAGACATATATGCACATATATATGGACATGTATATACAGAATAATTTAAATAAACCACTAGCCTTAGCTCCTGCGGAGGTACACTGCCTCAGAACAAGAGATCCTGGAAGCCAGATCAGAGAAATGCCTTCAAGATTAGGCAGCATCTCCCAACCCCTGGAAATGCCCTTCCACACCACTCACCCCACGGAAGTTCAGCACCCATGTTACAAACAGACAAAAGCTCAGGGAACTGAGCCAGGGTCAGCCTCTGCATCCAGCAGAGCCAGAAGCAGCTCTGACCTCGCTCAGCTGGAAATGCTGACCATCAGGTCTAGCTAAGCACAAGAGTAGTGAATGCACTGAGCTGGCTACACTGTCTCAGACACAGCCATGGGGTAGGTACTGCAGCAACAGTATACACTGAATTACAGAGTTCATGCTGCATCTCAGGCTGGTGCTATATGAACTTTGAGCAGTGTCAACAAAGGGCAGGACCCCATGGAGCATGTCAGGAGAGAGCCCCAAATGTCCAAGCTAAGAAGTGGATGTCAGTCAGGGAATCTGGGTGGTCCGGCACTCCTAAAGCATGCTAGTATTCCAGCTGCCACCTGTGATGCAGACTGCTCCATTTGTAAAGCAAGGAGTGTCTCAATACTGCCAGGGCCTGGATAGAGCGTGGCTTGCCTATCCTTCCTTCTGCTTTTGCTTTCTTGGTCAGGGTGGCTTTAGCTAAACGGTAAACTCAGTACCAGAAAACCAGTTGAGCTGCTACGCTAATTGAAATGGCCATCAAAGAGGAGGAACTAAGACTGGGTCCTCAGCAGAGCTCTCACCTTTAGAGTCTTGGCTTCCCAGGTTCTTGTGGAAAGTCAGAAGTCTCAGCCTAAACAGGTTGTTGGATGGCCATGAAGAAAAGCTATCATTCTCCTCACTGACCCAAGCAGGGAGCATCTTGGTAGAGACCCACCACAGGGGATCAGCAGAGGTAGGTCCCACAGGTTAGCTGAGTCCTATGACAGATGTGTTAGCCACCCTCATTTGTTTTCATGTTGCTGTGATAAACACCAAGACCAAACATAATTTGAAAAGGAAAGGGTTTGTCTCATCTTGCATCCTGTAGTCCATCATGAAGGATGGACAGGAACCTGGAGGTGGGTACTGATGTAGAGACCATGGAGGACCGCGGGTTATACTGGCTTGATCCTTCTGGCTTACTCAGCTACTTACCTTATATAACTCAGGACCACCTGCCCAGGGATGCCACCCCCTCCAATAAAAGAGGACAAACTCGCCTCCATCAATTAATAAGTAAGAAAATGCCTCACAGACATGGCCACAGGCCAACCTCAGCTGGGTAATTTTCAGTTGAGATTCTCTCTTCCAAGGTGACTCTGGGTTCGTATCAAATTGGCAGCTGATATGAACTATGATACTTGGGATCAGGCTCACGTGTCTATAGAGAAGTGAGGCTGGCATCCACAAGGGTCAGGTCCAACAGCCCCTGAGAACTGGTTCTGTCTGTCTATAGCCATTAAATATTTCAGCACCTGCTGCAGACGTCAGAGATGGGCAGGCAAACAGCTCTGCAGGCAGAGGGGAGCCCAGAAAGGGCACTGGAGGTGTGTTTCAATCTCCTGCAGGATCTAATACCCCCTCTAAAAAGGGTTAGGAGGGGACACAATGACCTGAAGTCTGCCCCAGGCCAGCTCTTGGACTGGCCTACCCTCATCTCTTATGACAAATTCCTAGCAATAGTTTATCCCCCCCCCACACCTCTGTATCCTTTAAGTAGTGAAGGCTTGGAGTGCTGCTCTAAGCAGACCACACTGTGGGCTGGACTCCAGCTAGCCCCACGCCCCGAGCACTGTCAGGAACACGCAGACTGTCCAGTCCGAGAGCCTCAAGTTTCCACTAACCCCCCTCAAGCCAGCTCTGCAGATTTTCACCCCAGTGCCATCTGATCCCAAATCTAGACACACTAGTGGAAAAAAAAAACACTCCATGACGTAGATGAGACAGCCTGTGATGCCAACATATGTAGGGACCGTAACAAGCAGAGGGTGGCTGTAGTGGAGCCACTGACACACCATAAGGAGTCACTTTATCATCAAGAACCACGTACTGGGACATAAGGCTGATTTTCGAGAGTGGGTCCAAGGCTGAGGTAGAAGTGACTCCACAAGTTCTCAAAAGGAACTTCAAGGCAGCTAGCTGAGCAGACATTTAGGAAGGGAGAGCCATTCTCACACCCAGCTCCCACACAAGCCACTGTGGTGTCTCCAGAAGGAACACAAGATAGTAGTCAGGTGACACCAACAAAGCCTTTACTGGGGCCAAGACCATTATAGAGAAGCCCTCCAGGGCAGGAACACCCGCCATCTTCCAGTGCTGCCTCTCAGCATCTGGCAGCGAGCAGACCCACCCTCTCCGAGGAGGTCTCCCCCAGCGTTTCAGGCAGAGGAAGCCGCTGCTTCCCTGTGGGCTCACCGCATCACTTCTTCAATGTGTCCCCACGCCCAGAGGCTCCTGCCACATTCCTGGCAAGCCGGCCTGTCTCCCTCCGGCACCGCCATACATGTGGGCCCCATTTGCAGGGGCACCGCGCCGGGGTAGCCGATCCAATAGGGGTGGTGGCTGGGACTGTGCTTAAACACTTCCACCTGAGAATGTGGAAGAAACACCCCCCAAAGCGATGAAAGCTACTCGAGAATGGGCCTGCACATGCCAGGAGGAGGGAGTGAAAAGACCCTGATGGGGGGGACAGGAGGAGTCCTCTGCTGAGCCCAAAGAGTCCCCACCCCCTGAGTCCCCATCCTCTGCAGCAAGAGTCCGTTGGAGGACGGCAGAATAGAGGGCTGTGCCACTACATATTCTTGTCATTTGGATTTTCAAAGGTAAGGATGACCCCTGGAGCTGGGCAGAGTCTCAGACCCTTGGCTCTCATCCAGACACCAATGCGCATGCAGTCCTTCAGTGACGTGTTCAAGGACTCACCCATGTGACATAGCCTCAGTAGGCACTGAGCCTGTCCCAGAACCCCAAACAGAACCATTGGGTCCAACTACCAATACCAGGCTGAGACTCCAAAGCTTGGGCGGCTGATTAAACACACCTCACTGCTCGAGTCCTCAGTGGCTCTTCCTCTCTAGCATGTGACTTGCAGGCAACCTGAGCCTTCGGTGGTCTTCTTGGTCAGATGTGGGCACAGAGTTCACAGAAACACAAGTAGAGATGAGAATCCAGGAGAGCCGGTGCCTACACCTGAGAGCTTGCCTCACTCCTCCATTTTGGGAGCAGTACATGATGTAGACTCACACTGACCTCAAGGGGCAGCTACCCAGACCCCTGGCACACACGCTCAAACTGGTCACCCTCTTCTACATCAGCCCTTTCCATATCTTCCACGACAAAGTAGTTCTATTCACCTTCCAACTGCCTCACACACACCTCCCTCCTCCCCAGTCCAGCACAGAGCTAGCTTGTGAAAATGTTAGAAGTCGACCAGCACACAAAGACTGTTTATTGGGACTCTGGGTCCTCGTGGAGGTCAGAAACCCTAAACCTGAAGAATGGTTCCGTGGTTAAGGGCAAGCATTGCTATTACAGAGAATCCAAGGTTGGTTTCTAACACCCACATCAGACAGCTCTCAACCACCTGTACATCCAGCTCCAGGAGATTTAACACCTTCTGGCTTCGGAAGACACCTATGTACACATATGTGCATACCCAACCCAGATGCACTTAATAAAAAAAATTAAAATATGTACACACAAAACAAAGCAAAAAAAAAAAGCTAAAAAATAAAAATATAATATAAAATAAAATGGTAGATTGGCCCATCAATAGAGTCAAAGGTCTCTAAGGATCTCTACCATGGGGCACCCAGACCCGTGGCCATCACTGGAGGACCTCAGCTATGCCATGGCCAGTCATCTGCACACTGGTGCTGATGCAAACTCTAGTCACAATCTGTCTGCAAACCCAGAAGGAACTCATGTACTCACACCATCCTGGAAAACCAGCAATGTCTAAGTCAGAGAAAGCATGAGAAGGGTCCTGAGCATGGAGGGTAAGGGGACAGTGGAGAGTCACAAAGTCCCCAAGGTGATTCTAAGAAGGATAGAGAAGATGTGATTTGGGGGAAGGAAGAGAAAGGCAAAGTCAACTGACAGCTGCCAGCTGTAGACTGAGCAGCCCTGGATAGGTCCCAGGGACCTGGAAGTACAGTGACTCAGAAACCAACTGCAGTGGTGACTGGTTTCCTGGCACTTGGCACTTAAGAAAGCAGAGACGTTCTGCAATCAGTTTCTACACTTGAGCTCATAAAAGGCCATCGCCTGCCAGCAGGTGGACCTCACCCAGCAACAGGCTGAAAAACAGGTGTGGCAGAGCAGGTGGAGAAGAGGGATTCCATGCTCTCAGGAACCAGTGCCCCCTTTGGGGTAGGGAGCTTTGGGGTCCCACATCAGAGTAGTGAGAAGCCCAGGGCTAGAAAGGGGATCCTATTGAAGGAGAGAAGTTCCCTGGAGGCTATGCCTGGGGCATGTGGAAGGATCTGCCTCACTAGGATCAGACACAAATGCCTAGGCCTCATGGTCAGGAGCACCCAGGTTGGCCTCACAGAGCAAGTGCAGGTACGAGGTACCAGGAAATGGCTGGAGACACACCACCACTACCACCACAATAGGTCCCCACTCCCAGTAGCTCACTGGGAAAGAAATGTCAGGGAAGAGAACCCGGGCCTCAGAATGAGCTAGAAAGGCTCCCAGCCTGTCCCAGGCCTGTGCACAGCAGAGCCTAGCTACCCATGACATCCCATGAGGAGTGTGGCAAACAGCCCAGGGAACTGCTCAGCTGGAGGGGAGGGAGGAAGACACTTGCAGGGAACATCCGCTGACATTTTGAAGAATTTTGGAGGAAAAATGAAGAAGGAAACCTTAACACTCCCAGCAAATGATTTTCTCTATTACAAAAAAAAAAAAAAAAATCGGTTTAAAGGGAAGAAACTTTATGAATGGAAAAAGTAATGTTCAACCTCTGGGCAAATTTGCAGGAAAAAGAAGAGGGGTGGGGGTGCAATTTATGGTCCCCAGTGCACGCCAGCTCAAGAAGGTGCAGGAGCCACTTGGCTCATGGCCCACCTGCCGCCTGCAGCTTTGAAAAACAACTTCCTGTCAATAAATGTGAATAAACGTTTGGACTCATCTTCAAAGTGATGAACTTTGCTGCAAATGCATTCCTGCACACGGAGGGAACGGGCCATTCATGGGCTCTGGCACTGGGGAGTGTTTATAACTAACCTCCCAAGACTGCTTAGGTTTCGCCTGCCATGGGAAAAGGCACCACAGGGTGCACAGTCTGGGATGCCAGGCCAGGAGTGCTGAGGCAGGAGAGAACATGAATGCCTCTCCACTGGGCTCACACTGCCCAAGCAGCAGGAGTCCTGGGGCCTGCTATTTGCACCAAGAAGGGTACTGCCTCCCTGGCTTGGACCTGGAAGATATGCCTCCTCCAGCCCCATCTGCATTTTGGAGGGAAAGGAAAGATATGGTTTCCATGAAGAAGAGCAAAGGAATGTGCTGTGTCTTTGGCAGCTGTGGGCCTTGCTAGTTTAATGAGAAAGGCAATCAGGAGAATGAGGACAAGAAGCAGTGGGGTTTGCCCAAGCACCCTCACTTTGCCCCCAAGTGAGCCCAGCACCCTTTCTATACCCTACTCAACCTCTAAGCCACATTTTTGCGGAGAGGGTGCAGTCAGGAACGCTGCAGCTCTCTTAGGCCAACAGTGCCTTTCTAGAGATGGATGGAGCCAGGAGGTCCCTTTGGCGAAGGGGTTACTCTCATTCCAACAGGAAATCTCTGCTCTTAGAGGGAACCAACTCATTACCTGTCAGCCAAAAATGGAACTCCCCAACCTTTTATAACTTTCTGAATTCTTCTAAGTGTAGTGACATAGTTATTTGTATGCTGTGTGATACAGACAACATTTCACTGAAATGTTGTGAGTCTTTAAAACAGGATCCACTGCTTTCTGGAGGCAAGAACAGTAAGCAAGGCCAAACACGAAGCCTGTCCCCTGCAAGAGCTCAAATGCTGTCATCTGGGGCTGCAGCACACACCATGGCCGTGTAGAGCAGGGGTTCTCAACCTTCCTAAGACTGTGGCCCTTTAACACGGTTCCTCACGTCATGCCGACCACCAACCATAAAATTATTTTCATTGCCACGTCATAACTGTAATTTGCTACTGCTGTGAATTGTAATGTAAATATCTGATATTTCCAATGGTCTTAGACAGCCCCCATGAAAAGATGGATCAATCCCCCCAGTGGGTCTCGAGAACCTCTGCCTTAAGGCAATGAAGACAATCCCCACAGACACACCCACAGGCTCATCTGACCTAGACAATCCCTCACTGAGAGTCTCCTTCCAGATGACTCTACGTTGCGCCAAGCTGACAATCACCAGCAACCATCACACCACCCAACAGTGAAAAGCTTCCTCCACACTCCTTGACGACATGAGCATCCGTGCCAACAAAGCAGGGCCTGGTTCTGGAGACAATGGTTCATCAAGTCACTAGGTGCTGACCTAGGGAAGACTGAGCCCCCAGGAGACTGACAGGGTGATATTCCTACAAGCCTCTGGTCATGAAGCAAGATAGAAAGGGAGGGGGGGTTGGTGAAAAGGTATCAAGATAAGATGTAATTATATTATAATCTCAAAAATTAAAAAAAAAAACTAGTAATTTAAACAATTGCTGTTATTCATGTATGATGAGGAAAATGGTCTGGGAAAGAGTCGGGGAAGAAGATACAGGCAGAGAGGGACCCCCGAGGACCAGGTGGGGCAAACCCTAACATACCTGTGAAAATGCTGAGTAAGCCTGTCACTTAGCATGCTAATTAAAAACAAAATAATACAGCCGGGTAGTGGTGGCGCACCCCTTTAATCCCAGCACTTGGGAGGCAGAGACAGGTGGATTTCTGAGTCTGAGGCCAGCCTGGTCTACAGAGTGAGTTCCAGGACAGCCAGGACTACACAGAGAAACTCTGTCTCAAAAGAAAAAAATAAGACTGCTCTTGGCAGAGGTGGGAGGGTGGAAGGCACGTCACAGGGAAGTGCTGTGAGTCACGGTCGATCATGATCACGATGCAGCGAGGTCTTGTCTTTCCAGGGTCTTCCACATGTCGCATGTCGGCATGAGTACTAAAAACAGGCTGTGCTGTCTGAGGACCAGAGTGGCCAGAGCCTTGAACTTGGCTATGCTAGCGCTCCTCCCACCCCTACATTAGACAGCGCACCTCGTAAAAGCACCTGACAACGTCATTTGCAAAAGGAAATTCTTTAAGATAAGAAAACCAAATAAAGCGGCTCATACGTTTTTACTTAATTTCCGAACTTTGTTTAATCTTTAACCCTCGTAAATTGAGTCCTTTGAGTAATATAACTCGGGCACAAAATCAAAACAGAGTTATCGTCTACTTGCCTTGAGAAGGTGCCACCTCCCCCTCCCCTCTGCCTGCCCTCACTTCACGCTGACATGTGAGGTATTAGACAGTGGAATCAGGAGTTAAGAGCACTGGCTGTTCTTCCAGAAGACCCGGATTCAGTTCCCTACACCCTCGTGGCAGCTCAAAACTATCTGAAACTGCCAGAGATCCCCCAGGCAGAGGGGACACACATGGTACACAGACATACAGGAAAAATTCTCACACACACATAACAGTGGTGGTGATGATGATGATAAATGTGACACTTGTCTCTACTCAAAATTGCTAGTAAGAGTGCATGGTATGACATTTCTGATGTATGGCTTGATGGTTTATTTTTATTAAAAAATGCCTGCCACTGTGTACACTAGAGGGCTACTTCCCAAAACACAGAAAGCATCCAGTGTTGACCAGGATGGGGATATACCAAAGGCGTGTGCGCTACTGCAGGAATGAACATCAGAGCATCGGCTGAGAATGGCAGGTCAGTCCCCAGAATTAAACGCAGTGAATGTCACTGTGTTCCAGCAACCCTGTGTCTGGACACACACCCAAAGAACAGAGCAGGGCTCTGAGGACAGCACACCCAGCTCACAGCAGCGTTATCACCAACAGCAGTCTGAGGGATAAGCTACCTGTCCAGTGAATGGATATGCTGTGCAGTAGGCATGCATTATAGCACATCACTCGACCTCTAAGAAGGAGAACATGGTGACAGCTTCTAACAGGATCTACAGGGCATTGTGCCCAATGAAGCCATCCACACAGGCAATCGCTGCAAGAAGCCCCTCAAGCCGACTCCAAATTATGGGACAAAGAACCCTGTGGATGGAGGTTGTGGGGAGGTGGATGAAGGAGGGAGATGCTCCTTGGAGGGTGGAAACCTAACATCTCTGGGCCATGTACTTAAAAGTGGATGTGGGGTAAATTTGATGTCTCGTGGTTTTGCAACTTATAAAATAAACACATGGTTTGACACACCCTCCCCGCCTCCAGCTGGGTGTTTCACCTGATTAGACTATAGAGACTTCACTGCACTGGTTCCTATCAGAATTAAGGCTGAAACAAAAGACTTATTTTCCTTTGTTTATTTTGAAAAGTGGTCTTGTTTTACAGCTCAGACTGTCCTGTAACTCCTGCTACTCCTGGCTTAGAGTATATGCTAAGAGTATAGGTATGTCCCCCCACCGGGCCAGAAAAGAACTTTAAAAGTAAAAAACTTATAGATTTAATAATAAAAAGTTAGATTCTAGGGCTGGAGAAATGGCTCAGCCACTAAAGGCTAGGCTCACAACCAAAAATATAAGAGTTAAATTCTGGGCATTTGTTAAAAATAATGGTGTAAAATATGTGTTGATCTGATTTTTGTAAAAATAAGTATGTCTCATTTTATAGATAAACAATCTCTTAAATGAGCTAAGATAAGATGTCAAAGATAAATTATCTTGTGATTAATGTAATTTTAATTTTTCCTTAAGTGTGTATTTTATGCTTCCCTTCTCCCTATGTGTATATGATAGATTTTATACACCAAACGCTGTCTTGGAGATGTGACAGTGTTTGAAGCGTTGTTATAACTGAGCACCTGTGCTGTGTCACTTCTGTCACACGGGCTGTCATGTTTAATCATCAAAGAATTAGGTGAAGCAGATGCCTCCCACTTCCTGTCTAAGCGGCCTCGGTTCCAGAAAGGCTCTGGAGGCTTTGAAAGCTCCACATGATTTCCAAAGCTTTTTGCCTGTAGTTTTATTGCATCTTTGATGTAGGCAGAGTGGGGAAAGCAGAGACTGTTCGTTCCCTCCATGGGTAGACAGGGAAACTGAGGTGCCAAGAGAAAGGTGGAGATGCACTCGCTGGAGCTGAGGAGTGTGGTTTTGTTCCTACCCATCTCTTTCCCCTCCGTGGATGAAGGAAGGCTGCCTTCCAAACTCCAGGTGCCTGGGAGATCAAAGCCCATAGAAGGAAACCAGGCCTGGGTTTCGTGGTGTGCAGTGGAAGCTAAGGGTAGGGGACAGACTAGTCTCCAGAGGCCAAAGGAGGGCACCCCTGCAGAAGCCAGTTTTTGTCTCCTGTACTCAGGAGTGAATCTTCAGACAGAGAAAAGTCACTCTCAGAAGACCTCCACAGACAGGTAGCATGGAGCTACCCAGGAAACCCACCTCTTGATCAACAGCTGCTGCCAAGGGGCCCTCCTCAGACAGACTTGTGATAAGATTGTCAAGTCCTGGCTCAAAAGCCCCACCCCCACTTTCTGACGTGCAGCTGCCTGGGTTTGTCTGTTCTTTCTCTCTGTTCAGTCTCCGTGCCACCTCCAGGTCAGTGTCTCATATTTATTATCCTCCTGATGGAAGCTCTGGGGGAGGGGAACCTCAGTGCCTTAGTCCATGCTGTTCCCCAGCCCCCAGGACAGAGCATGAAAACGGACTGGTGCTGTATACCTGACATGAAGTCAGGAATCAGATAGCTAAGAACTGCTCCCTGATGTGTCTCCAGCCTTTTATTTTGGAGACCCAGAAATGCCCCCACATGTGCCCCACACTGTGTCCTTGAATATTTGCTGCCAGGGACACTGAAGGATGTAGTCAAAAGATAGACACTCCACCCTTGCCTTCAAGTCCCTAGGAAACCACAACTCCTCCAAGAGTCCCAAAGTTCCAGTGTCGCAAGACCCAGCTCAGGCCCTGTCTCTCCATCCTCTTTCCCCACAGGGACCCTCTTTCAGAGCAAACCTCCTCCCCTGGTCCTCCTGCCACAGTACGCATGCTCTCTGGGCAGCCGAAGCTGATAGAAGTGATTCTTGCTGCCTGTTCCACACTCAACGACTAAAATGTGCTCTTTGTAGTTTGGGAAGTCACATGGACCTGAAAGTTAAGTCTGGAAGGATTTACTTCCAAAATCACCAGGCGCTTCCCATTTTCTGGTAGTGATGTAGATTCGGAGTCTGCAAGAGCTCTCCCCTGCCACGCAAAACAGCCATTCAGAACACGTTCTTGGCGCGCAAACTGCTAGTTCAAAGCTCTGAGATGCAAGCAGAGGCCAGCATGTTGGCTTTTCATGTTTGAAGGGATTTGTGTGGACGGCTCTCGAGGCGCCAAGATCCAAGCTGTGCAGAATTGACCGTACTTGGGCTGAAAAGAGGCAGCCGCAGAAGGGTATCTACCATTGACTGCACTCCAGCTGGGGTTGCTTGCTGTGGAGGCAGAAACACTGCTGCAGTGTTTTGGATACACACGAGAGAGAGGACTGTGTCAATTGGTGAACTCAACGTGGAGGCTTCCCCCAACCCACCCTCCCTGTACTTGACCCTTCCCTGGGAGTCACTGGAAGATCAGAGTCTCTGACGCCTGTCTGTCTTGCCTGGAAGATTCTTGTGGCTTCCTATTCATTCTGAAATCCGACCTCTTGAGGTTCCTGGACCATGTAGGAAGAGGGCAAGTGCCCTGGATCCATGAGAAGCCTTTGCTGAAGGGACAACAGCAGGAAATGGGGAAGCCTGCTAAACTAAATAAGACAGACATTAGACCTGACAGCCACGGAGGCCACTGTAACCCAGACAAGTGGACTTGACCGGGAAACGCACACCAAGCACAGATGGCTGGGCCAGGAATCTAGAGAGCCCTCCCCTGGGGAGCACAGCCCAACAGAGACCTCTGAGCCAAGCCTGGTCACAAGCAGCAAGTGGGGACCTGAGGGAAAGGCAGGAAGAGTCACTGGACCTTCTGCTTAAGAGCACTGCATAGCATGTGTTCAAAGCATAAACAGAACAAATATTTATGTTATGGAAAATTTGGAATCTATAAAACTTTGGAAGTACAGTTTACAAGCTCAAGCCACGCCCTTCATGCCTGTTCCCACCCTTTTAAGCTATCTTCTCTGAGCCTAATGTATGCACACTTCCTCCTTCCATTAGAACCCTTGCTCCTTCCAGATCATTCTACACCACTGTCATGGGCATCTTGGTCCATAACACTCATCTCTCTTTACATAGAGTGTAAGTACTATCTGCCCCCTTGAGTATTCAATTTGCCACAGGAATAACACAACCTACATAGCGAGGGAACTTAAATTTTAAAACCATGTCAGAATTCAGACTTTCATTTATACGGAGCAAGAGCTTGGGAGTCAACGTTCTTCTATGAAGTAAAACCCTGATCAAATGGAGAAGCAGCGAACGCTGAGGAAAGCGGGGGCATGGAGCAAGCCTGTGCCTCCAAACCTAGAGAGACAAATGATTGGAAGGAGAGACTCAAATATCAGTCAAAGAATTGGTACAAGGCTTAGGGAAACCTGCCCCAGAGCTGGCAAACTGCTGGAGGGTCTGTGTGGACAAGCATGAGAGCAGAAACTCAAGCCCATTCATCAGCCACCCTGACCTTTAAAAGAAATACCTTATGTACCTTTATTTTATGTGTATGAATGCTTTGCCTATGTATAGGTAAGTACACTGTGTGTGTGTGTGTGTGTGTGTGTGTGTGTGTGTGTGTGTGTGTGCAGTAGCCATGGAGTTAAGAAGATGGTATTGGATCTCCTGGAGCTAGGGTCACAGAGGCTTGTGAGCCTCAGTGCAGCAGCTGAGAATCGAATCTGGGTCTTCTACAAGAGCAGCCAGCTGACTCCTGACTGCTGAGCCATCTCTCCAGCCCCAGCCCTGACAGTTTTGTGAGGGTTTATCCACCAGTTCTCACAGGAAATGCTAGAGTAGAATTCCTCTGTGTATCTAGCAGGAAACATCCTTCCCTTCGCTCCTGGAGATTCATGCCAGACTGCCTGTTCTTAGCAAAGGCGGCCTCAGAAGGCAGCAAGCCTGACAGATACAATAATAAGTTCACAGACACAATAATAGTAAAGAAGGAATTTAAATATTTCCCATGACCTTGCCTTTGCACCTGATGTACTGACAACCCTCCAGGAAGAGACCTGCCAACCAAACAAAAGGCTAAGGTTCCCTTAGAGGAGAACCAAAGAGAAGAGAGATGGCAGCCTCTGAGAAGCTACCATGTAAATAAATCAGCTCTCCTTGGGCCTGAGAATTTAATACCACCTCGAATCCTAGACCAAGTGATAGAAAGATGATCTGAGAGGAGGGACAAGATCAGAGGAGGTCGGCAGGAGGAGAGCAGGAAGTACACGGACTTCCTGGGCACTTCTGTTCACTACTGCCATGAACCTACAACTGTTTAAAAACAAATCTACTTTTTAAATCGGGGATGATTAGAAGGTGGGGCCTGGTTAGAGGAAGTGGGACTGGGCATGTCTTTGAAAGGCGGGTCTTGGCTCCAGATACTTCCTCTCTGCCTTGCTCCTAGTCTGTGGTGAGGTTAGAGGCTCCCCCACCATGCCTTTCACTATGATGCTTGGTCTGCCTCACCACACATGAACTCAGAAGTCACAGAGCCAAGTGGCCATGGATGAAAGCTATGAGGCAGTTATTTTGTCAAGTGACAGACAAAAAAACAAACAAACAAACAAAAAACCTGACTAACACTTGCCTTATAGAGAACGGAATCACATCCTATCTCAAAAAACTGAGGCCTGGTATGATGGTTCAGTGAGTAAGGTGTTTGCAGCTAAGCCTAAGAATCTGAGCTCTATCCCCAGAGCCTACATGCTGGAAGTAAAGCTCTAACTCCCGTTGTTGGCCAAGACAGATGAAGAAAGGATGTCCTCAAAGGTATAGCATGTCCTCTCACCCTCAGCCCTAGGCTGATGACTCCATAGTTAAGTCCCTTCTACTGAAGTGGTCCATCAGGTCTTATTTGACCTCAAGCTGGTTCTCTCCACAGCTCAGGGTCTCTTTGTCTACCCCTGAAACATTCTGGGAATATAGCATTTCTCAAAGACCCTGCCCTGGGAGTCCTATCCCATCACTATCTCAGAGAGGCCAGGGCTCCCAGGAGTCCTCAGGAGTATTGTTGCTGAGTATCGTGTTCTCCACAGGAGTCCGTCCAGCATCCAGCCACCCTTCCCACCACCCTGTAGGCTAATCATCGGGGTCTACTGGGGGTGCTACACTGGTGTCTGCATCCTACCAAGTCTTCCACAGAAGCCTGGTAGCCCTTCTAGAAGATTCTCTATCATGGACGCTTTGGGTAGAGCTGTGTCCTATTAACCATCCTGGTTATATGGTTTTTGCCAGATCCTTTCCCCATCTCCCAGCCCGCACTGTGTTTGTCATGCTGGAAAGGCAGGGTGACATCTACCTCTCATACTCAGCCTATTCTTCCCAAATCCACTTTCTGTGGTATAAACGTGTGTAGACAGACACTGGGTTCAGAAATTTAGCTTCTGAACGTGTCTGAGAATGCTTCCTCCATGTTCTACCTCATTTGGGTATTTCAAACGTTGAAAAATTTCAACTCACATGCAGAAAACTTGCCCAGGCTGACCTTTGAGAGAGAGGGTAGACTAAGGATATCGATAATGGTTATGATGTCCAAGTAGCAAGGACTTCCCTACTTTGATGCACACAGAGGAAGAGAGGCTATGAGCTTGTGGGATCTCTCACTTATTCTGTCTTCTTGCCTGGTGCAAGCATGGCCCACAGTCACCTGTCCCCTCAGGTAAGCAAGGACTTGGTGGTAGTGCTCCCTTGACAGCTGGACATTGACCCTGAGGATGAGAGAGAGACCACATTACAGATTCAAACTACACTCAGCATGTCTTTGCTGTGGGATAGAAAAGCCTCACCAAGGGCTCACCCTGCCATCTAAGTCTTGGTTATTCTCGACCTTAGAACTTCACTCTGGCTTGAAGGTGTTCTGAATTAAAGACAGACTTTTCATAGGAAAGGATCTTCTCCTCAGCACTGCAGCGAACATCTTCAGGGAAAAAAGGGACTCCCAACAGAGTTGCTTTCCAGAGAGCCAGGCTTGGAGAAGTTGTGGTGTGACTTTAAGAGAACAAAGAGGAGAAGCCTTGTGAATGACCAGGTTGGCAGAGGGAGGGAGAAGTTGCCTCCCCAGGAAGGAAGCTACCTGCTCAGGGAGCCAGCTCAGGAGACCCTGGGTCTTTGAGTTCCTATTGGTCTCTGGGCAACCAGCCTCAAACAGTGATGGTCTATTGCAGCAGGAAGAACTACGGTTTGGAGGCTGGTGCCCGCTCACACATACCCTTCTCCAAGTTATACAGCCAGGGACCTCCAGGATAAGGAGACAGTCCATGAGAGAAACATCTAGAGTGTCTAAAAATACGTGGGGCAAAGATTTAGAGGATAGTAATACAGGCCTTTTCCTGACCTGCATTTGAAAGGACAACATAGCAGATGTAGATACAGAGACCAGCCGTCTTTTTGTCAGCCAATGGCTCCTGCTCCAGGCCCAGCCACATGCACAGGGCCTCCTGTGACACCAGGCAGCATATCGCTGAACAGCCTGAAGATCTGACAGCCATGCTGGACAAGATCAGGATATAGCAAGACTGAGCAAGGGGATCCAAGATACAGTGATAGGAAGATGGAGGCATGACCCTCATGGCGCTGCCAGGCATGAGTGGTTTGTTAAAGAGTGTTCATGTAAGTGTGTCTAAGGCAGTAGGAGACAGGGCCATCACTTCTGTCTCAGGAGAGACAGTTAGCCACAGTGCATCCATCCTGAACGGGCATAGTCATCTGCAGTGGTCTGGGCTCACTGTTGAAGCAGCTTTGTCCATGGCACCTGCCCAGTTGGCCTCCACCCACTTTCCCACACACCCCTCAGGCTTGGGCATCTGTTCATGGAGAGCGGAGTTCAAGTTCAGGTCACAGCACACTGGGCAGGCAGTGAGAGGGTTGCCACCCGTGAGGTGTGCAGGGCAGGAGCTCCCGAAAGACCACTAAAATCCAGTGGTGAAGGTCCTGGTAGAGGCAGCCACTCCATCCTGAGGGTGAGGGTGAGGTCAACAGTGCACACACACACACACACACACACACACACACACACACACACACCTTATTCTTGGCTGTGACCAGAGGCTAAATGCGTGGGATCGGTTCAGCCACCTTTAAGCAAACGAGCCTCACACCGTAAAACTTCTGGCTGTTGCTTTTGCTCCTTCTCTTCAGCCTCAAATGCCATCCGTGTGCTTCTCAGCAACATTAATTAAAATCCTTTTAAAGGCCGGGCAGCTTTCCACACAGGAAGGCCGTCGCCAGGGGAGCACTTTCACAGGTGAACTGGCTCCTTAAAAGGTTTTAAATTAATGTCATTCCCCATAATTCTTAGCTTTCCAAAAAGCAAGTTTTACAGCTACACTGCCTTCCTCTCAATGGGCCGGAGCATGAGTGGTTGGAGGAGAAGTTAGGGGCAAGTCGGGCCCAGAAGCAGGCACCGGCCTGTACCCCTGTGGAAGGAACAGGTCTCTAGTGCTGTTTCTGGAGGGTTCTTTCTTCCATTTCATACATTGTTTGCTCTCGGAAGAAATCACCCAGGAGGCTTAAAGGCACTCACCTGGTGGCATTCCTCAAAGACTCGGATGAAACCCAAGTACTGGTGCTTAGTTCCCCAGTACTTTCTTCTGGCTTAGTACTTCTGGCACCTCTGCCATACTCATAACTGTCTCAACTAAATTGCCTCATTCTGGACCAGGTACCTCAAACACCTTATCCAATTTAGTCCTTATGGCTACGCCAGTGGGCAGGTAATTTTACCTCCTTTTAAAATGCACAGAAATGCCAGGTTTTATGGTACATGGCTTTAATCTCAGCACTAGGGAGGCAGAGGCAGACAGATCTCTGTGAGTTCGACAAAGAGAGTTCCAGGACAGTCAGGGATGTGACACAAGAAACCTTGTCTCAAAATAAATAAATAAATAAATAAATAAATAAGCACAGAAAGGGCTAGAGAGGTGGCTCAGCCGCTAAGACCACTTGCTACTCTTGCAAAAGACCCAAGTTTGATTCCCAGCACCCAGCACCCACACAGGAGCTCACAGTTATCTGAAACTCTAGTCCCAGGGAATCTGATGTCTAAATAAATAAATAAATAAATAAATCAGACTTTGAAGCCACAAAGATTGACACGCAACCCCCACAGGCTCATTGCTTTCTGGTACGATATAAGACACCTGGCTTCCCTGAACCTATCTTTGTATTTGTATATACACATATGTGTGGATACATGTGTGTACAGCTTCGTGTGGATACACGTGTGTATAAATATATGTGGTTACACATGTATGCACTGGAATGTGTTTTTTGTTTCACTTTACTACTTTATGAAAATGATAGAATGTGTTTTGTAAGTAATTTGTTACAGAAATGAGTGACCGGGTCCCTTAGCCCCATGCTAATTCCCAGTAGAGCTACCATGAAACCAGAAAGGCTGCGGCTGCCTCTGATGAATAACTGAGCTCCAGGACCTCCATACCAAAAGGACACCCACCTAGACGGTGGCCTACAGGAATGGCATTGCCATCCCAGTGTCCCACTGTAATCAGAGTCTGAGGCAGAGCTCATGGGGCTGGCTTGGTGGAGGACTCAGGAAGGAGGAAGTCAGAGAGAAGAGGCGGACCAGAGGGGAAGGACATCCTGGGGCATGTTTCCTGGCTAGCCATGGCTGTCAGCACTGTGAGGTCACCTAAGCACTGTACAGTTGAGGCCTTGGGACCATATAGTCTCCTTAAGTGCCTACCTCACCTGCCACTGGTCGGTCGTTGCTCAAAATAGCCACAGCCTCTCTGTGGCAAAAGTATCTGTGACCAGAGGATTTTCCCCATGGCCTATGACACACTACAGTCCAGGAGGGGACACTGAGGCTTAATGACTGTCCTGAGTGGCCCCCTGTGAGCACGAGCTCCATATTAACATACCAGGCCATGATGTATTCTGGGGCATGAGGAGGCGCTGCTTGGTTCACATCTGCACCCACAGAGACAAGAACATGCTGGAAAAGGCAAGCACCAGGAATCCCAGGGATGCCAGGTGACTCTATGCTTCCAGAGAGAGGTAGTTAAAGAGGTCACCAGCCTTGGGTTCTAGATAATACCCTGCCTGGAGTTTCAGGAGCCACTAGAACCTGAGTACCCTGAACTGTGGGGGCTAGGAACAGCTCCCCGAACCCCTCCCAGGCTCTCTTCATTCCTGAGGAGTGGGTTCTCTAAGTAACAACTTGAATTCTCAGGCAGTGAGGCCTTCCCCCAGTCTGTCTCAGGCCAGAGTCTTACCCAGCAGGATTAAGGCTAGAGATGGAGTTGAGGCAGGGCAGAAGAGAGGGTACAGTGCTGTGCCCGTCCTTTACCCACTCTCTGCAGCTGCAGTGGCTCCCTGGGACTGGCACTCCCTGAGGTGGTGGCTGGGGATTCAGTTGCCTGTACTCTTTCCATAATGAGTGCAGACACTGCCGGTCGCCATGTACACTGCACCGCCCCGGACCCACCCAACTGATGTTCCTGATGACACGACCCTCCACCCTCTCTGCCTTCACCTTGATTGATTGATTGATTGATGCTTTCAAGCCATCTGGGCTCAGCTGTGTCTTTGTCCTCCCGCACACTGTCTTGTTCCTGGTTAGGGATGCACAGAGTCTGGACACCTAGGCTTCAAACCCTCGAAACACCCACAGTACTGTAACCCAGCCTGGTCAATACCAGCTGGTCACAAAGACCAGGAGAGACCTGGGAAGCTGGCTTTGACATGTCCCTATGTAGGCCAGGCAAAGGTCCAGCAGCCCAGCAGCTTCTCAACCTAGCCCAGAGGGGTGGGAACAAGCCCTGACCAGCCACAGTTTCCGTGACTGGCTCTATCTTCCGGATGCTGGAGTGTGTTTGTGCTTCCAGGATCTCCAGAGTCTTGATTCAAAGGGAAGCTTGGGCGTGAGAAAATATTATACACACTTGAAAGCGCAACAAACAGAAAAACAGAGGCGCCATGTGTGATGTGTGAATTTTCTGCTGGAATCAGCCATGCAGGGATCCAGGGTGCAGGAAGCCTGGAAGCTGCTAATATTCATTGTCGGGTGCAAAGTACCCTGCACCAAGTACCCCGACCCAGCCTGGCAGCTGACCAAACGCCCAGCTGGCTGGTTGAATCGGGACTTACGGACTAAGTTAGGTCCCTTTCCACTTTCATATATCCAAGCTCAACTTCAAAATGCTTCCTTCCTTCATGGAGGAGCCCATGTGGCCTAGGAGAATATTGTTCCTACTGCACAGGAAATGAGCCTGCCCACCACCAGGCAATCCACTTGCTGAGTCCCCCAAAAGACTCATCAGGGCAGGACCATGGCCTACAAAGGGTGAACCTAGCAGACTCCACAATGGAAACCAGGAGTGGATGCCCAGCATGCTGAGTGTCCTCCTGTCATCTGTGCCCCAGCCAGGACCACTCATCAACCTCTCAAAGGCCATACCTAGGGGTCAAGTTTATTACAACATCCAGAGGACTCCCAGGTAGGAGTCAGGGCCTCCAAACTAGAGGGTGCTCTGAATTCCACTGTCTTAAATGCTCATATCTAGTTCCTGCTTTTCTGGGGTTCAGAGAGTCTCTGCTAGTGATTTGTGTTGTGATAAGTTTAGGAGTCTGTGGGAGAGGCCTCACTGGCCAGCACTCAGCATGGATGCCAAGACAAAGCCCCTCAAACAACATAGCAGCTTCTTCTAATCAACAGAATGGAGCCTCAGTCTGGAGGCCGGAAGTCCACAGCCATGGCATCCCCAGGGTTGGCACTTCCCTGTTTGGCTTGTAGACCCCATCTTCTCCCTGTCCTCATGTGACCATCTCTATGTTTCTGTCTCTGTCTTCACGTTTTTATAAGGGCACCAGTTACATCAGATGAGGGTACCCTGATAACCTTATTTTGATCTAAAAATCATATAATTTTGAAGTTGATTTCGAATATATGAAATAAATGCAACATGTAAATATATGAAAGTGGAAAAGGACCTAACTTAGCTCATAAGTTCCAATTCATCCGGCCAGCTGGACATTTGGTCAGCTGCCAGGCTAGGTCAGGGTACTTGGTGCAGGGTACTCCCCAGCTGACAATGCATGTGAGCAGGCTTCCTGTACCCTAGGTCCCTGCATGGTTGATTCTAGCAGACGATTCACACATAACACAGATGCCTAACCAGGTAGGGAAAATGGCTTAGCCCTGGGAGAGGTGAGGAAAAGGGGGAGTATAGAGCCGATTGCCTAGTCCTGGGTCCTGTTAAGACTACCAAGTCACTGTCATGAGGGTCTGCCTCATTCATAGCCCCTGACTGTCAGACAATCAAACAGGAAAGAGCCAGATTATACCCAAGACCCGCAGGTCCAGGGCAACAGCCCCAGGCACTCTGGAAACAAGGTCCCGTCTGGACTCCACAATTGCAAAGGTGTTTTATTTCCTGGAATTTTCAGATCAAAGGACATTGTTTTAAGACTCTGGGCTGCTATTCCCATTTCTGTGGGGAATCATAACGGGTAACAGTCAATTACTATCAGTGTGGGCAGAGAACCAGAAAAAAAAGAGCTATGTTTCCGTCAGCAGCAAGACCCATCAGAAGACTGTGGGCTGCCGATCCCACAGCTCATGAGTTCTTTGAGACACACTTGGCCCCAGTAGAAAACATGAGAACAAACTCCTTCAGTTGCACATGCAGGGAGCCAACCATGGGGTGAACTTTCAGCAGGACGTGGGTACCTCAGGGCTCTCTAAGGCCATAAGAAGGAAGACACACCAGCCAGGAATGGTGCTGCGTGTCTGTAACATCAGGAACTGAGAGACTGAGGCAGGAAGACTGCTGTGAGTTTGAACACCACAGAACCTTGCCTTAAAACAGTAAGAGCAATAAGGCCACCCCAAATCCTCTGTTCTGGAATAGTGGTGGCCAATTTTCCCTCTACATCAACCACGGATCCTGGGCAGCCTCAGTGTCTAGACCTCCCATCCACCATTGCTTCCTCCCACCTTCTTCCTTAAAAAACACTGAGACTGCTGGATGGAATGTTCCAGAAGAAAGAGACACTCCACAGGCAGTTCCTCTCACCTCACTCCCTTCCCCTTTAAGAGAGCTAAGGGTTGCTTGGGTTTTATGTGTAAGTGTACAGTAAGGCCACCCACACATTAGGAAGCTGAGGTTGCCAGAAAACAAAATTCCCAGACTTCAAATACCTCCACTCCTGGAGCTGAGGCTCCATCCGACCACTAAAGGTTGATCTGCTCGAAGGCTGAGCTCACAAACACTGCTGAAGGAGTCTGATGGCCCCTCCCTTCCCTCAATGGAGAAGACCCCTCTCACCTCTCAGCAGGCCACAGCATCCCCCAAGCTCCAGATGGATAGCATGGAGCCCAGACTCCTGAGCCCCAAAGATTCTCTCACCACAGGGAGGGGGAGTGTCAAACCTCCAGACATTTCTAGTCACACTACACTTTCAGGGTAGATACATTCAAGAAAGGAGTGAGCAACCAGTAACATACTGTCTACCACATGGGCCACTCAGGGCAAAAACATCGAACACGGGGCTGGGGAATGGCTCAGTGATAATGTTTGCAGACATGAGGACACTGAATTCAATCCTCAGAACCCACATAAAAAGCCAGGCATGACAACAGTGCATTACATTCCTAGAGCTCCCTGGTTAGTCAGCCTGCCTACTTAGCAAGCTCTGGGCCGATGAGAGATCCTGACTTAAAAACAAAACAAAACAATGCAAGGCGGACATCTCCTTTAAAAAAAAAATGACACTCAAGGTTGTCCTGTGGTCTCCTCAGGCCTCTTTCTTCTGGAACATTCCATCCAGCAGTCTCAGTATTTTTTAAGGAAGAAGGTGGGAGGAAGCAATGGTGGATGGATCCACAGATCTACACAACACACAAACACACAAACGTGCCCCTGTAAGAACATGCACACACACACACAGGCATGCACACACACACACATACACACACACAAACACAGTTTTTTAAAAAAAATATATGGTTGTTATATGTCCCCTTCCCTGGGAGACAAGTGCTCCCTGGAACTGGAACCAATCACCTCTACGTCTCTGTCACTGTGCCTACCTCCCAGCCATGTCTTACAGCAAGAAAGCACCTAACATGTAACCACAGTGGGTACCTTATTGCCTCCTGTCCTGGGACTGCCAATGTCCAGTGTCAGCAATCACAGTTGATCACAGACAAGCCAGGCTCCCTAAATGTGGCAGGCACAGGCACAGGCGCAGGACTTCTCTGGGCTTCCAATGTTGGCACAGCAGCAAGCCACCAGACTCTCGCACACTTCCCAAGAAAGCTTTACAGAGTCAGTGTCTACTTTGGGGTCACCTGGTTCCAAGCCTAGCTTGTGATGCCTTAGAGAAGACACAGTGACATCTTTGTTTGTTTCCTTAATAACATCAACAAAAGACAGAAGGCAAGTATGCTAGGACAGTGACCAGAATGTGCTACCTGAATGGCCAGACAGGACCTGTACTTAACCAAAGCCACTCTGCCTTCCTGAAAGTTCAAGGACCTTGTGAAGGGGCCACACTCATGCGTTTTGCCCTGGGGCTCACAAACATTCTTCCCAAGCCTAGAAACATCACAAGAGACCATTACGCAACCCAGGTATCTGTACCAGGTATCCACTATCAAGGCATCAGAAGCTCATGGGTTTTAGCCCCAGCCATGGTCAGAGAAGCCCCACAGCCCCACCCCACACTGCCATGGGAAGTTCTGACATTCCAAGAACTCTCTTTCCAACTTTACGTGGATACTTTACAGCTCCCAGCCCTCCAGGCTTGGCAGAGAGACAGGAATGCCTCTCCCCTTCCTCCAGGGTGGGCCCGGATGGTGGAGGAGGGGTCCATAGCCCTCCATGCCTGCTTCAGCCTTCAACTCACCACGGCAGCTTTACGACAGGGGTGATGGGCCTCAACGGAGAAAGAGTACTGCTAAAGATCAATATCCTGGAGAATTAAGAAGGAGATATTTCAAGAATCGTGCACGCAAACAGTCGAAAGGCAAATGGTTTTAGTAATGACTTATTAAAAGGTTTCTTCCCGGACTGAGAGCCCCAGAGCGTATAAAGCCCAAACCACTTAGTGCAACAAATTTAAGCACTGTGAGGCAGGTCTATGCCTAAGTCTCCCCAAGGTTCAGCTAACAGCAGGTCCTACCGGGGGCCTCTTCTGGTTTGCTTCTCAGCAGCTCAGATTAGATCCTCACAGCTTCCCCTTCTCCACAAGAACAGATCCCCAGAGCGTCGGTGCGCCTCACTGTAGACCCTGAGAAACCACACTTGGGCCTGAGCTGAAGCCACTCTCTGTACCCTTGTGCCCTTGGCTGAGCTGGGGTTGGAGTGGTGAGCTCTGAGGCCTTTCCACGTCAGACTCTCTCCTCAGCCTAAAGCACTTGAGCTGCCTCTGGTCACATGTGATGCTGAATCTTCCCTGGCAACTTGATGAAATTCAGAATCACCTAGGTCCTGGGATGAAGGAGACACACTTTCACACATGTCTGTAAAGGTGTTTGCAGAGAACTTTAATTGAAGAAGGAAGACACATTCTGAGCATGGGTGGCATAATCCACCCCCCCAGACCCCAGACAGGCATGGTGGACTGAAGGAGAAAGAAAATTGGAGAAAGCAAGCAGACCCCAGTTCCTTGTTCTCTGCTTTGACTTTGGGTGCAACGTGGCCAGCTGCCCACCAACCCCAGCCAAAGCTGCCTTTGTGTCCTCAAACACTTCCTTCCCTGAGTGGCTTGTGCCAGGTGTTTTGCGGAAGACAGTGGTGAAAAAGGTCACGAATGTACCAGGGAACCCTAATTTGCGTAGATTCAGGCTGGGCAGAGCAGATCTTAAGCTTCCATTTCTCAGAAGAAGCCTCATCCACTGAGTAAACTTTGAGATCGATTACTTTCAGTTTCCATTCCTCAGCTTTAGACCACCTCTGAAGGTGTGGGGAAACCCCAAGCCCACGGCCACATTATTTTCATTCTAGTTTTATAGCTCTCACCGAAAACGTAGTCAACTCACCTGAGGCAAAGACAGGCTGTAGAGGATTGTGTTGGGGATTGGAAACATTGTGATCACGCTTTCAAGGGGTCTGCTGACCCTGCAAAGTGATCAGCCTCAGCGAGATACAAAGCAAGGCTCCCACCCAAGCACTAGAATGGTACAGAGACCTCACTCCTTGACAAGGGACAAGTATAGAAAACTTTCCCTGAAGGAAAGTCAAAGGAGCTGGTCTAACCCAAAGAATGCAGCCAGAGTTGACCCCCAAGCTGTCTATACCAGGTCCAACTACAAGTTGGGGCTCTGGCTTCCCACCCCCACTACAGTGGAGTCCTGTCATAGCCATGGAGCCCTGGCAAGAAGCAGGTGTGGGTAGGGTGACCCCACCTGAGCCCGACAGGTAATCTAGAATTATGGGTAGGAAGTGCTGGTCTGTGTAGAGCCTTGGAGAGTGTCCATTTTACAAGATACAGAAGCACAGCCCAATTCTCATAGGGAGCGAGGCTGCATGTCTGGCTTCTGCACCCCAAAACAGAAACTTTCCTCTCACTAGGCCAATCTGCTGGAGGCCAGAGGAGGTAGAAAAGCAAGAAGTAGAAGCCATGAGTACACTCAGCTCAGTGCTGACTCTGCCAAGGTAAATAAAGGCACTAACCTGATTTCCTTGACCTGTAATGAACTCTGATTCAGTCAGGAAGCTGGCCAGGACCACCCTGACCTGCCTGTCCACAATGACCTGTTTCTAGGGACACCACCTAGCTCTGACTATGCCCACATCGAGCCCACAGCTCCTCCCTATGGCTGCCTCTTTCCTGCCCCCACTCCCCAAAATACAGACCTATTTTTAAACCATAAGCTCCCTTAGAAAACCATAAGAAATGGAGGGGCATCACCCTTTCTTTAAGCTAACTGCATCCCTAAGGGCTTCTGTGGCCTAGAGCCAAACTACCCTATGGGAAAGCTTTCTCTTCATGCCCAGTCACCTTACTCTCTTGTGTCTCCCTGCTGGGAATGCCATGCACCTCTGTGGTAAGGCTATGGGACCCATGAGCAAGTCACATAGGGCTGGGTGTGGTGCCTTGATCATGTATCTTCTCAGAATGCATTAGACAAAGAATCTAGGGGATGTGTTTTGTAAGCACATAATGGCAATCTCCCCTTGGGGAAGTCTGCTACCCTCCCCAAAGACTAGCCCAGGAAGCCAACGTGTGATGTATGTGATAGCATTCCAGCAGGCCCCTTTTCCACAGGAACTAGGTTTGTCCAGGACCATGGTCCTTAGTGTAACCCTTTAAGAGGTAGTGTGATCCCAGCAGGAAGCATTCATTCCCACACATTCCTTGCTTTCTGAAAACCTGTAGAAAAACATTTCGTGCTCATATCCTCATATTCATACCAAGCTTGTAACCTGGGAAGAAAGAGAGTCTCTTGGGGGCAGGGCATGAAGAGAGCTGGTGGCCTTTATAGGTAGGGGATCTGGGGGAGCTTCACAGGTGAAGATCTGGGGAGAGAGCCTTATGGGTGGAGGACCTGGAGAGGGAGTGGGGAGAGCATCACAAGTATAGGGCCTTGTGAGAGAGTCAGCCTCACAGGTGGAGGATCTGGGGTAAGGAGTCTCACAGGCGGAGCACCTGGATTGAGAGCCATCCCGGTACATGGGGCTCTTGAGAAACAAAAGCTAAGCCGTTGGTTGAGGTGCAGGGTTCTTAGGGAATCCTGGGAAGAGAGGAAAGCAGGACTGAACAGAAAGAGAAGCAAAATTGATGCCTACCTGGCCAAGCCCTGACTGCTTCTCATGGAGCTCCAGACCAGGCCATGCTGGCCTCAGTGCCCACTGTGGATAGAGGAAACCTAGTCTTCATCTTCTGCCTTACTCAAAGATGGTCTCATGTGATGGGTCATGAGTTCTACCCAGGGAAGGTGGATCACTTCATTGAGTGGACCCCAAAGAACCATCAGATGGAAGCCACATGCTTCCTGCTCCCAGCATCTGGGGAGCGAGGGGCATCTGGGCAGACGTCCCTGTGTCTGCTGCTGCTGCTGCTGCTGCAGCTGAGAGGAGCTGAGGCCTGAGCAGAAGAGCAGTGGTGTAGAAGCGGTTTATGGAACAGGCCAACACATGGGGACGGCAAGTACAGCGGGATCCGGGTTACTAGCCTTGCTGCACTGCGCTCCCCCCAACCCCCGCCCCAAACCCGTGAGCTCATCTGGCCTTTCTATGCCCACACTTCCTGAGGTCCCCTCTGTAGTACAACTCTGTGCCTTACTCGGCTGTCTACTTTCTGTCTCCCCTCCACATACATTGAAAGGACACAGTCATTGTTGCTTTAACTATATGTATTTCATAATTTTCAATAGATTCTATTTTGAATATACACTGTTCTAAATTTAAAAAAAAATGGTTTCCCCCATCTGCCTATTTTTTAAGATTTATTCATTTTTATTTTATGTTTATGAATTTTTTTGCCCGTGTGTTTGTCTATACACCACATGCATGCCTTGTGCCTTCAGAGGCCAGAAGAGGGTGCTGGTTGGATCCTCTGGAGTTACAGATGGTTGCCATCTCCCATGTGGGTTCTGGGAACTGAACCCCAGTCCTTTGGACAAACAGTAAATGTTCTTAACCACTGAGCCATCTCTCTAACCCCATTATTTCAGTGTACTCTGAAAATATTTTGGTAACTCTAGTTAAGCTGTTATGATTTTTTATCCTGCTAAAAATGATCGATCCTTACTGCAGAGATGTTTTCTGATATTTATTGATGGTTTCCTGAGTTCCAGGCTCATCAGTACACACACACACACACACACACACACACACACACACACACACACACACCATGCCCCTGTCATCAGAGTCTAGAAGGGAAGAGACAGGCTAAGGTCACATTCCACACAGGCAGCTGCTCTATGAACAGAGGTAATCAGGACTGCACCAGGACGCCTGCGCTGTGAACAGAGGTAATCAGGACTGCACCAAGACGCCTGCGCACAGCGGTGTCTCTCCATCACGAGATCATGAGTGTGCTCGGGCTGAAACGTACAGCATGAACAGTCAGTGTGGACGGAGAGACAGGAGTTCAGGCACCAGAGCCAGAAGAAGCCCATCACAGCAGCAGGGAATCCACACACTGGGTCAGACTGGGACAGAGGGTAGAAATACCCAGCCATGAAGTAGGCGCTTCCTGAGTCCTCCCAGTCAGGCGACTTTAGAGTTTGGACAAATCCAATAAAATATCTAAATAAAGTATCTAAAAAGCTCTTTTTTCCCTCCTAGTGTTTCACAAGACAAAGAGTCTCAGGAAGAATGAGAAATGCTCAGTGTTATAAAATACACCCCCTCCTAAGACACACATGAGGCAAAGGGGGTATTTGAGAAGTGATCAGATCATGAGGGCTCTAGCTTTATCAATGAAGTAAATTTTTGATAAGGTCATAGCTGAATGGACCATTAGACAATGGGGCTTGGCCAGAGGAAGTAGATCACTAGGGGTGGGACTGTGAGGTATGTGTCTTGTCTGTAGTCCTTTCCCCCGCCCCATCCTTCTACTTCTTGGTTACCACAGTGTGAGCCCCGTCATGTTCCTATAAAAAAAAAAAATGGCATCCTGCCTCAGTGCAGGCCCAGAGCAATAGTGCCAACTGACTGTGGACTAAAACCCTGACTGATACACTGAGGAAGTCAGAGAGGCATACCTCAGCCTATTGGCTCCGGGTTCCTTTTCTTCAGAGAGCCTCAACATTACTTCCTTAGCCCTCCCATTGTACAACTTCCAAACCTTTGACCACTGTCGATTTACTGCTCATGATTAGACAGCAGTAATTAGACAGCAGCTCCCACTTCAGACACACAGGATCTGCTGACTGACAATCACAGTTCCCCTCTGCCTTGCTGTGTATGCTTCAGCTGAGCATGGGTTCCAACCTAGCCAATCAGAGACTCCGTGTTTCTGAGCACAGTACTGATCTAAGGCTGGACATGTCACTGAGAATGGTCATCAAAGTCTTGCCCTAAGATTAGCTACACAGTGGCTGGTGAGAGGATATCTCTTTATGCACATAGAGTGACAGTGTGGCCCTGGGTAGCCTGAGGCCTTTGTAAGAAGAGTCACCAGCAGGCAGGGTCAGGGAAGAAGTACAAAGCAGAAAGGGGAAAAATATTGGTTGTACCAAGGTTTACTCCATGGCTTCCCATCATAGGCACGAACATGCCCGATGCCACCTGAGTTATCACAGTAACCAGACGCCTGAGCCACTGGAGAACTCCAGGCGAGGTGCACTTTCTGCGGAAGCCCTGGTGAGAAGTTGGCCACATTGAAAGTGACACAGAAATCAGGACAGGGTGGCATCAGAGCTTCCTCTCCAATGGGATCCTCACAGAAAATGCCATCCATCTGCTGTCAGGCACTGTATGCCACCACAGGCTGAGGACAGAGACGGGGAAGCTGCAGGTTTTTGAGAAAATCCTGAAGTCCCTGGGCTCTGGGCTTCAAACAAGCCCTCACCAACATGTCCGTCTTTGAACTGTTCATGAAAAGCTCTAATCAGTGTGACACTTCACACTCTTTATTCACGCCCACCATGGAATTAGGAAGGCCTCAGATCTCCTTCAAACCGGCCGTGCAGTACCCTTGCCCCTGTTAGTCAGAATCAAAACAGTTCAGGGGCTCTGAGGAGCAAAGGACATCCCGGCTGTTTGACACCAAGAACCGCTAGGACTGGAGAAAGATGACTCCTCGGGGGAGGGAGAAGGAGAAGGAAGGAGAAGGAGAAGGAGAAGGAGAAGGAGAAGGAGAA
>JANHMN010000017.1:12363253-12379113 GCA_030674055.1 Rhabdomys pumilio
CTGCTCTCTGCTCTCTGCTCTCTGCTCTCTGCTCTCTGCTCTCTGCTGCCAGCCTAGATCCTGTGACATGCCATTTGCTCCAGATTCCCTGGCAGGCTGACCTCACCTGCCCCTTTAAGATGTCATTGTGTCTATTTCTGCATTTGAAAGATACTTAAGTCATCTCTCTGCTCCCACACAGTCTGACACAGCTACAAGGCTCAGGGTCAAGTGCCCTGCCATGAAGCTAGGCTTCCACACACTGTGATTACGTAGACAAATATGTGCACCCCACCCCCTGCCCATCACCCATAGCCATGGACTCCAAATGATAAACTCTAAATATACTTGTTCATACATAATATTTACTTCCCTTTTAAAGACAGTGTGACAGTGATTGATTTGCCACGTAGCCCAGCATGGCTTTGCAATCCTCCTGCCTCAGCCTCTCAAGCATGCACTGCCAGGCCTAAATCATAGCATATATTGATCTGTGATGCCCTTAGCTTCTTACAATGACAAATGAGCTGTTTGTGGCTCTGTGTCACATTCTCCAACAGTCTCCACAGTCTGGTGGCCATTGGGGTTCCTCTTGGTTTGCAGGCATGTCTCTTCCCCAGTGTACCAGCACCCCACTTCCTGAATGAGGCGTCGCCTCTTCCTGTCACATTCTTGTCCCAGGGAATGAGATTTTATGGCTAAAGGAACCAGAAGTGAGCATATGTTTACTAGGTATGGTAGAACTGGCGAGCAGGACGGGGTATTTATGCCTTCCCTACAGTACTACCTCTCCCCAACCTCTAGAGCTGGGTATCTAGTCTTTTACATACCTAGCACCCATGCTCGAGTCAATTCTGGGATAATTTCCCTGTCTCTGTCTGTCTCTGTCTCTGTCTCCCTCTGTGTGTGTGTGTGTGTGTGTGTGTGTGTGTGTGTGTCTTATGTACATGGGTATGAGTGCATATGCACACACATACACACACACACACACACACACACACACACACACACTATCCATCCAAGAATATCATGAGGTGTTCCAGGTGATCCAGTCCCCACAGGTACAAAATTTTTACTCTTCTCCCATAGTTCCCTATGCATCTTAATTTTGCAACTCAGATCAGTTATGCTAATTTACACCTCCAAGAAAGCCATTCACCCCTTACGTGTTTTAGTGCACTGACATAAAATTTTCAAAAATTTCAGCTGGATCTCTATGTTGCCCCATCCCCTTGCCACACAGTTGAGTTACATGACCAGTTCTAACCAACCGGTGGAAGTGACACATACCCTGTATGAGTCAAAACATAAGAAAGTTAGCATGTGACCTTCCTCGTGTCTCTTTCCCAACTGTGCTATCACAAATAGAGTTCCAGTCAATGTTGGTCCCTGTGTGTCCACATAGAGTCTGTGCTTTCCTGCAGGAAGCACACAGACCAGGAAGAAATAGACGTAACTCAAGATAAGCTCAGAGATCCTATGTTCTGGTTCCAACTGCTTCTGGGACTTGCCTCAAAATATCTTCTGCTCCTCAAGAAAATAAAAACGTTTCCCCACATGCCCCTCCGGAACTCCTCAGTCTGCCTCTCTTAGACTTTACTCTGCTGGTTGTTATAGGTGTGGAATGGCAGAGAAATGTTAACTTTTAGGTAAGCATGTACCTCCATGTGCAAATGATTGCCCAAAGTGGAGTGTTCAATCTCCCCCCCCCATTTAAATCCAGCACTCTCTAAATGGGAAACTTGCCCCGCCCCATGCCACCCTCGTGTGAACTGTGCTTTCACGATGGCTGCATTTACTGGACTCGAGACAAAGAGAGGGTCACCACGTCTGAGGGAGGGTTTATCTGTTCACTCCATTAACCTGATGGACAGAAACCTTGCTCCAGGTCAGCATGTTCTAGAAGCTCTGGAAACCTACAATGAGCAAACACCAAGAGTCAGGACTCACAGGAAGCAAAGGCTTTCTGAGAAAGGCCAAGGGGGTGTGCCAACCCCATCTAAGGAGCAAGACTGGAGAGAAGGTGAGCGTTATGGTAGGAAAGCCTCTACACTTTAGACAGAAGTCCATCATCGTCAGCCCCTGTGAATCCAAGCACCGAACCAAGAAACAACCTTCCAGCCATAGCAGCACTAGTGACATTACTCCGGAAAACCCCAGCTCAGCTCCAGATCTTTATCAGATTCCGACAGTGGTCCACCAAGGATGCTGAGCAGGGGAAGGGCAGATGACACTCCAGTCAACTGCTGCAGATGAAGCCCCAAGCCAGTGCCCACCACTGCACAGAGAGCTCTGCTCTCCCAGATCAGGTGTCCCTGCTCTCTCCTCGAGGACCTGGCTCTCCCTGCTGCAGTGAGAAAGCCCGTTGTGCAGGAAACAATGGGAGACACAGAGCAGAAGGATTCAGCCTCACTATCTTGCCATAAAAAAAAAAGTGTCATTGTGTAAACACATCTGAATTGGTGCTTGCTTACATTGCATCTTTCCCCTGACATTAACAGTCAGTTGACTTCTGTTTCACTGCGGCAGACTAAGGAGTGTATAACCCCTGATGCAAATCCCACTAAAATGAGAAAATAAACCAGGAAATGAGGCTCTACTTCCCAAAGCTCTGAAAATAGAGGTTTAAGGAGGCCTCAGAATGCCAGACCCAACCTAAGGGAGGGAGGCAGGATGCAGTCTGGGTCTAAAACAGGTGTCCCTAGAACCTCAGCAAATGCTCCCTCCACTTGCCAGACTGCAGCTTTACCCTGCCCAGTCTTATCCCCACCAGCAAGAGTACTGGTGAAACAGCATCAGAGAAGCTCCGCCTCTCTCTGTCCACCCACCCATGCTCACCCCTACAGTGGCGCCTCCTACTGGCTAGAATATGGTACAATCAGGGCCCACCCAGTGCCTGAGCCCTAAGCAGACACCCAGGACCCTGGACAGCTGACAAGACACACATGGTCAATGAACAGCCTGCCTCTGCCGTGTCTCACGGAGGGCTGATCCATGAACTCCTACCGAACCCTGGTCGACGAGGGCTACTGCCAGCTTTTGAAGTGGGATTTGATGAGACCCAAACAGCATTTTAGAAAGATGGCTTCCTGAAAAAGGGCTTGGACTGCTTGCAGTCTCAGGAGACAAGGATTCTGGAAGGTGCCACAGTTGGTTGTCAGGAGGCTTAGATTTGAAGCTCTGATTGGCCAGCTGTGTGACCTCAGACAACCCACTCACCATCTCCCAACCCCAGCTGTTTCTGACAAGGACAGAAAACCCACCTGAGCCAAGCATGGGATGGAACCAGGTGTGCCAGGCCTGGAAGCCAAGTCTCTGTCAGTGACAGCATCGTGTGAGTATCCGCTGCCACATGGATGACCTCCACAGTAATGCTGGCTGACTTCTGGGTGATCCAAGCTATGGGGTATAGACAACAAGAAAACCCCCCACTCTCCCCACTTCTGCAGAAAACACTTCAGCCCTGATGCTGGGCAAAGTCCTCTGAAAGTTCTAACTCCGAGACAAACTAGCGGGTGGGCTAAGCTTACCAAAGTCAGTCCTTATGGAGCCCACACTCTGACTCAGGGCCCAGGTGTGGTACCCTGTGTATAACACCCTTGCCCCAGGAGGAAGCCCTGTCGTCTGTCAGCAAGGCAAGTCCGCAGGGCTCCGTAAACCGGCTTTCCTCAGGCCCCTGGTAATCACGGACAGGTGTTTACACATGTCACCAGCTAGGCTGCAGAGGTCTGCAGTAGATCTTTATTAACCTCAGCCCCAGGATGTGACCCAAATCAAGCATTCAGGACCTGAAGAGGTTGGCAATGGCAGGCTGGTGACGTGGCCAGAAACTGCACACAGACCTAGCCAGCACTGGGGTCCCAAAGCCCAAGGGCAAGGTGTTGCAACCGTGCCCCGCTGCCAGTGGAAGGAGCTATACCGGGCCAACCTCAGCCCATCCTGCCAGGCCATGGGAGCTCAGAGAAGTTTATGAATCAGGTCCAGACCCTGCCCCTCCCCCACCCCCTGCACACAGCACTCGCAGTCCTTCTGGCCTCCAGATGCACAGTCTGCAAGCTATTTCCCTTTTGTTATTTCAAGCTCGGGGCCTTGATCTTTTGCCACTTTGGAAGGAGCATAGAAACAAAGAGATCTGGGGCTGTTGCTTAATAGTGAGCCAGCCTCCATCTTAGTCCCTGTGCCCTTGCTACCCAGCTGAGCCTTTGATGAGAGAAAGCAAGCACCCCAGGAGCTGCTCAGCAGCTCCCTCTCCTGTCCCTACAGACCTCCGCTCACACAGAGAGAGCCGCAGGCTCCTCTCAACAGTGGCTGCTGCCAACCGGCTGAGACTCAGCTCTTGCCAAGCCCTCTGGTGTCCGCAACACATCAGTGCAGCAGCAGTGCAGCCTGTGTGCCTTGCCCTGAGCAGCTGGAGCTGTGGGTCCTTGGCCGCACTTCACTCATTCAAGCCCAAGGTGCAGAATCTCCAGCAGTATGTCAGCCCACCACCCTCCTGCCATTAGCCTGCAGGCTTTGGGCTTGCACACTTGGCTGGGTACAGAAGCTCACAACACATGCTTGTTGAATGATGATGATCCCAGCTCTGCTATACTCAGCAAGCACCCTGAGCATCCTTTGGAGCACCAGGAGGAAGGGACATCACCCCCTTTCTCCACTATAACTAGTGTTGTTATAGGGTGTGACAAAGACCCTGGGGGCTAGAGGCAAAGAGGAGTGTCCCAGCCATCTGAGAAACAGAAGGAAGGGGCAAGCGGGGCTGTGGTACCCAAGAGAGAATTGGGCAACCTCCTTGCAGTCTGAGGTCCCTCCTGAGCCAGAATGAAGGAGTGGAGTTTCTCCATGAAGGAAAGGGAAAGCCATTCTAAGACAAAGACAAAGTCTGGGGTGTTGAGTCAGACTGTAAACTCCAGAGGGAAAGATATGAAGATGTACTCAAGAGTAATAGAGAAACCAGTGGCAGAGATTAGATATACGATCTCAAGAAGCCCTACTGAGTCCGGGGCAGGGCAGAGGGGCAACACAAAGGGTCAGAAACCAACCACACTGAGTGCCAGGTGCTAATGTAGAGGGCATGGGGCACTCTGTGAGGACAGCCTGGCAGCTGTGGAAGACCTGGGGTTCACTGCTCAGGTGATGGCCAGAGAGTCCCTGCAGAACAAGGTACCAAGGTAGAGGGAGGCATCGGGGAGGGGCAGGGTAGTGTGACTGCAATGGGTGGGGGGGAGCTCTGAGAAGGCAGAGACAAAACTGCAGCATTGGGCCATCAGGATGCTACTTCGAGCTGGAGGCCGAGTCTTAGAGCCACAGCACCCATGGAACAGTAAAGTCTGGGACCAAGAGTCCAGGGATGCATCCGTATTTCAGAGCTGGGAATGAAGTAGAAAGAATCACAAAGGCCAGAAGATGGTCCTGAGAAACCACTACAGGAGGAGAGACACAAGGCAGAAACACACTCTGACCTCTGTGCTGCTCCTCACCGTACATGGTTCAGGGCCCAAGCCTGAGTGCTGGGGTCTGGGTCTACAGTCATGCTTTCCCAGGTGCCTTTGGTCTACAGAAGATGCTAATCCTCCGGATGGAGATGGAGTCCTAGGCTGGGGAGGTCTGTGTCAAGATCCAACTCTGTCTCTGCCCCACAGACACCACGTGTTTTCTCAGTCTCATTCAGCACTGGATGTGGTAACAGTTGAGCACTTTCCAGAGAGCCCGTGCCGATAGAAGCTGGACATAGAAACGACTGTCTGTAGAACATAAAGATGGCTCAGCACGTAAAAGCACTTGCCACCAAGCCTGATGACTTGAGCTCCATCCCTGGGCCCCACGTGGTAGAAGGGAACCGACCCTACAAATTGTCCTCTGACCTCTACCTGTGCACCCTGGGATGTGCATCCCCCTTACACGGACATAAATAAATATAAATATAAATATTTTTAAAGAAATTAACGTTTGTGCCCTATCAAGATAACATGAATATAAGGATGTTGAAGTTTATAGCTACCAAGCCAGGTGTGATTATGCACACCTATAACCCCGGTGCTCGGGAGGCAGAGACAGGCAAATCTTTGAGCTCAAGGCCAGCCTGGACTACAAAGCAAATTCCAGGGTAGCCAGGGCTGCAAGGTGAAACCTTACCTCAAAAAGAAAGAAAGAAGGAAGGAAGGAAAGAGAGAGAGAGAGAGAGAGAGAGAGAGAGAGAGAGAGAGAGAAAAGGTTCATAGCCACCCTCACAATCCTCCATACCAGCATCAGCCTCTCCATGAATACCGTAAACATTTCCACTCCCATCAGCCTCATCAGCGTTCACTACCGTCACCACTGCTATGGTTTGGACTTTGAATGAACCCTGAAAGTCCCTGAGCTGAAGGTTTGGCCCCCCATCCTATAGTGTTTCTGGGAGACAGTGAAAGCTTTTGAAGGTATGGCCTTGTGGGAACAGGCTAGATCATGGAGGGGATATCTTTTAAAGGGATATTGGGCTTGCCACCTGCTCTTCCTTTCTCTTGGCTTCCTGGCTACACTGAGGAAAAGAGTTCCTTCTACCATCAGTTTGCCTTTCCTCCCTGAAAGTGAGCAGTCTTGGTACTTTACCACAGTGATAGAAAGCTAACAACATCGCTGCCATCACATCAGACCCACCACGGAGCCCCTGCCCTGCCTGTGGAGGTCTGCCTCCATCCCATCTTGTCAAGTGACCTTCGTGTGACCAAGAACAGACAACCCTCCAGAAGCACTATGTCCCTTCACCTTCAGATATCAAATATACCTCGAGTCTATTTTTATCCAAAATTAGATCATTTCCTCAGCTGTTCCTTGTTTAAATGCTCTATTTGTGATCAATAAATCAATATTGTCCATATCAGAATATTTAAAAACAGACCTAAGCCCCTCAGAGAAAAATCTTAGTAGCAGACCTCACTAGTTCTAGATAAGGACCCCAGTATTTCCTTCCTGTCTCTCTTCCATCATTATGAACAATAGATACACATACATTTTCCAAAATCTGGGGCTTATCTCACGTGACCCACCTTCTCCTCACTCAGTGTCACTAGATGCCCATCTCAAAAGGTGCCCTCTTCCCTTTCCAAGGCCTCTAACCAAAGCACCCACTCCCCACTCCCACAGCTTCTGGAAGCCACTTGGGGAGACCCCCTACACTCCATGTGCTCCCTACACCTGTGTCCCTAGACTTCCCTACATTGAGAAGAATGCCATCTGGGCCTGCCCTATCCAGGGACATTTCCCTCCATTCCAAGGACCTTGGGAAACCAGTTCAGAACCACTGTCTGATCAGCTCTGAGTCTTCAGTCTTCCCCCTACTCCCTGCCACTTTCCACAGTGGGAAAGCATGCTGGCATCTCTCCTGTCTTAAAAATAAAACCAGTTTCTTGCCAACCCCTTCCAGTTCCACCCCAACCCATTTCTCAGCTTCTTTTCCTGTAACACCACCACCCCTAGGTGGTTGTCTCTACTTAGACATCGGTTTTTCTCTGGTAACAACAACCAATCTTATTTCCCTCTACCCAACTGCAGTGGCTTCTGTGGAGGTCCCATGGTTAGTCAATCCAACGTGACCATGCAGATGGGGATCAGTCAGGGGCCTGGCAGAGCCTCTGCCACATAGTTATTCTCCATCTCCACCACCACCATAACCACTACCTCCCTCTGGAACTCAGAAGAGAGAGGACTGTGGGGAACCCAACCTCCCTCCCCCATCCCTCTGTGACCAGTGGATACCATCAGTTTGATACAAAGACCCACAAAGACAGAAGAGGAATATTCGGGGTCCTAGCCTGTCATGTAGATTTAGCACCAACATGGGCATCCCATTTAGCCTCAGTATTTAAAAGAAGCAACAGGCCTGCCTGGTACCAAGCCATACTCCAAGAAAGACCTTAACAGTGAGCTTTCTCCTGTGCACCCCTGCAACAGACAGGCTCAGAGGGGCAAGTCCAGCTGGAGAGTGGGACTGGTTGCGGGATCCTCTGAGGTTCTGGAAAATGGGATTGAAGGGAGCTGCTTTGAAGAGTGGGACTGGCACCAAAGGGGTCTAGTGGGTGGAACCCTTCCCTTATCCCCATGACGAGAGACACAGTCAGCCCTGGTGCCAAGCCAGGTCTAGAAATGGCAGAAAGAAGAAAGGAAAAGAGGTGAGGGAGGTCTGGGCTGAGAGCTGCCCCATCCCGGGTGAGGGAACAGGAAGGGATGTTGTATGTCCTGAGAGCTGACACCCATCCAGGCTGCATTCGGGAAAGGGAGGACACAGGACTGGAGAGCTGGCTTCCCATCCAGAATATGTCACCAAGTCTCGAAAGTTTACTGATTCACCCAGGGCCTTGGTTTCCTGGTTTTTTAAAGCAAGGCCAGAACCAGACAGATCCCTGCCAAAGTATGCCTGTAATTATGTATGTAGGAATGGGAAGCACACACACGTAGGCACACGCACATGTGCACTCACATCTGGAGACATATGTGCACACCACTAGGGAGAAAGAGGCTCTAGGTCACCAGAGGCCCCAAGCTGAACACTGATCAAGTCCCAGTGGAACACTGGAACAATCAATCCCTGTGCTTCTCGTTCGGTGCCCCCAAGCACTGTGGCCAGCAAGCTTCTAGGGAGAGAGAAGAACGGAGTCTTGATGTGATAGACCCATCCAAGACAACAGGGCCTTACAAAAGGCTTCTGACTTCTCCCCAGCCCTCTAGAAAAGAAAGTCTCCAAAGTCCTTGTCCCAATGATGTTGATGAAAGAACAAAGAGGTTTGGGGGGAAAAAAAAGGCCAGGGACAGCTTCTGATAGGCCAGGGCTCTGCACCTGATGTTTTATCAACAATTCCTCCACATGGAAATAGTGACCCAGCCAACCCTGGGAGAAGGGGACATCTGTAATCTACCCAACACATGGAGAAACTAGAAGGAGTATGTGTGGGTCTGTGTAAGTAAATACATTGAGTGTGTGTGTGTGTGTGTGTGTGTGTGTGTGTGTGTGTGTCTCGTGTGTGCACATAGGTGTATATGGGAGTTCATGTGTGTGCGTGCATGCATGCACGTGTGTCTGTGTGTATGTAATGTACTTCAACATCAAGTGCCCACAGAAGCCTGCAGTGAGATCAGACACAGAGATGTGTCTGACAGAAAGTTCACGTCTAATTAAAACAAGCTTCCCGCCTTCCTCATGGGGACTCGAATGACCCTACAAGATTCCTGGTAGCCAGTGTAGACTTGGTTCATTCTTAAGGAACCAGCCATTATCCTGTCATAGACGTATTCATGTTTCCATTTAAGTGCCCCAAGTTCTGGAGGACCTTCAGTTTCCTGAAAACCACGGCAACCCTGCAGGATTCTGAAGAAATGGCCTTGACTCATGCCAGGCCTCCTTGAAGCCCTGACGAGAATTCTTTCTTGCTGAATCTCCCACTCCTGCAGTGATTGACAAGTGAGGACCAAGAGCTCTAAAGGGAGAGGACTGGATTGCATCACCAGGACAAACAGACTCAGAAATGGGTCAGAGAGCTTTCCCAGCAACCAGCTCAGCCTGGACCAAGACAGGAGTCGTCTTCTCCCATCCTCACTGGTAAAAAGAGGAAAGAAAAATGGTGCTGTGGGCATCTTCAAAGATGACCTTATGAAAACCACAGACCACAGGATGCTCCAAAATAACTAAAAAGAGAGAAGACCCATCTCACTGAAATAATAAAAAATCACCTCATGGAAGACATGCTGGAAGAACCCTGAGGAGGGTATGCACAGCATGTGAGTCCCTGGGCAGAGGGCAGAAGTCAGACTGAGGACCAGAGTCACGGAACAGCATACAAGATGGGAATGTTTGTTCTCACGGACTCAGGCAAATGAGAATCCCACAAAACGAGATAAATAAAAAGAGAGAAACAACCACCCTGTGCTGGCTAGTTCTATATCAACATGACACAAGCTAGAGTCATCTGAAAGGAGGGACCCTCTGTTGAGAAAATGCCTCCTTAAGATTCAGCTGCATGGTATTTTCTCAGTTAGTGATTGATGGGGGAGGGACCAGCCCATTGTGGGTAGTGCCGTCCTTGGGCTTGTGGTCCTGGGCTCTATAAGAAAGCAGGCTGAACAAGCCATGATGAGCAAGCTAGTAAGTAGCATTCCTCCATGGCCTCTGCATCAGCTCCTGCCTCCAGTTCCTGTCTTGAGTTCCTGCCTTGACTTCCTTCCATGATAAACATGGGACTGGGAGAGAAATCATGAAGAGGGCTTGCCTCTTCCCCCACTGTCTGAATCCTCGCTGTATTTGCGTTGTAGCAGATGGTATGAGTAGCTCAACTACAACCTTATGCATGGACCTTGCTGTAGCATCTTTGAAGGCCATAATTGCCAGGATGAAAATGTTTGCCTGTGACTGGCGCCTGGCATGGGATAACTAGAAGAGCCAGGGCCTGTCTGGCAATTGTTTCTTATCAAGTGGTGTGATGGTTTAAATGAAAACTGCCTGCATATTTTAATTCTTGGTCCCCAGCTGGTGAAACTGCTTGGAAAGGATTTGCAGGTGTGGTCTCGTAGGAAGAGGTGTGTCATTTTAAGAAAGCTGTGAAGTCTTTTCCAATCTGACTTTAAAAGCTGTGTGACACTGAGCACCTAAAAAATTAATTTATCATAAAAACAAAAAAAGCGAACACTTCTCAACTAGGAGCCCAGTGTTCCTGTGGACCAAAACCTTAAAAGTAAATGCCAAGAAAGAAAAATTTCAACCAAGGTGTCTCACACCTTGGAGTTAAGATCATCAGAAGCATATCTGCATCTGCATCTGCTACATTGAGAAGTCACTGTGCACACACCATAACCATAGGGACTAGTTTTAGGAATCCAAGGTTAGCTCAATACCAGAAAATTGATTGATATTCTATGCCATATCAATAGTACAGAAAAAATGATCACTAGGTATAGAAAAAGACTTTGACAAAATTCAACACCTTTTCATGATTAAAAATAAACAAACAAACAAACAAGCAAAAATTCAACAAGAAGGGGTATTTTCCAAAAGTTCCAGGCCACTCCTACTTGATGATAAAATAATAAATGTCTTCTCCCTCTGACTCGGAAGGCAAAGCTGTTTAATCTTGACATGTCTATCAGAAGCACACCAGAGCTTCCAGTCGGGGAGACTGGGCAAGAAGAAGAAATGTAAAAAGGAAGTAAAATTATCTTCCTTCACAGATCAGGTGGTCTTTTAAGTAGGAAACCCTAAAGCATCTTCTGGAAGAAAAAAACTTTAAAAAAAAAAAGTTTCACATACAATCATTTGAAGACAAGTGTTCGGAACCAAGTTAATAAAAAAAGGCAAGCACACTTAACTTGCTAGCTTCTTCACCTTGTGTGGTTTTATACTAAAGACTAAGTCTAGGGCCTTGCACTTGCTAAGCAAGTTCTCTGCCACTGACCAAGTCCCAGACTGAAAACATTTCCTTGGTGTAGACACAAAGTGATAGGCTTGACTGTAATGATTTCATGCCGGATTTTATGTACCTTGTTCATATTAATTCCTTTGGAGATATTTAAGATTCAAACTGTAACAGATTTACATCCAGAAAATATAAAGCAGACAAACAAAAACACTTGTTTTTTATTGAAAATAGTTTGTTTGGTTTTTTTGTTTGTTTTGGTTTGGGGATTTAGTTTTTGGTTTGGTTTTGTTCTGTTTTGTTTTGTTTTGTTTTTTGGTTTGGGTTTTTTTGTTTGTTTGTTTGTTTGGTTGGTTGGTTGGTTGGTTGGTAGGTTTGATTTAGTTTTGGTTTTTAGAGACAGAGTTTCTCTGTGTAGCCTTGGCTGTCCTGAACCTCGATCTGTAGATCAGGCTGGCCTAGGACTCAGAGATCCACCTTCCTCTGTCTCCTGAGTGCTGGGACTAAAGTTTTGTCCCACCACCCTGATGAAAATAGATTTTTATCTCATACACTACGTCTCAACAGTATCCCCTACATTCACTCCTCCTAGCTGCCCCCTTCACTCTCCCTCAGATTCATTTCCCCTCAGTTTCTATTCAGTAAAGAGCTGACCTCCAAGAGACAACACTCAAACATGACAAAACAGAATACAGTAAGACAAAAAAAAAAAAAGTCCTTATCTCGAGGCTGGATAAGGCAGCCAACCTAACAGGAGGAGACGAGTCCCAAGAGCAGGCTAAAGAGTCAGAGACAGCCCGCTCCCACTGTTAGGAGTCCCACAAAACACCAAGTTAACAGCCACAATGTATACACAGAAAACCTGGTACAGACTCTTGCAGGCCCCATGTGTGCTTGCCCCTGTGAGCCCTGCTTAGTTGATTCAGTGGGCCGTGTTCTCTTGATATCCTCCATCCCCATTCTTACAACATAATTATAAAATGACAACTAACCCAACATGAAGAGAATCATAAGGCTAGCAACATAGCTCAGAGTAACGTGTGTCTCATGTGTGGGAGACGATGAATCCAAACCTCACCACCACTGGGAGAAAATACACAGAGATGATGAAGATGTTTTCCAAGAATGAGAAAGGAGAGGCCGATAAGCCTATGAAGAGATGCTCAGGGACAGCTGTCACCAGAAAATGCAGATAATGTCACCTTAGTGCCATCGTCTAGGCTGCCCACCTCCACTCACACTGACTGCCTTTGGGGTTTGTTGGGCTGTCTCTCCTTTCGATGTCCCTAGGCCTGTCTGGGACTGTTTGGTGACTTGAGCTTCCTTCCATTGAACCATGCTCCTCCATTCACCCCAACTCAGAGAGACTAGGGCCCCCCCTTCAGAAAGCGAATAGGGGGTCTCCACACCAGGTGATGCCACACAAGCAGAGTATATTAGCCCCCATTTCTCCATACCCACTGCATTCAGAAGCCAGTGTCTCTAACCTCAAAGGTAACTTCCCCTTAAGCCTTCATGATTATCAAATGGGGTGCACTTCCTGCTGGTCTAGAGTAAGGAAGGTACTTGGCAGGAACCTGAGTGACTTCCAGGGATCCACAGCTGAGTGCTGAGGTTGAGGGTCCTAGATGTTCACAGGTTAGTTGAAGAGGAAGCTATCCCAACCCACGCAGTCAGTGAGTGCAGGTGGTTGTGGTCTCTCGTACATGGACTATCAACCCTGGATATCCAACTGCAGCAAAACTCAGGCCACCATAGAGGCACTGCCCTCTCTACAAATTGTCCCACAACCAAGTCCTCAGTCCTTGCCCACACAGAGATACATATATACACATATACGCAAACATGCATGCACATGTACCATCACAGTGCTACCTGGTACAACACAGAGGTACCTTGGGGCTCTTCTTGCCTGTGACATTGTTCCCTGAAGCTACCAGGACAAATCACAATAAATGTACAACATAATTATAAAATGACAACTAACCCAACATGAAGAGAGTCATAAAGGCTAGCAACATAGCTCAGGGTAATGTGTGTAGCCTGAAATAAATGTAGCAGCCTGAAAAACAACAGGAAGTTTCTCTCCCCAGTTTTTGAGCCCAGCAGAGTAGAACCTGGCAAAATGTACTTCCTAGAGGTTCCGGGGGATCCTTACAACTCTTCCAGCTCCTGGTAGTTGCTGGTTTCCTTGACCTGTAGCTGTCTGTCTCCAGTGTCTGGACATCTGGATATCACCCTCTCTGTATATACAAATGTCCCTTTCTGTGTGTTCCAATGATATTTATCATTGGGTTTGAAGTCCATTCTAGTCCACTATGGAGCTGTTCTGACATCCCTGCAGGTCTATCCCTCCAGGCCAGGTCTGGGTTTGGCTTCTTCCTAGCTATGCCCTTTAAACATGGCCCATGACCTCAACACTCTAGAACCTGAGGGGTCTGTCCTGAGGAGCTCCTGGGACTGCTCAGTTTAACTCAGTCTGTGCTGCCTGACAAAGAAGTGGGAAGAAAACCCCAGTCATGATCCACCTTCATGCTGAAGGCTGGGAGATAGAGCTGTGACCTGGAGGCTGGCAGTGCAGGAGGTGAGAGCCATTGCATGGGAATCATAGACCCGGGAGCTATCCGGCATCCGCAGGAATCAGGGGACTGTTCGCTCCTGGCTACACATACTTTAACCTACTCTCTCGCTAAATGTGAAAGCATCCAAGCACATTCAGCAGGCTCTCAAGCAAAGCCCTTAATAAGCTTTGGGTGTTAATACCCAGTGCAATAAATGGGACAGGTTCACATGAAAGTGCTGAGAATGGGGAACCCTGTTCAGCCTTTCCAGGTACCAGCATATGACACAGATGTGGGGACAAGGACCCAGGACCTATTCCCATAGTTCAGTTTATTTATACCAAGTATACTTGTAAGAATCCCCTACTCCATTTCAGAAGCAGTTTCCATTCTGTACCCGAAAGCTCCACTTTGGGAAGATTTTGTTTTGTTTTTTAATAACTCCACTCACTTTAGTAAACCATGAGAGGACACAAAGGTTTTAAAAACCGTGTGAGAAAGAGAGAAGGAGGGGCGGAAGGAGGAGAGGAGGAGGAAGAAGAGGAAGAGGCTGTGGACGGCAAGGAATAAAAGGGTGCGAAGGGAGCTGAAGCTCTCTGTACCGGAGAGTGGGCAGGCAGATGATGTCTGTCTTAGCCTACCTTTGTTGCGGCAATGAAATGCCTGGATTTGAACACTATAAAGGAAAGAGGTTTGCTGGGCACACAGCTTGGGAAAGGCACCAGAATGGTGGGAGCAGATGTAAACTAAGCCACTTGGTGAGACAGGAAGCCAGAGACAAGGTAAGCAAGTTTTCTTTTCATAGCAAATTAGGTATCATGAGAGCTGCTTTAATCCTTTACCAGGGCGGCATCTCAGCGGTCTAATTACTTTGCATTGAGCCCATCTTTTTTTATGTGTCTGTGATGGGTGTGTGCATGTGTGCATACATGTGCACAGAGGGCCACATGTAAATGTACATGTGTGTGTACACATGTATGTGGAAGTCCAAGTTTTGACAGTGGGAGTCTCACTCTACTGTTCTCTCAAATATACTGAAGCAGAGTCTCTCAGCTGAGCCCACAGCTCACAGATAAGACCTGTTTAGCTAGCCAAACTTGCTCCAGGGATCCCTTGTCCTTTCCCAAGCACTGGATCACAGATGAGCACCTATACCCATGTAGCATTTAGTCTGTGTGGTAGCTTAAAAGAAAATGGTCCCCATAGACTCAAAGAGAGTAGGTGTGGCTTCATTGGAAGAAGTGAGTGACTGGGGGAGGACTTTGAGATCGCAAATGCTCAAGCAAGGCAGTGATTCATAGTCTCTTTCTACAGCTCCAGATGTAGAACTCTCAGCTCTGTCTTCAGCATCATGTCTGCCTGCATGCCACCATGTTTCCCACCATGATGATAACGGACTAAACCTCTGAACTGTAAGGCAGCCCCAATTGAATATTTTTCTTTGTAAGAATTGCTGTGGTCATGGTGACTAAGACACTTGGGTCCTCACATTTCCACTGACCCATCTCCCCAAGCCAGCCCCACTTCTTAAAGTTTCAACCACCTCCTAATGTCACCACACAGGGACCAAGATCCCATCACATGACCCTTTGGAACTCAAAGCACATCCGAATCCCACAAATGCCCAAAGCCAAGAACTAGGATCCAGAAAACATACTACTCAGTGACACCAGGGTAAACACCAAAGGATTGCTGTTAAAGACAAGTGTGAGAATCCTGCTGTTTGCTTGCTTGGATCTATAATAATAATAATAATAATAATAATAATAAGAAGAAGAAGAAGAAGAAGAAGAAGAGGAAGAGGAAGAGGAAGAGGAAGAGAAAGAGGAGGAGGAGGAGAAGGAAGAGGAGGAAGGAGGAGGAGGGAGGAAGAAGAGGAAGGAGGAGGAGGAAGGAGAAGAAGAAGAAGAAGAAGAAGAAGAAGAAGAAGAAGAAGAAGAAG
>JANHMN010000017.1:12379123-12395732 GCA_030674055.1 Rhabdomys pumilio
AAGAAGAAGAAGAAGAAGAAGAAGAAGAAGAAGAAGAAGAAGAAGAAAATTTTAGAGAAGTATATTAAAATTTTGAATCATGATAGAGTCCAGGACAAAGATTAAGAAGTTTCAGCAACTGTTAGATGCCCAGGCAAGAACAAGTCCAGGTCCTGGGGAAAGATTGTCCTTCAGTCAAACTCCAGACCATTTTCACACTCTGTCCCAGCCCCCGCATGGCAGAAACAGTGGGTCACATGGTTAGTCCCGGCAGTGATAAGCCAAGTCCTCTTGATCCTTACCCCTCAGCCAGGTTATCGCTTATAAATTCTTCCTTGGTGGGAAAATCCAAGGGCAGTAAGTGCTGGCTTATTGCTGCTCTAACAATTCACTACAAATCTAAAAATAGCATGGATTTACTATATTCCCATCTGGAGCTTAGAAATCGAAAGTTGGTCTCCCTGAGCTAAGACCAAGGAGTCAGCAGAGTCAGACCCCTTCCTCCTTTTCCCACCTTCTAGAGAACCCTCCACTCAGAATACCTCCTATCCCAGGATCTCAGTTAATGACACCTGTAAAGGTGCCACCATGGTCTTCACGTGCGCTGGCCCCCTCCTGACTCATGTGTTCGCTTCTGTTCTAGTTTCATTCTGTTGCTAAGATTTTTTGTCAAGATAAAATATCTTGACAAAAAGCAACTTAGGGAAAGGGGTTAGTTTGGCTTGCAGTGCCAGGTTACAGTCCATCATAGCAGGGAAGCGACGTGCCAGGAGCTTGGAACAGCTAGACACATCCAGTCAAGAGCAGAGAATGTGTGCATGCTGCATGCTTGCACGTGCTCAGCTCTGTTTCTCAAGCTCTTTGTTGTCAAATCCAAAAGAAACCTGGGACAAATAGCTAACAGTGGTGCCTGTTAGCATACCAAATCCTGTGCTGGCCTCCAGGTTCACTCAACTTCACAGGTACCTGTTATAGAGCCCTGGCTCCTCTCCACTCTTCTCACAGCCCCCACCCTACCCACCATAAACTTCTCCATCTCCTGGGCTTTCTTCTTTCTTCCCTTCTCCCAGCTTCTCATTCCTATATAACCCTGCCATTTCAGTCACTCACCCATTTGCTCTCTTGATTCTCTCTCTCTCTCTCTCTCTCTCTCTCTCTCTCTCTCTCTCTCTCTTTCTCTCTCCTCCTTCTCTTCTATCTTTCACTGTCTCCGTGCTCCCTTGTCTTCCTCTCTCACTCGCTGGCCATATTCAGTATTCTCCTTTCTCTCTGGACTTCCATATACTTCTGGCTGAAGTCTCCCTCATACTTACAATAAAGACATTCCCCTCAATGGTACCTTGGAGCTTTCATGTCCTCACTTTCTATACATCTGGTGCCAAAACTCTCCTCTTTATGCAATCAGGGCCTCCTGCCTAAGGAATGGTGCCACCCACAGGGGACTGGGTCTTCTCACATCAATTAATTAAAACAACCCACAGACATACCAACAGGCCAATGCACTGTAGACAATCCCTCATTGAGATGCTTTTCCTAGATGATTTTAGGTTGTGTCAACCTCAGAATTAAAGCCAAGCCATCACAACTCCTAACCCCAGTGTGATGGGATACTAAGTGGGGCCTTTGGGAGATGATGAGTGTTGTAATGGTATCAGCTCCAGTCTGGGCAGACCACACCAGGCCAATGCACTTCCATGAGGCAGTGGTTTATGGTGGGGCGGGGGTGGGGGGAACGGTGGCTAGGAGAGGGACAGAGTCAAAGGGAGAAAAGAGAGAAAGAAAAGAGAGGGAGTGAAGGTCAGTGAGGGTCTGCTTTTTATTTAGTCTATGTATGCAGTTGCCATGGCAACAGATGCTGGGTCCGTGTCACCTATGTGTGAGATCACTAGGGTTCAGAAATATCTGCTAAGCTTGTTCCTGATACCAGCAATGAGGTTACGGAGGCAGATAGGATTAGTCCTCATCAATAGGGCATCTTTCTATAAGAATTCAAAGAGTTGCTTGCCCAACCTGCATTTGGGGAGACAGTGACAGGGTTGGTGAAACAGTTGAGACCTCAGCAGACATGGGCCTCAGCACTGGGAACATTACATGTGCTGCTTGTGAGCTAGCCAACTTCTGGTGCTTTACTATAGCAGAGGTGGACTTTGCCACTCTTCTGCCACATAAGGGATCATTCATGGTTCTGCAGATGAGTAAGGGACATCTTTGAAGCCAGCACTAAACCATTCAGAGTCTGGCACCAGAAGCCTCAATAAGGAAGACAGAGACATACAAAGAAGCAGCCCTGGGTCAAGAGGCTCTGAGCTAAGCTCACAGACAGTTCTGGAAGCTGTAATACATGAGAAAAGCATGTTCTCCTCAGAGCCCCAGAAGAATCCACTGTAGATGGTTGACCCCAGATCTATAAGAAGACAAAAGTGCATTGTTTCAAAGTCACACTCTGGAGACACAGCCTTCCCCGTAGTGACCACTGCTCTGAAGGCAGAAACTAAATGAGGAGGGACCAGAGAGGCAAAGTGAGACCCATGAGACCTAGGTGACCAAAGTCACCTAAGAACACCTAAACTTCCCACTTGTCTCAGTATGTGGACTCCCCAGGGAGAGATGAGGCATCATGGCATCTAGAAGCAGCTCTTCTGGAGTCTCATAGCTAGGGCTTTGCCTCTGGAGAGCAGAAACATAGGATCCTCACAGCCCCGAACAGGACCTTCACACTGTCTCCACAGTACACTCCTGCAAGAGGCTGCAGAACAAGGAAGAATTACGACTTGTGACCTTGGAAAGTGAGAAGCAGCCTGGGCTGCCCCAACCCCCCACCCCCAGGAGACACCGGGGTGGGAAGTTCAGCGCAGATTTCAACTGCGAAGACCAAGGTGATTTAGAAGGTAAAACATTGGCGTTTGTGTCGGATTTCTGCGCCTTCCCCCTCTGGATCCTGGCTGCCCTCACTTCCCACACCACACATCCCTTAGCAGCCTGCTTGATGACAGCTGGCTTTGGGGGCTCATGTCTGCAGGTTGGAGCCCCTGCAACCCTCCTGCTCTCTGGGGCCCCGTGGAACCTTTCCTCGGGCTGGATTGGATATATAGGCCACCCAAGGGTGGTAACACTCCTCTGACTGCGGTCTGGGTGCACACGGGCCCAGGGCACACACTACTCCATTGTATGCCTATCCTGGCTGGCCGGAGGCCAGTCTTGCCCTGGCTATCCCATGTTTTTTCAAATTCCACCATTTATGAATTGGGTTTGGTAGCTTCAGTTGATGATGTACTGAATTTTGCCACTATATTATAGTGAGTCTGCACGGACTGAAAGGGAAACACAGAGCTGCGACAATGCCTGGCCAGGTGCCCGGGCACAGGTGTTTCTCATCTGCATTCTCTCCTGCATTTATTCCACATCACACTCTGCTCCATCTTTTCCCCCAGGGTGAGGCGTACAGGAGGCAGGTTCTTTTAAACAACTTTGTGATAACTTCTTTCTCTCCACTCCCATGACAGATGACTAGCAAACACCAGGAATCAGCTGGCTACTCAGGGAAGAGATCTACACCTAAACCTACCCATCCTAGGGACGGGACAGATCAGCACAATAAGAAGATGGCCAAGTAAACCTACAAGTTTGGGGAAAGTTGCTTTCCTATGGTACCTTGATTGATGGGTGACTTGAGTCAAGGGCAGAAACTTGTCTTGAAGGGCCTCAGGGTTCTTCCATGTCTGACGCCCAAGACTTTGTATTCGGTGGTCACAGATCTCACTATGGTAGTCACCACTTTGAGATCATAAAGACTGTAAGACAATGTAGCTAGCTGCTCATGACCCAACAACAGGCCCCACCCCAACTCCTACATGGAAGAGCCAGGGCAAGGTGGGAGAGGATGGGAGTCAGGGGCACGCCTTCCCACCTGTCATCTGTACCAGGTCACAGAGAGCCTAGGTCCCTGTGAGAGTCTGTATCTGCATGCCATTTAATAGGAATTTCAAATACCATGACAGTAACAGTCAAGAGAAAAATCACAGGAAAAGCTTCACCTGCTTCTTAAAGAATCCTTGTATGTTTCAACTTTTCACTGAACTAACAACCTGGATTTACCTGGGTGCCAACCCCCAATTCCCCACTTTAAACTCCCTCATTCCCTGCCTCCTCCAACCCGACCTCCCACCCTACCCGCAGCAGAGCCTAGTGGTGTGGGCCTGTAGTCTCACCTAGAAGGTAAAACAGTGAGACTGAGAGTTCAAGACCTGTCTGGATTACACAGCAAGTTCAAGGCCAACCTGAGCAAGTTAGGGAAATAGTACCTCAAAAAGTGCAAAAGAGAGCTCAGCTCAAAGCATTTGCTGAGCGAAGAACCGGGTCCTAGACTCAATCCCAGAATATTTTTTTTAATGAACCTCTGTTGGGGACTGAGACAGAGCATCAAGACCCAGAGAGAGAGAGAGATGCTACAGCAGCCATGAGCACTCACAAGGGAAGGGTAGCTGGAGAACCAGGCTGGCTGGAGAACCAGGCTGGCGTACCTGGAAGGCCAAAGTATGGCCATAAAGGCTGTGTGCACAGGAGTCTCTTTGTCAGATGAGGTCTATACCCAGACATCGTAGGAGGTCTACTGTAACTTCAGGGGAAAATGGTGACCCCCCCATAGAACATATTTGTATGATTTACACGCTAGGAAGCTTCAGGAAAATATATAGAATTTTTAAGGTCTCATAATATGTAGCTAGGTTCATGTATACATGGTGTGTGTGTGTGTGTGTGTGTGTGTGTGTGTGTGTGTGTGTTTCTTGAATGTATCAAATTTTCAATACTGAAAAGATTCGGCAACAGCTACCAAGGAAATCAATCCCTCCGTGCGTAAGGACAGAATGCTCATATAGATTCACTCCCATTCCCAAGGCTGAGTGAGACTGGCTGTTTTAGCATGCTAGGTGGGCATCTCAGTGGATAGCAGACCCGAGTGCTCATGCTGTATTCCAGTAAATGAGCTGCCTGCGTATCTCCAAGCCGCAATAGACCCCAGCAACTGGTGTGATGTATGAAAAGACAGCTGCATGGAAGCTGCCCCAGGACACAGGGCCCTCTCCAAGAAGGTACAGTCTTATGACTCTACCCCCATGTGTCCCCTACCTTGGCCCTTCTCTTCGGGGCATTCACTGAACCGAAGCAGAACAGGTGTAGAAGCTGCATGTAGCATGACAGGTAACAGACACCAAGTCCTGAGTCCTGGCTCTGCCAATCAGATTACTGCAAACCCATGGAAGAATGTCCTTACCTTTCAATGTTTCCATTCTCTCACCTCGAAAATAAGTGTTTTAGACTCCCCATGGAGGCACAGACATGAACACCTGCCGGGGACCAGCATACACACAGTAGAGCTCCAGATACAGCCTGTTACTTCCTATATACCTGTGTGCACACACATATATGCCTCCTCTTCCTGGGTACCCGAATTACAGGCCTGCACAACCACATCCAGGAACGGAAGCCAGGGCTTTGTGAGTACGGGGTAAGCAGTCTACCTACTGAGATACATCACAAACTCTGCTTTTCTTCATTCCCAATATTCTGACTCACAGGCAGCCTGTGGCTAGAAGCCTCAACGATGGTCCCACGTCACGGCTCAGGCTTGGGAAGGCGGTGGAAGCAGGCAGAAGCACACTCCCTCAGTGCCCCGTTTATATAAATTATGCACAGTGTTCCCCATCTTCCTGGCTAATAAGCGAAACAAAGCAACAATAGAAAGAGTTGGCTTGAAGGTGGGGAGATGTGGGCAACGTGCTTGCCACCCGGCACGAGGACCTGAATCTGATGTCCCAGGATCCGAGTAAAAGCACTAGAAGCACCTGGCAGATGTGGGGATGTTGCCTGTCATCTTAATTAGTGCTGGGAGGCAGAGACAGGAGGATCCCTGGGCTTGCTGACCAGGCAGCCTAGCCTACCTGAACAGTTCTAGGCTAACGAAAGACTGTGTCACTAAAGAAAAGAAAAGAATAAATGAATGAGTGAATGAATGAATGATGGACAAACTGACCTACACACACACACACACACACACACACACACACACACACGCACACCTGCACACACATGGAAGCACAAAGAAACAAAAGTAAGATCAATAGCAAGGTGTTCTAGCTTCTTTGCTCTGACAGGGACACTGACGAATACTCACGTCTGTTACCCACAATCAGACTCAAGACAGTTCACCCACCACCAGCATCCTCTAAACTCCTGGCCAGAACCAGCCCACAATAAAAAAAGGCCACTTAAAGGACCCTGGCAGTGTCCACTTGGCAGGCAGCTTTGCTGTCACAGAGCCCTTTGTGTCTTGCTCATAGTTAGGCTCCAGGGAGAGAAAATGCATTTGCCAAAAGGGTTGTTATCACCTTCGCTGTGATTCATGGGAAGGCTCCCCTCCTGGGAAGGTTGTTTTATTATGACTTCTCAACTCCAGCTCCTTCTTACCCATTGTGGGCTGGGTTACATTCCTGCAATCCTGGGCTGTTCATAAAACACAAACAGCCCATTCAACAGGTCTGGCCTCTGGAGGATGTACAGCTCTCGCCTATGCAGGCTGCCTCAGCCTCTTGCCCCAGGTGAGCTATACAGGCGCCTGTGGGGAGCTTGGGCTGGGGTACCCTCTTCATCCAGGTCATGGTTATTATCTTCTACAGAACTTGGGAAGGAAGACATGACCACTCCCATTCCCAGTACTAGGACTAACGAGGCCCATGGGATGAAGACAGTGGGGTGGACCAGTGATCAGGATCTCCTTCTGCCACTCCCTGTCCCACCCCTGCTGACTCTACCAGAGGCTGCATGCTCAGCTCCTGCTCAGACCTTCCAGGAAGAACCCAATAGTGAAACAGCAAGAGAAGTTGGCCTCCTGTTGAGGTTAATAAGCCAGTTAGGCTTTGCCAGAGAAAGAGTGTGCACAAAGAACACAGAATACATTGTAATTCTTTCCCCATTTTAGAGACAAAGAATCTACAAGAGAAACTGAAGGGAGTAACAGTTCGTTTTGGCTCACTGTTTGAAGGTATAATCCATCACAACAGGGATGACACCAAGGGAGAGGTTTATGAGGGGGATGAAGGGGGGCGACAAAGAAGAAGGAAATAGAGAGCAAAGGTCAGGGGGCTCTGCCTTTTATTTGGGCCGTGAGGAAACCACATGCACTGCTGCACACAGGTAAGGGCAGGCAGGTGGACGCTGGGAATGTATGGCAGTTGACACGGCAACAGATGTGCACAGATCCCTTCATGGTCACCTAGGGATTATGTCGTCATCACTGGATTCGGAGGTGACCAGCGACTGTAAAGCCGATTCCTGACTGTAAAGCCAGTTCCTGATGCTAACACTGGCAGTGAGACTCAGACAAAATAGGAAGTGCATGATCTTTCAGGATCAGCATTCTGCCCATTCCTGATAAGTGTACTGAGGGTATCCATGGGGCCAAAATGCATCACCACTTCTTAGAGACAAATGCCACTAAGGCATCCTGGTGACAAGTGAAAAGACAAGAATCTTTCCTTTCACACACTAGGGCCCACCTCTCCTGCTTGTCTCCTGCTAAACAGAAGAAGCCTGGATAGGTTGGTGCCCCCCTTTGTTCACTTCTCCCTCTGGGTAACCAGTCTCCTTATATACAGGACTGGAGGGAGGAAAGCTTAGTAGGGTATGGGTGAGTGAAGGCGACGAGTGCAGTGGGCAAAGAACACATCTGGGAGCAGGCTTTGGAAAACCGGTTCCTTTACTGGGGGAGAGAGGGGTATTTATGTCCCTGGGGAGGTGGCCAGGGTCTCTGGAGTAAGGTTTGTATGGCTGTGTAGCACTGGTCAGGGCAGGTGTGTTGGAAGATGTAGGGTCTGGGGGATCAAACAAAGAGTGAAGCCTCATAACTGTCAGTAATGAATTTCTGCTAGGAATGATGGGGGGGGGGCTGGCTTTATGATGTCAGGTTGGGAGGGGGCAGGTAACAAACTCCTGCCATCCTCATGTTTGAGGTACCCAAGGTTGAGGCTCCATGTGACCCTGGGCCATTACGATCCCATAAGATGGAACTGGAAATTCACTGACGGGATCCCAATGATTTACACACCAGAGGGAGCCATAACAAGAACCCAGGAGCCTAACTACGAGGATTCAGGAACCCAACACCAAAGGTACAGGTACTGAAGAACTGAGCAAGCAGACCAAGAAAAACAGAACACAGGAACCAAGGACAGAAAGAGCGAGATGAAGGACAGAACACAGGGACCAAGAACAGAATACAGAAAGTAAGGTGAGAACACAGGGACCAGACACAAAACACAGAGATGAAGGACAGAATAGAGACCAAGAACAGAACCCAAGGACCAAGGACAGAACACAGAAATCAATAACCCTTAGAATGTGAAGATGTTCCTGAAAACCTTTTCCCCAAAGTTAGGTTGTGAAGTCAGGGAAAGCTGAACCCTCTAAGTGTGGAAGCATCTCCTCTGGCTACTCCCCTTGTCACCACAGAGAGCTCAGTGGCTGTCCACCTCTCAGCCATGATTGGTCTCACCCAATGGGCTTAATCTCATTCTGCCCACTCTGTAAGTATAGTGTCACTGCTTAGATCTTGGTCTGCAGGGGACCCAAGGCCCATTAGCAGATAGGCCTGGAGAGAGCTAAGAACCATTGCTCCTGAAGATGGTTTAGACTGTTTCATCACTTATCGCTCTTTGAAGGTTTTTGTTGTTATTGTTTTGTTGTTGTTCTTGTTGTTGTTGTGTTTACATAGAATGATACACAAAGGCCAGTTTCCATGAGATGTACATAAGCAGCCTAGACAATATCCAGAGAGCTTCCCTGAGTGAACCTGCAATGGCAGACCAGAGACTGTGGTTCACCCAGCAAGTGGGGTGGGCAGGCACCCAGGAGGACTCTAACTCCATGCACGTGTCCGAAAAGCCCAGGCAAGCTCATTGCTTGTGGCCTATGGTGCCCTTGCGTGACCACTGGGTAGACTATGGGATCATGGAGTCCTTCCCCTGACGGAGGATACAGATCCATCCTGGATAGGTTTGGAGTGGCCCTTGGGGCAGCAGATCTGCCATGAAGAATAACTCTACCCCACAGTCCTCTGGTATGAAGTCCCCATAGAACCACGGGACTCCGCAGGGCCTCCTGTGACCGGCATACACAGACCCATCAGACCACCTTTGTGTGGTGATAGCAGGTGACTGGGAACAAGCAATAAGGCAGAAGAGGGCCCAACATCCCTGAGATCAGACATGGCTTCACAGCAGGAGTGTTCAGGTAGGAGCCCACCACATCCGAGAAGCCTGGGTAAGAATGGCAGTAGGACAGTCAAGCTATGGAGGCTAGGGTGCCAGGCAGGCAAGTGTCCTCCTGGAGCTGGGCATCCCTTCTTCAGGATGGTGGAAGTATTCAAGATACTAACCAGCATCCATGTAGGAGCAGATCACAAGTGCTGGACCTGTCTGAACCACTTCCTTTTGGTCCCAAAGTCTCCCCGAGTATATGGGTTGGAGATATTTAGAGAACTTTCCTTTCTCCCATCTGTTTGAACCAGGATGTGAAGAGGAGAGGAGGGGCCTCCAGCACCAGGTAGTTGTCCCCAAAGCAGTGCAAAGTTCTCATTTCTTCTGTCCTCTAGTCACAGCCCCTGCTGGCTCCATAGGGACACTGGCCAGTTAGTAGAATCAGAACAATCCAGGGCCCCAGCTCCTACAATTTTCAGGGCTGGATCGGCTCCTGGAGTGAGGATGGGGGCTGTGGGGGAGGGAAATCAGCCCTGCAGCAGAGAGTTCCCTCATTTCTAGGCCCTTGGTGAGTTTCTATTGAGAGGAGCCAGAGGAGGCCCACAGACTCCCTCTGGTGAACAGGCCATACAGGAAGGGCAGCTCTTGAAAATTGCTGCTGACGGTTGGTCGGTCGGTCGACCTGGCTGAGTGCAGGAGGACCCACAGTCCAGGTCACTCCAGCCTAGCTCCAGGCCTTTCTGAGTGGGGCAGGGAGGGAGGCTTGGGAGGGGAAGAAGTTTGTCAGGATGATGATGGCCAGAGTACAATATCCACTCAGACTGTGATCAAAGAGCGGCCTCTCCCACTTTTGAACAATTCTAAACACTTTGTAAGAATGTGAACCCCACCCCCAGCCTCAGTCATGTAGGCCAAAGGTGAGGCTAATTAGAAGCAACTTTTGGAAAGTCTTTTGTGGGATGTGGGGCATCATGGGAAGGAGGCCCTGACCCACTGAGCAGTGTTTAGGAAACCCGTGCCAACTGAAAGCTGACTCAAACCTTATCCAGGATGACATCATTAACGCTGAACCATAAACCACAGGCCTTTATACAGGCCACCATCTGTCCACCCTCCCTCAAGTCTAACTTTCAACTGGAAAAATCCTATTATCCAAAGGTCACCTCCATTATGAGGCTCGGGCTTCCCTTGAGGTTCACAGGCCCCAGAACATTAGAATCAAAGAGAGAGTTAGAATCCATCCGGAATGTGACTAAGCAGCCTTACCCTGCAGGGCCAACATGACAACCCAGCAAGACACTTCTGGAGGTCTCCCCACCTGCTCCTACAGCATCTGTGCCAGCATATCAGCTTCATGCGGCTGCTACCTGAAGTTCCACTCGCTGGAGGTACAAAAAGAATGTGTGTCTCAGCTCCAGATCCCCATCTCCTTGCTCTCCTCAGGGACAACAAGCTGATTTAAGTCCCACCCAGCCCTAGGATGGCATCATCTACCATGCTCATGGGTAACCCCGGTTGGCACCAGCACAGCCACTGGAAGACACTGTCAACACACCATAAGAATCTACCAAGTCTGTCAGCAGTGAAGGACTGCATGGGAAGGGAGATGCAGGAGACCAGGCTCCATCGCCAGTCCCCACACCCGAGATTCTAACCAGAGTCACTTCCTAAACACACAAACCAAGCCGCAGCCCCAGGAATATATACGTAGAGTCGGGTGTGCTTGTGTGAGGAATTGAACAAGTGGGAGTGTGGTGTACGGTGTGGGGGGGAATATATGAGACATGTGATACACGTGGTGTGATATCGTATGTATGTCTGTGGTATATAGGGTATATGGTGTGCATATAGTGCTTGAGGTATGTGTGGTATATATAGTATGTAACATTGGTGTGTGCAGTATGTGTAGGTCAGTGTGTCATATGATATATGTAATATGGGTGTATATATATATATATATATATATATATATATATATATATATAATGCTTGTATTCATTGTGTATGGTATAGGGTGTTTGTGATATATATGGTATGAGGCATGTGGTAATTTCAGAAACATACGTAATATATGTTGGGGAATGGGGATTGTAGGTGGTTTATGCTATTTATTGTATAGGAGTGAGGCGTGATCATATGTAACTGTAGGGTGTGTAGTACATATGGTATGTGACTTGTGGGCTACGTTTTGTAATGTAGCATATGTGGTATATAGTGTTATAGTAAATGTTAGGTGTGATGTAGGAGTGAGTAACTTTGGTGGGTATAAGTGTGGTATAGTGATTGTGATAGGCCCCATGTGTGTATGTATATGTGTGTGTGAGATATGATGTGGCTTATGGTATATATATATGAGGTGTGTATAGCATAGATAGAACTGTTAAGAGTGTGGAGGACATTGTGTACATGGAATATATGCTGTGGAGCGGGGAGGATATGGGACTTGATGAATATTTGTAGTGTGCATGATTGTGAGGATAGAGTGTGGAGGGTATGGGGTGTATGGATGAGAGGGCTGTGATCTATACATGGTATATATGAGAGATATATATACATATATACACACAAATACATATATGTATATATACACATACATCTATATGTATATATACAGATATATACAAATATATATATATGTGTATATGTATGTATATATGTGTGTGTATATACATAGAGAGAGAGAAGCAGAGAGAGAGAGAGAAAGAGAGAGACCTTATTTGAGAAGTCTTTGTAGGTAGAAGACTAGGACTAGATATGCTTTGTAAGATAAAAAAAAAAAAAGTTTAAGCCAGAAAGACTAGAAATATAGCCACTCTTGGCATATGAGAGGTTTTGGGTTCAGTCCCTAGCACCACACAGACAATATCTCAAGAAAATGAAAAAGAAGCCACCAGAAGAGCCAGGCATGGTGGTGCACACCTGTATTCTCAGCTACTCAGGGACGAGGAGAGAGAATTCACATGTGAGGTCAGCTTGGGCAGCTCTCTAGTTTGCTTGCAATGACTGAGATAAAGACCATGACAAAAAGCAACCTGAGGAGCGAAAGGTTCGTTTGGCTTACATGTCTGAGTCACAGTCCTTCATTAGGGAAAAACTCAGGCAGGAACTCAGGGAGGGAACTGAGGCAGAAACAGTAGAGGAACGCCCTTCACTGACTTGCATTCTGCAGCTTGCTCGGCTTGCTTTCTAATCCAGCCCAAGACTATACCGGGCTGAGCCTGCCACATCAACCAACCAAGATCTGCCTACAGGCCAGGCTGATGGAGACATTTTCTCATCAGCTGGACAACTAAGTGGGACCCTGAGTATAATAAAAAGGGTTGATGGTGTAGCTTGATGGTAGAGACCTTACCTGGCATGTGTGAACCAAAGCCATGTTCTTAAAAAAATAAACCAGGGAACCATGTGTGGCCTCCCCAGTATGGGTGAGGTAGGTAGCAGAAGCAGCTCTCTCAGGGTGGGGTCAGTGCTCAATGAAAGGTATTAGCCCAGGCTTCCCTAACAACTAGGCAGATGGTGAATGCAAATTTATTCCCTCACAGCTCTAGGGGCTGGAAGTGCACGACCATCGTGCTAGGCCAACAGCCACTGGTGAGAGCAATCCTCTGGCTTCAGAAATTGACTCCTGCTCTGCCCTCACACAGCTTCTCCACTGGTATCTCTTCCTTTTCTTATGTCACCGGTCCAGTGGATCAGGGTCCACCCTAATGATCTCACTTAGCCTTATTAACTCCCTCAGGGACCATCTTCAAATTCAGTCACATCGAGGTCCAGGATTTCCGTGTGAGTTTTCAGTGAACAGGGTCCAGCCCACAGTAACAGGGAGTTTGGGGAGAGAGCTGTGCCAATATTTCTATTTACAAGACAGAAACACAAAGCTCTGAGAAGAAAGGAAGCCCCAGGCTGTTGGAAAAAGGGGAGAGACACACTATCCATCCCCTCTCCAGGAGGCTAGGGTGGGAGTCAGGCGAGAGGTGCGTTTGGTAGAAATTCTAAGAACTGTAATAACACAGATCTGTAAGCTAGATCCACACCTACAGGGTGCACCAAGAGGCATCTAGATTCTCAGTCAGGGGGTCAGTATGCTCACACAGGGTGGGAAGAGAACCTGACCCCTGAGAGACATGTCATCATATGCTGAAGATCTAAGTAGGTTTCCTGGATTACACATAGACTCAAGGAAGCTGGAACTGAGGAAGCTCTAGGCCTGGGGAATGTTGGTAGGGACCAAATGCCACCATTCTAGAATACGTACTCCATCCTCCAAAAATGCACTAACAAGCCAAAGGTAATGAGAGGAGCAGTCATGTGAGTGCCAGGCTCCCACCCCATTCATTCTCTCAAGCATGCTTTAGACCCTGCTCTCCCCTGCCACCTGGGAAAGCTCAGCAGAATTCCAGGAGGACACAAGCAGTTTCTTCTGTCTCAGGCACTGAGGGAACAAAATGGAGTTCAGGGTTAAGTCAGCCAAGAGCTGAGCACACCAGAACCAAACCAAGTCCATGAAACAGAGCACAACGCTGCACTGCTGCCATCCTCGAGGTGATGGCCGGTTTGCCCTAGAGCGAGCAAAAGCCGAGTGTCTGAAAAGGCTACCCAGAACCCTCCGCATGCCTCTCTGCTACAGAGGAGTTAGGTTAGGGCACCAGGGAGCATCGAGAGAAGGTAAGGATGATGAAGGAACAGAGGTGCCCGATGGAGGCTGGACATCTTCTTAGCTCACTACCGTCTTGGGTTAAATCGATCCTCGCTGATCTAACTGCCGGTAGTGAGCATAAGTGAACATTTTAGGAAGGTGACATCATTCAGAGCTACAAAATAAATAAATAAATAAATAAATAAACCTCAGTGCCCAACATGAGTAAAATTACCACATGGGCTGGAGATATGTCTCAGCAGTAAAGAAAAAAGCTGATCTTCTAAAGAGGCTCACTTCTTTAGTACAGACATTAACAGCTACCAAGCATCTGGTTCCAAGGGATGCTGTGCCCCCTTCTGGCCTCTGTGGGTATTGCATACACATGGTGCATAGATAAACTTGCAGGCAAAACACCTATACACACAAAATAAAACTAAATCTTTTTTTTTAATTATCATATATACTGGCCATGATACCATTTAAAAAACAAATGTACAACAAGAAGAAAATGATCAATAAGATATTGGGGTTGTTAACCAAGGGCAGCTGTCGAGCTCAATGTGGAGAGGCAGACTGAACAGAGCCGGGACAAAGAGCATATCCAGTGGAGTCTAGTACTAGAGAATTCAAACACAGACAGAACTCATCTGTGGCAGTGGGGATTTTAAGAATTGATTCTCTTCCGGGGAGATGCTAAATGCAGGAGACGTGAGGAGGAGGTTAGAGTAGTGGGAACATAAAATATCTCCAGCCAGGTGGACTTTGCAGCAGGCCATTAAGCTAAAATCACGGGGACCTGTGAAAAGAACTTGTTCAAAATAAATGAATAGAACCCAGTGCCTGGCATGCCAGGCAAACTGGACATAGTTGGAAGGACAGAATTACCTGAATAAAAATCTGGAGAAAATTTCACAGAGAGAGAGAGAGGAGTTGGAGAGATGGCTCGGTGGATAAAGCATGTGGTACACACTTGTGAGAATCTAAATTAAAGTCCCCAGAACCCATGCAAAGCCAGGTGTGATAATAAGTGTCCTCAACCCCAGTGTGATCAGACCCAGCAGCAGAGACAGAGTTCCCTAAAGCTCACAGGCTAGCCAGTCAGGCATATGCAGTGGTACAGCAACAAGGAGACCCTGTCTCAAACAGGATTGTTCTCTGACCTTCACGTGTGTGTCGTGGCACATGCATGCCCGTACTCATACACATGAACACAGACATGCAGTACATGCATGCACTGTGCACACGTGTACACAGAGAGGGGGAGGGAGCAAGCAGCAAAGACAGGCTGGAGAGACGTCTTCACGGGTCAAGAATTTCCTGTGCAAGCATGAGAACTTGAGTTTGAAGTCCCAACACTCCAGGCGTGTAGGCAGTCCCAGTCTATAATCTCAGTGTTGAAAGATGGTGGGATCCCAGGGCTCACTGAACAGGCAGTCTAGCCAAGGAGTGAGTTCCAGGCTTATGCACCACTCTGTCTCAAAAACGTAAGGTGGAGGGCAACAGAGGAAGACACAACATTGACCTCTGACCTCCTGAATACTGGTAAACTACACACTCTGCCCTCACTGCATACACAGACACAGGTGGCAGCAGGCAAACGCGTGGGAAAAAGGAAGGAGAGAACAGATCAGACAAATGTATGTGCATGGTCCTAACAGAGTATACCCATTGAGACTCACTTACAACCCAGGAAACTGTTGAGAAAAACACCCATATAAACTGACAGGGAGATTTTGCACTTAAGGAAAAGAGGCAACTCGAGTCTTCACATTCTGCTGACAAGGAGTCTGTGAAGCTGTTTCACACCTGCGTGGAACTCTTCACCACAAACAGCAAGATGGCCCAAGGGGGCAGAGGAAGCAGGAGCACAGAAGCAAGGCCATCGTTTAGCCCTCAAGAGCAACCAAGAAACTTCTCATATTTGTTCGGCTAGACTTCAGAACACCTTCAGGCCAGTGACTTGTTCTGGTTTCAGCGTGAGTGTGCTCTGCCTGGGCTATGACTACCCATGAGGCACAAGGCAGATAGACAGCTGCCACTTCAGTATGGTGGGCACAAAGAGGAGAGGAACTGCCTTCCAGAGACACGTTTAAAGATGCTTGACTCATGCTTGGGAGGAAAGGGAGATGTGGGTGTGGCTGGAGGGACATTGGTGTCTGTTCCTGCGGTTACTAAATTCCAACAAGTTGGGTGTCAGGGTCGGGGCCGTATGAGCAACATGAACCACCTCTAACAGTTCAGGAAGGTGCTAGTCCAAGGCCACGGTACTGGCAGATTCAGCATCTGGAGAGAGCTCGCCCTTGTGTTCATAGGCTCTGTCTTCTGGTGGTGACCTCACTTGATGGGAGATGCAAGGCACCTGTAGGTCTCTAGCGCTAGAGCAGCAGAGTCTACCTCATGGCTCCACTTGCTGATACCATCACGCTGGCGGCTAGGTTTTCAGCACGACTTTGTGGGTGATGCAAATATTCTGCAACAAGAGAATAAAGGGCTCCATTCAAATGGTAGCAAGGGGTGTGGTTTATTTTTTAGCAAGATTTTGCTTTAGTGTTTGGGTTTTTTTTTGTTTTTTGGGTTTTGTTTTGGTTTTTCGAGACAGGGTTTCTCTGTATAGCCCTGACTGTCCTGGAACTCACTCTGTAGACCAGGCTGGCCTCGAACTCAGAAATCCACCTGCCTCTGCCTCTCTGCCTCTCTCTGCCTCTCTGCCTCTCTGCCTCTCTGCCTCTCTGCCTCTCTG
>JANHMN010000017.1:12395742-12415485 GCA_030674055.1 Rhabdomys pumilio
TGCCTCTCTGCCTCTCTGCCTCTCTGCCTCTCTGCCTCTCTGCCTCTGCCTCCCAAGTGCTGGGATTAAAGGCGTGCGCCACCACTGCCCAGCTGCTTTAGTGTTTAATGGAGTATGTGGCTGTCCTATGACCTAAGAACGGATGAAAGGAGAGGAGCCAGACCTCCACTTCTGAGTACCAAACGATACGTCTGGTTAACTTACCCCATGCTTTATCCTATGTGTCTCACCACGCCTCAAATTCAACATCTTTAAGGCCAAACTTCCTAGGATCTCCTAGCTCCATGAACAAAATGCCCTACCTATAAAATAGAAATCTAGGCCTCACCCCGACACCCTCCTCTTCCTCACTCTCATCTCTGACCATCCAGGGTCAGAGCATCTCCCTTCCTAAACAGCCTGATGTCAGCCCTATTTCCATTGTCTCCACTATTCACCAGCACCAGCATTGTCCCCATGACCAGGTCAACTGAACTCCAGCAATAACCAAGCTGCTGGCCTCTCCCAGGCACTAAGGCCACTCCTACAGACAGGGGCTCTCTCCATAGTTCAAGTCCATTCTGAGTACTGTGGCAATCCCTGCCAGATGGTCATGTGGATTTTCTAGGTTCACAAAGCACTGACCTGACCAAGGATGTTCCTTGGCCTTTGCCTGCTGGCCACTCTGATCTCCTTTGTTCCTCTGCCTCTGGCATACTCACTGCCCCTTTGGCCCTTCAAAGTGCCCAGTGCATGTCTTCATAGGTCTCTCCATGTCTGCCCCTTCCCCAGTACCCACTCCCAGATGTCAAACGTCAGTCAAGAGCAGCTTCCCACAGAAGCCCTCTCGAAAGCTGGAGGGATGGTCCACTAGCCAGCAGCCTTTACTCAGGGAATCATGGTAAACCTCGGGAGAGCAGAAGCCAGTTTCCAGCAAGGACCAGTAAGTCCATGCAGGCTCAAGAAATCTTTGTTGAGGGAGCAAATGAATGCCTTTCTGCTTTGAGATGAGTCTGGGCAATAAGCATCCTTGGTTTCTCCCTACAAACCCAGAGGAGTGAAGGGACATAGTCAAATGATCACAAAGCCCAGGGCAGGCAGGCGCCTCTCCCTGTGAAGAAATAGAGGGCTTCATTCACAACTGATTAATGGGGAAAAAACAATCCATGGGGAATGCACGTATTACCTTGAGAACTATGTCGTAAAAAAACAGGGAGAAACAAAGTGCTGGGCGGTATAGGCATGTGTGTTCTCCGACCCCCACGCTGCCGCTCTGTCCCGTTCAGTAGCTAACTCCTTCCTTAAGTACTTCCCAAGGAAACAGCCTGAGCAGTCTTTCCCACAGATTTGAAAATTCCATATAATAAAAATGTCAAGGGTGAAATAAGACAATACATTTTCCCAGCCCCACATCAGGCCAAATTACATAGAAGAGCCAACATCTGAACAATAAAACTCAGAATGAGGCTCACCTTTAACTTGCTGGCACCCTGGTCGAAGTAGGGATTAAATCGCTCAGAGGTTGAAGTGAAATTTTTCATTTCCCAAGGCTGTCTCAGACACGAGGTACAAATCTCCTTGGCCTGTTCCCAGCCTCCTCCCTACCTCCTCCCAACCTGCCCCACTTGGCCCCTGCAACCTGCAGCTAGACCCTGCAAACCCTGGAAAGAGACTGATGGCTGACTGAGGGGAACCATCTTTGCCTTGTAGCTGCTCAGAGGCCCTCCATCAGAGGACTGACAGTAGGAGCCACTCCTTCCTTGCTCTGTGCTGGTCAAGGCAGGTTGCCACCAGGAATGTCCCGATAGGCCAATTCTCCCAGGACTTTTTGGGTAGCCTGGGCCAGTCCCCACCTGACAGGGTCAATCCAGGCCGGGCCTAGGGTTCCAGATATCTGACACAGGAGACTTGGCATATATATTGGCATGTGTTTCCTCAGGGCAATCCAGACTTCCTATTTGTTTTTGTTTGGGAGTTTGGGATTTTTATTTCTTTGTTTTTTTGGTTTTGGTTTTGGTTTGGGGGTGGGGGTTGCTAGTGGGTGGTAAAATAGAATCTTGTTTTATAGCCCAAGCTAGCCTAGAACTCACAGACATCCTCCTGCCTTATAATTGCTAGTATGACAGGTATGAGCTACCGTGACCAGCATAGGCTTCTTTTCGATGGCCCCTACATGCCTATAAAACTTTCTAAGGTAAGTGAAGACATTCAAAATCTCTTTTCCTCAGACTCCAGAAACTTTCCTCCCATTCAACACCAGTGTCATTCCACAGCAACCATCACTTCTCTCCGGACTCCTGTGACATCAAAAGATTATACCCAATTCCCCTGGAGCAGTGGCTCTCAATCCTTCTGATGCTGCAACCCTAATGTAATTAATATAGTTCCTCATGTTCTGGTGACCACCAGCCATATTATTTCATTGCTACTTCATAACTTTAATTTTGCTATTATGAATCGTAATGTAAATATCTGATATGCAGGATATCTGATATGTGACCCCCAAAGGGGTCTCGATTCATGAGTTGAGAAACCCTGCCTTAGAGCCCCAGAATGGGTGGAGTCCACTCTAAGTCCGTGAAATAGCAGGAGCACTGCTTCCTCACTGGACCTGTCTGGGAACAAGATCATCAGTGCAAGCATAAAGCCCTGAGTTCAGATCCCACGTACCCACTAGTGACCGGCGGTAATAATACGTCCCAGTAACCCTAACACTGGGAAGATGGAGACAGGGAGATCGCTGATGTTCATTGTGCAATCATATAGCTGAATTATGAACTTCAAGGTCATAATTCTACCTTTAAAAAATTAAAGGTAGAAGAGTAGCGGTGGTTCAGAAGTTAGGAGCCCTGGCTGCTCCCGGAGGACCTGGGCTCAATTCCTAGAACCAGTACAGGAGCTCACAACCATCAGTAATTCAAGTCTCAGGGGATCCAACACACTCTTCTAGTCTCCTTGGGCACCAGACATGCATGTGATAAAACAGACATACATGCTGACAAAATTGCCCATATACATAAAGTAAATACATAATTCAAAAAATTAAATAGGATGAGATTGAGAGAGACAGAGAGAGACAGAGAGACAGAGAGAGACAGAGAGACAAAGAGAGACAGAGAGAGAGAGACAGAGAGATAGAGAGAGAGACAGAGAGACAAAGAGAGACAGAGACAAAGAGAGACAGAGAGAGACAGAGAGACAGAGAGACAAAAAGAGACAGAGAGACAAAGAGAGACAGAGAAAGAGAGAGAGAGAGAGACAGAGAGAGACAGAGAGAGAGAGAAGAATATACCCAATATTGTCCTCTGGCCTCCACATACACATGCATACATTATATAGTGTGCACATGTGACATTAACAAGTACATTCAACACACAGAGAGAGACACATACACTTTTTTTTTTAAAGAGGGGGGAAATGAAGGGGAAAGCCATGAGAAGGCACCTTAGAGTAACTGGAAGAAAATGGTGGAATGAATAAAAATACCAGTCAAAGAGGGTTGAAGAGACAGATCACCAGTCAACAGTCAACTGCTCCTGCAGAAGAGTCAGGTTTGGTTCCCAGAAACCACAAGTGGCTTACTTGTCACTCTAGTTTAGAGCATCCAATGCCTTCTTCTGACCTCCATGTAACTCCGGGCACATATATGGTGCACACACACATACACTCACACACATAAACTAAAGTAATAAAAAAAAAAAAAACCAGTACAATAACCCAGGCTTTAGGGGAGTCTTTTGCTAACCTTTGTGTTTTTCACATGTGAAACACATCTCAAGGTTCCCATTGCCAAGATATCGAGCAGCCGGGAAACTGCTGGGTCTCATTAGGTTGTTTGAAGCTAATTTAGAAAAGGCTCATTCAGTTTCATTAAGAAAACCAACAGCGTCCAATCACTCTGCTTTTCAAAATATTCCCCATCCTTTTTTTTGTAAGTTAGATTTCCCGCAGAGAGCATCATACACTCATAAAACTTTTGAATTTCAATCTCAAGCTTATGCCAAATGGGTCTGCCAGATTTAGCCAATAAAAATATCAGAGACTGGATTGGCTTCATTTAAACATTGCATAGAGCACAGTCATACTAAAACTGTTATCTGTTTACCTGATACTCACTGAGTGGGCAGCCTGTACACAGGGTGTCCACAGGATGGCAGCCCTGTGGGATGCAGGTCCCTCAGAGTCTGTGACACAGGGTTCACAACGGTCAAAGAAAATGACTCCTGAGAACTCCCTCTTCCAAGAGCCTGCCAAAGGATCCCCCACACATCCCAGGCCTCAGAAGTGTCTCGGTGCCATGGTGCAGTGTTAGAAGGGAAGATGTTTCTCAGAGCTTCACATGATGGAACCTAAGGACCAGTGGGATTCTATAAGAGGTGATGAAGGCAAGAGGGCTCCATTGTTATAAATGGGCTTGTAGGAACTAGCCTGGATCTCTCACCCTCCGCCGATTCTACCATATGAAGACACAGCATTCTAAGCACCATCATAGAAGCAGAGACAAGGGCCTCTGTAGACTCCAAAACCGCAGGCGCCTTGCTCTCAGACTTCTCTGCCTTTCCAACCCTGGGAAATAAAGTTCCATTGCTCTTTTATACCAATGGGGACAGCAAAAGATGCTAGTATTTGGATGTTCATGGGGGTTTTCAAAGTTTTAGTTCATAAGTGGGTGTCACCAATCTGGTCCTCAAGGTCTCTGAGAGGAAACAAAAGGTTTACTCGTCAGGCTGAGACTAACTGAGTGAGACCAGCATTCTGCAGCCAGGCCCCCGACCCACACAGCACCCAACCCAGGCCTTGAGGCAGATGAGTGGCCAAGACTCCAGTCTTATAGGTCAAAGTGGAACGTGATCAAGATCACAGGCCTCATGGAGCACTGGAGAGCAGCTGTCACCAACGTGCAGAAGGGACGTAGGAAAGGGAGTAGCCCCCAGAAACCATGGCAAGGGGAGAGCGATGCAAGTAGCCAGGGATGTATTTGGGAAGGCTAGGTGCCTTCCCAAGTGACTGCAGCGGTGGATGCGAAGGGAGCAAGCTGGACTTGGCAGGACTCACCCGCAAAGCTTCTCAAAGCAAATACAACTTGTTCTCACACACCTGGAATTCCCATTGCATTTCACAAGCCCTGAAATTCAAGCTCTTGGGTGGAGTTAGACCCCTCCCGGCTGACCCCAGAGTCCCTTGAAGGGCGTCCACTGCTCACCACAACTTGGCTCGGGACCACAGTCACTCCTACCGAAACAGCATGCACGGCCTGCTTGGGATTTCGAAAGCATGAATACACATTTTCCAAGAGGCCCTTCTCAGGCTGCTGGGTGTGAAGCCAGACCTCAGATCCAGGATCTGGGAGAGAGAAGATCACCTCAGGGAGCCTCCAGGGCCCAGGGTAAGACACCAGCAGCCCAGGGTCTCAGCAGATGGTCCTCCAAAAAAACCCAATTCAACCTTCAAAATGAATTCACTATTGTCAAAGCATATCATTCATTCATTTACTTATTCATTCATTCATTCAGCCAGTCAGCCAGCCAGCCCGCATTTATGAGGCACCTTCAGTAAGCTGGCTCTGTAGGGGGTGGGCAAGGAAACCCTGAAAGCAAATGAGCTGCCTCTTCCCTTACTACATGCACTGGCTTCTGTGGGGAACACTGGCTGCTAGGCTAATTTAGCCTACAAAAAGTTCCAAAGAATGACTTTCTCTTCTGTGCAAGGCCATTCCTGAGTCCAGGCATCAGAGGGCAGGGCATATTGTGGAAATGGTTTGGGCATGTCCAGTACCACCATGACAGTGGGGTGTGACCACAGCCAGTGGCATGTCCCCAATGAAGGTAAAACCAGACTGGATTCCACAGGCCACCCAGGGCCTCAAACTATGGCCAGTCACTGTCTCCATCAACCACAGTACCACCAATGAGCCACTCCAATGTTCAATCTAAAGGGGGGGGCAGTGTTTAGTCTTCTGCCTCTGCGAAGCTTGTGCCTGCTGGTTGGACTGTGAGGAGCCAGACAGAGCAGAAACTGCCAGCAGGAGAAGATGGTCCTTATTCTAAAGGCAGAGCCACGGGGTTCAAAATCCCTTCTCCAAAGTGCATGGAGCCAGGAATGCTGCAGATTTTGAATCATTTGTTTTTCTGTTTTAGAGATACTTACATAGAGATAATGAGAAGGTATCCTGGAAATGGAATCCAAGTCTAAATGTAAAATTCCTTTATATCCCACAAATGCCTTATGTATATATGGCATATATATATATATATATATATATATATATATATATATATATATATGGCATATATATGTATATGTATATGTATATGTATATGATGTATATGTATATGTATATGTATATGCATATGCATATGCATGTGCATGTGCATGTGCATGTGCATGTGCATGTGTATGTGTATGTGTATGTGTATATGTATATGATGTATATGTATATGTATATGTATATGTATATGTATATGTATATGTATATGTATATGTATATGTATATGTATATGTATATGTATATGTAGTATATGTATATGTATATGTAGTATATGTATATGTATATGTGTATGTGTATGTGTATGTGTATGTGTATATACATATATATGCATATATTCACAATATATATGTATACGTATACGTATACATATATACACAATCTAATAGTAATGTTAGGGGATATTTTTAAGAACTCTATGCAAGAAGCAAGCTTTTATGCCATGGGAAATCTGGATTTGTAGCATTGAGTTTCAGGCATGGGAGTGTTTGGATGGTGGATTTTCACATCAGGGATGTTCGGTTTGTAGTTCCAAAAGGAGAGGTGAAGAGGAAGTGCTGGCCTGACATCAGAATATGGAGGTCAGGTGACCCTTTTCAACAGTCTATAATTCAGAGAGCAAACCACAGGCCTGTGGAGGACCGGAGGTCTCTAATTGGTGTTCAGGGCTCACACATGCACTGCAGCTTTCTATGGGAAACCAAGAGTAGCATGGTGTGGGGGGGGGGCAGTTTAGTCACTGAGAGCTTCATTCTTTCAGGTCTGGATCCCTGCCAATCTCACCAGGAAGTACCAAGTGCTTCCAAGTCACTGGGGCATCTTCTCTGATCATGTCACATGACAATGTGTCCTTCATGCCATCACCACACAGAACAAGGGACTCGAAAACAGTCACGCAGCACCACTGTGTGCATGACACCACTTCCTTGTGCTAGGGAACACCGCCCAGTGAGTGGCACATTCTTCTGTCACTGGTGTTACGCTAGCATCCTGGATACTTCAATCATGGACCACACATTCTGCTGAGCATTGAACCTGCACTGTTAATCTGTCCCAACACACCTCAAAAGCCAGCAGTCGGCCGCTCAGGTCTGTGTGTGCTGTATCCATGGATTCAACCAACCATGGATCAAAAGTAATCAAGAAATAAAACTTTATCTGCACTAAACAGGTAAGAAAATTTTTTCTTGTCATTTCTCCCTGAGCAACAGAGTGTGACAAGAGTGGGACCATTTGTATCATGTTAGGTATCATAACTAATCTGTGACTTTAAAGATCATGGAGGCACGCAAGTTACATGCAAATATTATCACCTTATTATCTAGGCATGATGATGCATGCCTGTGATCTCAGCATGCAGGAGGCAGAGGCAGGAGAATTACCATAAGTTTGAGGCCAGTTGGGTCTATCCAGCTCATTCCAGTTCAGCCAGGATTATAGAGTAAGACCCTGTCTTTAGAGTTTAAAAAAATAAAAATATCTTTTTTATATCAAGACTTAAACACCCTGGGAGTTTAGTTTCCTAGTTTGGGGTTCTTGGATACAATTCCCCATGGATCCAGAGCGATAACCAGACATTACCCTAAAGGCCTAGCTTGTAGATAGAGACAAACTCAGGTGTCCAGTGTTCTTCCAAGTTCCCTCTGTGGTGTTTGAAGACCTACTCTCAAAGCTAGCTCGAAAGCCCTGGCTCAGCACCAATCTCAGATAACCATGTATATGGCAGGAAGTGATGCCAGGCACAAGCTGTTTATCTGCTTCCCATCCCTCTTCCCCATCTCTCTTTTTCTGCAGGGCCTTCCAATATAGCCCAGGCTAGCCTAGAGGTATGTGTTCCTCCAGCTTCCATTCCGCAAGTGCTAGGGTTACCGGCATCAGATACCACATCTGCACCTCCCCCCACCCCTGCAATTTTCTTAACTAGCCCCATTGGGTAGGCAGTTTTGCACTCCACTTTACAGTTGAGCATACTACAGATCCTCTTTGTGAGTGGTCAAGTCAGAACTGAAGCCTAGCAGTGCAGTCTCAGAGCCGACTCCAAAGCATCCCACAGTGGAGCTCAGGGCTTGGAGATGGAGTTGAGGTCAATCATCGGGGCTTCTTAGCAGCTAGCCTGCAAGTCCAGCTGTGCCCCAGCAGAAGCATCTAGGTTATGAACTTTTGTTTTAACTCTAGGGCCTGAGAGAGAAAACACTGAGGAAAGCAAGCTGGGAGGATCTCAACAGCTGCTAGAAGAATGAAAATAGCATTGTGACTCAAAGACATGCTCCCAGCCAGGGCCTCAAATGTGCAGGCATCAAACCCAATACAGGTGGCTTCCCAGAGGAATGGACTCTGAGGTAGTTTCTGGAGGTAAATGCATCTTTAAGAGTGACACACACACACCCGCCAGAGATCCAGTTCATGGAGAAGGGAAGGACACAGTAGTGAACGGAACAAGAAGTAGACCTCAGTGTAAGGTCCCTAGGAACACAAATGCTAACTCGGCAATGGATATGGTTCACGTAACCAGCCACGACAAGACCCTTGGTGGTTCAGGAGCTCTCCTGAACCTGATGCTTTCGTCTCCAACTCCATCATCCCATGGAGTGTTCATCATCTGGAACTGAAGGCAGGAAGGGACAGAGGATGTGGCCATAGCCTTCAAATGTGGCCACATTTGAAGCCCTGGTCTAAGTGCCTAACTTGGAAACCCTGGCTCAGCACCAGTCTCCAAGCAGAATTCCTGGTGATCAGGGCCACAGCTCAGAGAGTGTGCCATGAAGGAAGAACAAGCCTTCTCGGTGGAGAGTCATCTAGCACCTACATGTCCACTGGGATCCTAAGGCATTCTGTTTAGCGTACTGATAACCACTGTGCCTATCAGTGAATTGGGCCAGTGTGAGGTTCTTCTTTCCTGTCTTTGTTGTGTGTTAAGCATCAGGGCTGCACTGACTTAACACGGGTTTTCTTGCACCAACTGCCAGCACGTAGCATCTCTGCTTTAACTTCACCTTGCATTGTCCTGCTGTAGTTCTGGAAGCTTCCCTTGCCTGCAGCAAGGTTAGGCTCCATCTACCAGCAGGGGTCGCCAGAGTAACACTGGAGGAGGAAGTACCTTCCTTTCCTGGCTCTGGGCTTCCTCAGGCCCTCCTAGTGGCTGTGGCTACCAGGGACTCATGTCTCCATATGTATGACAGCTTAGTTTCTGGCTTGCTCATCCTAGCTTCACAGACACAAATCGCCTCTGGCCCACATCATCCGGGAAAATTTCTCTGGCATCTACTGATCTTAAAACTATATTACCTCTTTATGAGGGTCCCCAGTCAAGTCTTAGGAGGGGTTTCTTCAACTTCCAGCTCACCCACTTGCTTGGGTACTCTCCCTAAGAATACTCTTTAGAACTATCCCATCTCTAGAGAAAGTTACAAATTCTCTCAAGCCTTTCTTGCTCAGTAGCTTGCTTTCTTGCACATTAGTAGCATACCAGAGGTGACATGGGAGACGGGCTCCCAAGGGTGGGTCTTGGGCCTGATTTGTAGTCACACTGGTGGGCTTATGCAGGGCTCAGCTCACAGCTAATAAAAAATAGGATGCCTCTGTTCAGAACTGGCTGCCAATCACTAGCATCATATCAAGGACTGTGACAAAGCCAAATGAAGCAAGGGCCTTGGGAGCCCCAGTAGCTGCTGGGACGGACTTGTCACAGTGGTGATTGACCATAGGCACTATAGTGGGTAACTGGGTCCTCTGAAGGCACTAGGAACTGGCAGAAAGGAATGCCAAACAGGTTTGGTAGCCCAGCACAAAATGGTGAGGCAGTAAGCATAAGACACCCCCTCCGTGCTCCAACACATACACACACACACACACACACACACACACACACACACATACACACACACACACACACACATACACACACACACACACACACACACACACCTGGTATCTAATGGATTTACAGCTTTAACAGTCTCCTAGCAAAGTCAAGCCATTGGCAGGAAAGGGGCGGGACCATAAAACCTGGAGCAGAGGTCTTTACCAGACCCAGATGAAACTTACAATCTTCAATCTCATGTCATTTTTCGTGCCCACTGTCAGTTGACTTCTAGTGTCACCAATGTACTTCCTTTAACTAGAAATCCAATTTCCTTGGGAGTGGATGCTTTAAAAGGCTTGCTCATTTTCTGTATTCCTATAACCACTGTACTGCTGTGAGGCCTGCTGCTAGGGCCACACGTAGATGTGTCCCTTGTGGCTGGGTTCCCTGAGATCCATTGACTTCTGACATGTATCAAGCTGGAATTCACTGTGATGCTCTCCGTTTACTGTAAAGAGGGGTTTCTTTGATGAGTGGTGGTAGCCACACTTATCTGTAGGGATAAGGGTAAGATTTGGAATGTAGAAAGGACTTACGAAGGTCTAGCAAAGTGCTGGGTGTATATTCTTTTAGTATTAGCCAGGCTAGCCAAGTGGTGGGTACATATTCTTCTAGTAATAGCCAGGCATGGTAGCATCCACTGTCTGAAATCTCAACATTTAGGAGGTTAGGAGGATGAGAATCAGGAGTTTGAGGTTATCCTCAGCTACACAATGAGTTAGAGGTCAGCCTGGGCTACATGAAATTTGTTTAGCTTTATTTTATTGTTTATGGGTGTTTTGCCTCCATATGTGACTGTGTACCAGGAGCATGTCTGGTACCCACAGAGATCAGAAAGGGTCATCAGATCCCCTCTGTCTGGAGTTAGATGGTTGCGAGATGCTATATCAATGCTAGGAACTGAAGCTGAGGTCCTCTGCAAGAGTAACAAGTACTCTTAACTGACGAGCCAACTCTCCAGTCCACACATGAGAAATGTTTCACAGTTATCTATATTTTCTTATCTACTACCTGGGATCTCTCCACACACCCTTTCTTCTTCAAAGGCAGCCATTCTGGGCTTTGTTATATATTTGGGGTATGTCTAGTAAATCTCTCCTGCTTGTTAACCGTTCCCTTCTACCGTCTTTACGTTCTCTTGGCTATTTTCTACCATACTAGTTTGCAGCCTTTCTCCCTTTGGGGTCTTTCCTGCTCACCCCTCCCTGTGGATAATGGGGACTGGTTAGCTTCCACTGCGTCCATTCTGACCTGGCTAGACCTGGTGGTGCTGCTCTATTTACTCGTGTGCTCTTATCAGGGACACTTAGCCCACTAGTCACACCTGACATATGATCGTCTTTACTGTGTTAACTTTTTCTTGCTCAACTAGTTTTCATTCATTCTATTTATCAGTACTTTGAGCACAGCTTGCCTCTGCGTCTTTTGTCAGGTGGTATTCAGCGTCTGATCTGAAGGCTCAGCAAACATCCCATGTCTGGTGCCTTATCTCTTTATGTTGGAACCTCAATTTCCACTGTTAAGTCCCCTTCCTTCTTGGCTTATTCCCTCATTTTGAAGTCTATCCTCAAGTAATTTCCTAAACTTTTAGAGTTCATAAGTCTTTTAGAGTGACTTTTAATTGATCTGGAAATACTTTCCCTTGAGAAATTAGGTCCCCAATCTAGAGTGCCAATGGGGAACTCCACCAGTGCTTGCTCAGGGCATTTTGTATGGCCACCGCTTATCCCTCTGGCAGTTCTCCAGGGCTCTGAAATCCCAGTGACCTCTGACATTAGCAGAAGCTTTCCCTGGTAACCTGGACACTGAAGCCTGCGTTCTCAGAAGTCTCTCACTTGGAACCCTCTGGAGGACATGTTTGATCATCTCTTTGGTCACACACTACATTGATATCTTCTAGTCTTTCCTTTGGGAGCTGAGGTGGATTTCCAGAGAAGCCTCTTGTAGCTGCACTTTCTGCCTCGAGACCATTATGGAGCTGAAAGTCTTGCAGATTAAAGGCTCAATGTTGTCTCCCACATAGCCAAAGGGGGTTTAACTGCCTAGTGTGTGGTGGGCAGGAGCTACCTGCTTCTTAGAAGGCTGGTGGCTAGTCTTGCTGATCTCACTCTTTCCCTCAAATACTTCCAGAGGCACTAAAACCTTCCGACCCAGACTGCCAAGAGCTCAGCTTCTCTGTTCCCTTGTCCTTCTTACAGTGTTGTCTTCTCAAATTGTTCTGAGTTATCATTCATCCATTCTCTGAAAGGCTCTGTCATGCCAAAAGGATTAAGGAGGGATAATGGTAGATGGTCACACTGAGTCACACAAGTGACTGGATTATGCAGCTTTCACTGGAGAAACCAGAGTGTCCAGCCTCTAAACCAAACCAAGTACCATTATGAGACCAGGCACAGTAGTCCATACCTGTGATCAGAGTCCAGGGTCTTCAAGGATGCATGAGAGCCTGTCTCAGAAATACAGAGTTCTGCATGGGAGATGGGGATGGAGAGTGATGAACAGGCAGCCTGCCACACAAGCGGTGGGAGGGGCTGAGGACACCTTTCTTCCTTTCAGTAGTACAGCATGAGTAAGGAATGGAGGCAACTGCTGAAGCACAAGAGACACAGCGCACAGAGCTAGGGAGCCGGACACACGAGATGAGGAAACACCTTTATTCACTTCAGTCACTCCAGGCTTATCCCAGGCTTATCCCAAATTGCCAGATCTTACTCTCAACTGGCAAAATAAGTCACATATCACACGAGGCACAAATGGCAGTGTCCCTCATGTGCCCATACCACAGAATGCTGTGTAATGTGACGAGACAGAAAGCTATGAGAAGCAACTCTCTTCAGTCCTGGAACCAGAGCCACTAGGTGAACCAGGCAACACTGCATAGTTTAATCCTGGGCAAAAGTATAGATTTCTCCCTGCAGCCCCAACATCCACTGAACAGCTAGAAGACTCCTGCTTTAGAACCTTCTCTCCAGCCATAGGGAACTATCCAGGAGCCAGTCCCTTCCACTTAACTGTGCACACAGCTGCACATGGAGGCAGTAAGATGGCTTGGAGGGCAAAGGCACTTTCTACATGTGACTGAGTTCGATCCCTGGAACCCATATGGTAGAAAGGAGAGAACCAACTCCCAAACATTGTCCTCTGATCGCCACATCCACACCATAGCTTACATGGAAATGCAGGTAAAAGAAGACACACAATGAATGAATGAATGAATGAATGAATGAATGAATGAACTGATACTGTACACAGAGGAAGCTTCTATCCAGTGAGACACAGGCCACAAAATTAAGGCTTGTGGGAAGGAAACCAGAGGGCAATAAAGCATTTATTATAACAATGTATAAAAAATGTCATTGTACTTTTGAAATCTCTTAACTAGGCACAAGGGCAAAAACAGTCAGTCCTGGCCACTGCAAACGAGGACTCATTCATCTTCAAACAGGAAATGGAAGGTTGCAGTGAACATGTCTTCAGCACAAGCACACAGGCCCCAGTGTGGTACACTACACATGCCCCAGTGTGGTACACTACACAGGCCCTACACCAACAGAAGTAGTGGACGCTGTACAGACACTGAAGGAAGAGAACAGGGCACCGCTGGCAGGATGTCAGAAGCAAACTGTCACATTGCAAGACAGCTAGGTTCATAAATGCCAATCTCAAGTGAGATTTACAAACATCCTTCCGCTGTTTGGTTTAGCTAAGAAATAAAGAGGCCAAAGATACAGATCAGTGGTAGCGTGCTTGCCTCACAGGCACAGGATCTGGTTCGACCCCCAGTACAGAAGAGTTCCATGCATGGCTGACACGGTGCCGGTGCCATGTGCAGCAGTTCTCCTGCGCTCTCCTCACCCACTGTCCTTTGTCAGGCTGGAGTGTATAGTAAAGTCCACAGATCACTGCCCAGCTCAAAGCTTGCGGTGCCCGTCTGTGGGACTTCCCTGGGATGACTGAGAATCCCTAACCAGTTATGCTCATGCACCTACTACTTTATTGCACACCAAGGAACTATGGGAGGGAGAGCAATGAGGCGAAAATGAGCGAGAGAAAGAAAGGAGCTCCCAAGTCAAGAGGCACTTCCAGGAATCGCTCTGTGCTGATAGAAAGTCATTAGACCCCTGCAGGTCATGATTAGTCTCCAAGTGCCTGGTGCACAGGCACCAAGGAGACAAAGGTACCAGCAGACCACCACTGGTGACATCACCAGTGTCCTAAGTGCCACTGGCTCCCAAAGCCTGAGTGAGGGGCAAGCAAGCCTTACCAAAAAGGCCACACTGACTTTCTGTGGGCGACCTCATGAGTCTGGGGTGGCAGAGGCCCATCAAAGCCTGGCTAGACTTCTCAGGCCGCACAGGCGGAGGGAAAGCCACGGTGCCCTTCGCCACCAGGCAGGCTGCAGTAAGAGTGTAGTACACGCACAGCCATACCATCCCTTCAAGCATGCCTTCTGTTATTTGTCAGGAAGGACATGACTGAAGAAGAAAAGACAATCCAGTCAGCTGAGGAAATTTGGTTTCCTCAAGTATTACAAGCTGTCCTACCCTTTCGCCTGCACGGCTCTCTACTGGTGCTGCCCTGTGGGCCCAGACGATCTAACTGCCCCATAGTTAGATCAATTGACCCCACAGGGTCAATCCCACATCTCCAGACTGGGGGCTCTCAGCACTGGGACCACCTAAGTGCACTTCCACTAAGAAGCAGTTCCCTCAGGACAGAGACTACTCCCAAACAAAGTGCCTGCAGGTGTCAGCTCTTCACAGGCCCTCCTCAGTGTCCACGGAGGAGCCTGAATGAGCAGGGCAGCTCTCAGGCACAATGTCTCCCTGCTCAGGCCCATTGTCAGTGCGTTTTCTTTCCGGAAATTTTTAATCTAAAAACTCATTCATGAAAGAGAAAAGGGGAAACTTTGAAATGACGGTCCTCAAGCCTGACAACAGCACTGGCCAACATTTGAACATTACTAATTACCTATTTTACCAGTATTTTTGCCTAAATTTACCTTCTGTCAAAACAAGACAAGACTCTCTACCTTCAACGAGTTGAAACAGCCTTCAGGCCACTGAGCTCTTCTGCTAGGCCCAGCTCAGCCATCAAAACTCATGTGATACATTTGGACCAGGCCTCTTATAGAATAAGAGTATAAATAAATAAATAAATAAATAAAAATAGATAAATAAATAGATAGATATATAGATAGACAGACAGACAGACAGACATCACAAGTACAATAGCTACAAAATGTATGGCATTGCACTGGCAGGTTTCTGTACATATGTCTAAAAGCCCAATAGTACAAAGATAAACTCTGAGGAATCAGCACTGGTTCCAACCTGGCTGGCCAAGATTGGATGCACAAGCCTTCATTCAAATCAAGTGGCTGCCCCAGTAACAGCAACAATCACACAGGCACTCCTTCGATGAGCTGGGACAGCCATCAGGCCACTAAGCTCTTCTGCTAGGCCCAGCTCAGTCATCAAAACTCATGTGATACATTTGGACCAGGCCTACCACATCTCCACGCTAGGGAAGACACAGGTAACCAGTGCTCAGAAGGCTGCTGAGTAGAGGGTCAGTCCTCACCGAGCGAGGTCACATCAACTTCCCATGGTGCCTCTCATGAACCTGGGGTGCTCACAGCAATAGCGCTACTCTTTCCTACCCTGCACCTCATCCTGACAGCAATGACACGCAGCACTTTCATAACACTCCTGGAGACAAGGGAAAATGTCCTCAGTCAGTGCCAATGCTGTGTCACATTCAGAGTTGCTAGCTGGAAGTTTTGAACAAGCAGAAGAACCCTGAAGTGCTGAGATTCTGAAAAGCCTAGAACGGGAGGAGCTACTCAAGTCCAAGCGAGGAGCTGTGGCCGGGGCCACACAGAAGCTGTGGGGAGGCCAGGGGCAGGGCCTAGCCCTGCTCATTCCTTCCCTAGACACAGTACTCACTGTCCAGGCCTGGGCAAAGCCCATCAAAACTCATGGAGTACATTTGGACCAGCTTGGTGTTGCTGCACAGGGCCTTCCTGAGACACTGCGGTGGGGTTTGGAACTCCATCCTCAGAATACAAAGGCCACAACTGCCTGTCTGGTCAGCTAAAACACAAAATGGTACAATAGCAAAGTATTACAAGTGAAATTCCTTTTATGGCCAAAAATCTAAACAGATTGAGTATCTGCTTGTCCGTAAACATTCTCAAGTCTATAATCATCACAGATCTACACAATAATCCTAACAGGCTGCAAAATGACAAAAGGCGATTTCACTGAAACAGGAGCAACCTAAGGATGCTCAAGGCCTTGGTTCCTGACCCAGCTGCTCAGAACTCTCACACCTCGCGAGCTGAAACACACCTGCAGTAAGCTCTTCTCGCTCACCCACCAACAACTGTGGGCAGGACAGGGAAAGACCTCTAGGAGCATCCACAAAGGCATAGGGCCAGAAAGTAGGAGAAACAGTCACCCAACACCCAGATGTCCTATCTGGTGAACACCAAGAAGCTGTGGCCTGGAACCACTCAAGTGAGCAAGACATTTCCCACTTCCTGAATGGGAGGATCTGAAGAGAGCACCCTGTGTCATCTTCTCTTGTGAGGACTGGCAGTGAGTGCTAGTAGGATGGCCCCTGGTCTGAATGTAGGCAGTCACTTACTGGTTAGTTCCAGGTGGGTCAACTAAAGGTCTCAAGATCCCCAGGGTGAGACATCAGAAAACCCTTGGCCGAGCAGGTGCTGCCCTGTGGTAACTGTTCTGGGACCTCAATGTATTAAAATAGCAGCCCAGAAGCCATCCTGGACTGAAGACAACTCCTGAGAGAAGACTGCAGCCATGAGAAGGGATGTGCACCTGGCAGCACGTACAGACAAGCATCAGCAGCACGTACAGACAACCCCAGGCAAGAGAGCAGGCTAGCAAGTGCATGAACCACTCCTGCTCCCTACATCTTTTAACAAGCTTCTCTTTTTGTTTGGATATCGAGCCTTAAAAAACAGTAAGTTGCAAAGTAGGACCATAAATAGATAGATGCATAGCTCTGGAGAAAAAAGCCTTCCCCACTGGGGCTATCACCAGGCTCAGCCCACACTGCACATATTTTACAGGCCGTTTTGTTAATATGTGCCAGGAAGAATCCAAAACAGAGAGACTGAAGAGGAACAAAATTAAGTTTGTATGCGCCTCTCAGTTGACAATGACTCAAGGAGCGTTCGATGGCCCAAGCACCTGAGATGGAATCACAGTCCAAGAGAACATAGCCATTTCTTCTTCATTGACAGCCAAGGACCAAGTTGTCAGCACAGGCCATGGTTCCCAGCACGCCAGAGTCCAGAGTCCGTGTCAGTTCTCACTGCAGATGACCGGCTTCCTCACTGCGGTCAGCGCAGCATCTGAATGCTACTCATAAAGCAGAAACTTCTTTATGGGGTCTGGCAGCGGCAGCGAGGGAACCAGATGCAGTCGGTATTTGCCAAGAGCTCTTCTCACAGCCACACGGCACAAACTCAGCAAGGTCCTGGGGATACCTGGAGAGTATGAGAGAGAGAAGGGGAAAGGTTACTTCTCTCCTAGCTCTGAAGGCCCAAAACCGCCAACAGTGGGCACGACTGCACTAACATCACAACACCTTCCTATACCTCTGAGTGGAGGAGGCCTGGGAAGCTACTGGAAGGCTTGCTATCTTAACCATCTTATCTGCTCATCCGACAGCCACTCCTCTCTCTGCAATGCTTAGTACCCTGGAAAAAGGCTGCCCATGGAAGACCCCACAAATGAAAGCAAATGACCTTCCCTCTTGCTCTGTCCCAGCAAGTCACAGAGGCCTGGGGGCACCAAGTGCACAGTACTTGAATTCGGAGAATAGGCTGATGGTCCTACTGTCAATCTAGACTATACAGCTAAATCCCTGCTTCAGGAAGACAAGGTGACACAAAAAAAATATGTGGCCATAAGCAGCTTCATTCTGTCAGCCTGGTTCCCACCTAGATGGCCATCAGCCAGCACCTTGGAGAAAAGCTAAGCAGGAACATGTTTCTGTGGCCTGGCTTGAGCATAGCTAACCAAACCACACTGCTACGAGGGTTCTGTGAGAAATAAGGGACCAAGGACAGATCATCAAATCCTATGTCCTCTGACAAGACAGGAGAAGTGAGAGGTAGGCATCAGGCAGGAAATAGGACAGACACACAGGTTAACTCTGCATGTGAGAGAGCGCTGACAGTAAACCCAAGCACAGGTAAACTCCAGACTCTGTTACCAGTGACTTGTTAATTCCTCGACAAAAACCTTCCAGGCAAGCAAGCAAACTCCATATTTCATTTTAACAAAAGCTGGCTTTATCACACAATTCAACCCTCTGATATTTGAATGGAATTTTTTCAAATGAAGAGAGGGACTCCAGAAAATGAGCTTGTAGCTCTGTCTGTTAAAATGCACAGGAAGAGGAAAGCAGGGGCTAAGCTGGGCAAAGTGAGGAAGTTAGAACATAAGGACCCATGAGTGAAGATACCATGATGGGCCAACACGACAGCTCGGAGGGTGAGCACTCTGCTCCCACACTTGATCACCTGACCTAGCCCAGGGGACCATGTGTTAGGTCACAAGGAAGAGCTGACTCCTCCACACAATCCTCTGACTGCTACAGTCATGTATGGCATGTGCATGCTTCCCCCATACACATTAAATAAAACGTATTAGAAATAGTTTAAATGCCATGATGAAACCTATCACTTGATACAGTGACCTAAAAAGCAAATTAAGAAAAAATAAATAAATAAAAGAAGCCAGGTGGTGGCACACACCTTTAATCCCAGCACTTGGGAGGCAGAGGCAGGTGGAACTCTGGGTTTAGAGCCAGCCTGGTCTACAGAGTAAGGTCCATGATAGCCAGAGATATATAAAAGATGCTGTCTCAAAAAAAAAAAAAAAAGGAAAAATGTTACAAAGAAATCATTAGCTAAGAAGAGCATAAAGGTCGAGAATATAATTCTAAGAACTTTGGAAGCATATATCTACATTTATAGATTTTTGGTATCAGCTTTTGGTATTCAGGAGTTGCTAAATAACTGCCTGGGGCTAGTGTTTGCCAGGCAAGCAAAAGGCCTCAGCCTCCCAAAGAAGGCAGGAGTATAGCACACACACTGCAATCCAAGCACTGCGGAGAGACACAGCAGATCTTGGGAGTTCTGCCAGCCAGCCAAGTCTACTTGGCAACTCTCAGGTTCACGAAAAATCCTGTCTCAAAATAAAGGTGAACAGCGTACACACGCACACACCCCTACACCTACACAGAGAAACATATACACTCTCACTAAATGACCACTCTGGAGAACTGCTGGCCCTGAGGGCTTTAATTAAGTGCTTAGCTGGAAAGTTTGGGGGGTCTGGGGGTGTTGTTTTGTTATTTAAGATTCACTTATTTTCATACGTACAGGTGTTTTACATACCTGTATGTCTGGGTACCACACACATGTAGTGCCTGCAGAAGCCAGAGGAGGGCCTCCTAGACTTGAAGTTACAGACAGTTGTGAGCCTCTGAGAACCAAGGCCTCTGGAAGAGCAGCTCTTACCAGCTGAGCCATCTCTCTGGGCCTGTTCTGTCCTTGTTTTAATCAGTACTACATCTCACTGGCCCAGTCAACCCC
>JANHMN010000017.1:12415495-12461039 GCA_030674055.1 Rhabdomys pumilio
CTGAGTTGGGTATCAAGCAGGATAGGGAACGGATCTCCAGAGATACCAAGGATGATGTTAAAAGAATCAGTACTTCCAGTAAAAGGAGGTAACAAGTAAAACACTGAATCCATTCACGCAAATTCCAAACGGAAGTCTTTCAGACCTTCGAAAATAAAATAATTCCAAGACTATACAGTTTCAGAGTTAAGCGAAGAAACACTTTCAAATTCACTATAAAACTAATACAATAACCCAATTCAACTTAAAAATTTTCAGCAAGTGCTGGGCGTGGTGATGTATGCCTTTAATTGCAGCACTTGGGAGGTAGAGACAGATAGATTCTCGAGTTCGAGGCCAACCCAGTTTACAGGGTGAATTCCAGGACAGCCAGGGCTACATAGATAAATCCCGTCTCAAAAACAAAACAAAACAACCCAAAACAAACAAAAATCTTTAACAATCAAAAAATTATTATTACAAAGAAAATTTGAACATATATTTGAAAAGCAGTATAGAAAAAACTGGGGACTACCCTAAGAATTTAAAATTAATTCCAAAATTTTCTAATAACATATTTCCATTAACATATTGTATTAATGGATCTAAAGGGAAAATTCTGATTACCACTAATTATGAAAAAGGGGCAAGAGCCAACAGTTGTTTACACTGTATGAAGGTGTGTCTCTATATTTTCAATTGTTAATTCTGTACTGCCCTAGGGAACAAAATGCTAGTAGGATACTGATATTGTCATTTTTATGGCCCATCGCGGGCAACCTGCTCAGATACTTGAAGATCAGAAAGCTCTCTATGTCTAGAGGCAATCTAGAATTGTACCAGAGATTGTACCACTGCTGACTGGTTATAATAAAAATCTGACAGACAATAGCTGGGCAGAAAGTAGAGGGCAGAACTTCTGGGCAGAGAGACTGTCAAGAGGAGGGGATTCAGAGAGAGACAGGGAGGAAAACAGATGAACCAGAAGGCAGCAGAGAAAGGTATAGAGCTAACCACATGGTGGGTCGTGGACAAAACAGTTGGTTTGAGTTAGATGATCTAGCTGGGAGACTGTCCAAGCTAGAGGCCTAAGCTTTAAACTATAATAGCAGCCTCTGTGCCACCACTGGTGGGTCCCAGAAAGTCCACTGTAAGCAATTATGCCGGCTTTAAAATCTTCTATGAAAAAAGTGACAGCTATATCCTTAAAATTATAAAGTACATTTCCAGGTACAGTCATCATCTTATTTCACAAGGAAGTACTAGGGGTGTCCCTGCTGCAGGGGGAGCACAACACAGACCCTTCCACAAGCCGGCTTCTGTAGCACTGATGCTAAACACACAAGGAGTGTAACTGCAAAGGACGGCAGTCAGATAAGCAGGGCTGGAAAGGAAGAAATGAACCCCTTTCTATGCTCAGAGGAAAGGCTTACAAAACCTAAAAAAGGCCTGCAAGGAAGGAAGAAACAGCAAGCAATAGGATAAGTCACTAAAGTAGCAGACTGAAACGATAGCCTTGTAGAGACATGTGGAGACAAACAAAAGCCCAGATCAAAGATGAAGCAGAAAAGCAGTAGTCATTATGTCAGCAAAATTATTTTTAACATGACTCATATAAGCATAAATGTAACTAAGTTCAAAAGAACTAAGAAAGCAGAAAGACACATTAAATACTAGGAAAGGCTCAACAAGCCATCAATTTTCCCTAAGTTGATCCTATGAATGAAACCTTCGTTCCTGAACTACTGGAGCTGGCTACAATTGGGTAGTACCCCCTGGAACTACATACGTGGGTTCTGAAGTTTATTTGGAAGATCAAACAAGAGCAAACGCAAAACAACAATGCAGAGGAAGCCCCAAGGGCTTGTTCTAAAGATCTGTAAAACAATGCTACACCAGCGTGTGGATGGACCAGCTGACCCATGTAAATTCACAAAACATCTTTCAACAGACCCAACTGCAAGCAGAAAATTAGTATACACAGTAAGGAATTATCTTAAGGGAGAAGGGTGGTCTTGAACTCTTTAATACTTTTTTTCCCCAAGATAACTGGAAATCCATACGGGAAAAAATAAAGTTAAGTCTACTCATCGCAGTACACACCAAGATAAATCTCAAATAAACTAGAAAACTATTTGGAAACTAGATGAAATTACTTAGGTCAAATTTGCCATCTGGGATTGGTGAAATGATTCAGTGGGTTAAGGCCCTTGTCATTGAGACTGACAGTCTTGAGTTCAGTACCCACATACTGGAAGGAGAGAACCAACTTCTGTGAGTTGTCCTCTGACCTCCACACCCATGTCTCAAGTGCTCAGTGATCTGCCACCTGTGTACTTAACCCTTCTCTGGCCCCAGGGAGTTCTGAAGTCTCACAAACTGAGCCATCACCTGAGTATTTAACTTGAAACAGGAAGTGGCAGCACACAGGAAGCAATGATGAGGGCATTCAACATGTGGGGACCTAATATTCAGGGACGAGAGAGGATGAACTAACACTATTTCCCTGCCTAGATGACAGATGGCAACCGTCTCAGTTCTGCTTCAGACCCCTCTCTAGCCCTACAGGTGTCCAGAGGAACTTAAAATCAAAAGTGCTTCTTTGGGGCAGCACAGGCCTGAGGACACACGAGGCCACTGTGATGGTTTGTATATGCTCAGCCCAGGGAGTGGCACTAAAGGTGTGGCCCTATTAGAAGGTGTGATCCTGTTGGAGTAGGTGTGTCACTGTGGGTGTGGGCTTTAAGATCCTCATCCCAGCTGCCTGGAAGCCAGTCTTCTGCTAGCAGCCTTCAGATGAAGGTGTAGAACTCTCAGCTCCTCCTGCACCATGCCTGCCTGGATGCTGCCACGCTCCCACCTTGATGATGACAAACTGAACTTCTGAACCTGTAAGCCAGCCCAATTAAATGTTGTCCTTATAAGAGTTGCTTTTGTCATGGTGTCCGTTCACAGCAGTAAAACCCTAAGACAGCCACTGTCCTTCATTGGCACCTCCCCTCCTTCTGAGACTCTCTGAGTGAGAGCATTCTACCACTGTTCCACCTCACTCGCCACACTTCTAACTAACGACAGGAAAAGTCCATTTCACACAGGAATTATTCATTGGAAACAAGTCTTCCAAATTCTTTATAATCTTTCACAGTATGACAATCTGATAGCAACTGAGCTGTAGGGAAGACAGCCTTTGAAACTCATAAAGATATCCTAGACGGGATCCAGTACAGTTTAATCGTGAATAGTGTCTAAATTTCTCTATTGCTTTTATTATCTCTACAAGGAACCCAAACAGCTCAACAAATCAATATAACGTTGAACACACAGAAACATCAGCTCTTCTTCTATCCTGAAACATCAGCAACAGAGAGCAGGGGGCTTACAAACAACAAGGGGAGGTTCCTTACTAGTGGCCAGGAAACTGCAATAATGAAACATGAGAGGCATGCCTACAAGAAATACCAGCCAGGAGGCAGGCAGGCAGGCAGGCAGGCAAGTGGGTGGGCTGGCGGGCAGGATTGGGTTATATTTAGATGATATTACCTGTTAAATAATTTACCAGTATAATTTCCATTTTCCTTCTTTTGTTTTTGGCTTTTTTTTCTTCTTTTTCGACACAGTCTTACTAGGTACCGACTGGCCTAGAACTTGCTAGCAGGCCAGTCTAACTTCAAACGCATAAAGCTCTACCTGCCCTTGCCTCCACAGAGCTGACAAAAGTGTTCATCACCACACCCAGCAAGTTGTCATTTTCTAAAGGTCAATCATCATAGAATTTAGAACACAGAAAAATTTTAAATAAAATAATCCATGCTCATGCTCACATGCTTTCTTGTCAGAGTGCCCTATGCTCCACAGAGGAGACAGGATGCATTAACTGAATGCCCTCGGGGATTTCTGAACTAAAATGAATTTCATTAACTGATCCTACTAAATCCTAACATTTCCATAGAGACAAAGGATCCTGCTGCCAAGGCTGAGTTCCATCCCTGGAGCCCACATAGTGGAAGGGAAAACCAACTCCCACCGCTTGTCCTAACCTCTACAGGCATACTCTGGAATATGCATGAGTATATGGACATGCACGCACTTTTTTCTTTAATATTTAAAGAATAAGGAACTTAAGAGGATATGGCCTCAGCTATAAATGAAGGCAGATGACATGGAAAGTTTACACTCAAGAAGAAAAGCAACCGTCAGCATAAGGCATTGCTGGGTCTGAAGCAGGAAGAGCACTCATAAAGCAGCCTTCCAAGGCCTCTAAGAAGCCATCTCTTAAACACACAGGAAATGCAGGTACAGAACAAGGGGAAGTGGACACAAACCCAGCAGTACTGACCTGATAAGAGCCTTCAGGATGTCGTCCCTACCCACACGAGAGGCATGGTAGACAGGAGTGCTGCGGTGGTGCCGGCTGCCGTTGGGGTCGGCACCAGCTTCCAAAAGGATCTCAGTGCTCTCCAGGTGCCCGTTCACTACAGCCACATACAGGGCGGTCTGCCCCTTGACATCCACCAGGTCCACCTCCGCCCCTTTGCGTATAAGGAAGTCCACACAGTTCCCATGGCCTGCAGTGGCTGCAATCCTTAGTGGTGTGCAGGGGAGCCAGCCGCAGCACCAGACAGACTTCTCATTGATGCGGCTATATGGAAACACAGGGAGCTTGTGAGAGTCACCCCAGTCTCCCTCCTCTCTCTCTAGCACAGGCTCCCAGGAAAGAGAGTCACTTAGGTAGCTAACCCTGAGGTTTAAAACGCCTTCACTGTGTTCTGTCTTCCATCTCATGGTGCTGAGGATCAAACTCAGGATCTTGTACATGCTACATTTCCAGCCGTTTGTGTTCTGTGTCCTGAAATGTTCACAACTGTCCCTGCTGAGCAGAGAGGACAGGCATTCAGGGCCCATCGACAAGGAAACGTGAGCCTTCTACAGAATAATCAGCACTAACACTGAGACTTCTAGTTCTTACATTCCTAACCCACAGTCCACAGCCTCTACAAACCACATAGAGATCCATCGGGGACACATGCCAGGGCAGGCAGGGTCATGTCATGCACGCTCTCTTACTAGTGATTACCTACAAATGTCCAAGGCTGGCATCCTCTCCCAACAAAGATGATTAGTACCTACGTCCTCCTACCCTAACCCAGAATACCTGAGAGCCTAGGAAGGTTACAGGGGCTTAGCCAGAAGTGATGGGAAACTGTCCAGATTCAGCTCTCAGTGTTCTTCACTTCAGCTTCTACACTGAGGCAGAACCTAAGAACACACAGTAGGCAGTGTCTCACTAACCACTCCCTGATGTCCCTCCTCCAGTCACACATGGGCTGATATGGGCCAATAAAGTCCAGAACCACCAGAGAAATGATCAGCAGTAGAAAATATAAAGGAAGGTTCCTAAACCTCAAGTTTAAGAAAAAAGGGAGCCATCAGGCAGTGGTGGTGCATACCTTTAATTCTAGCACTAGGGAAGAAGAGGTAGGAGGATCTCTGTAAGTTCGAGGTCAGCCTGGTCTTCAGAGTTAGTCCCAGGACAGCCAGGGCTACACAAAGAAACCTTGTCTCAAAAACAAACAAAAGGAAGGAAGGAAGGAAGGAAGGAAGGAAGGAAGGAAGGAAGGAAGGAAGGGGGAACTAGTGTGGCAGCGTAGGCCAGTAATCTACAACTCAGGAGCTGGAGGCAGCCTGGGCTTCAAAGATACATGAGGCCCAAATAGAGGGGAAGAATTAAGAAAATGGGGAGGGGGAGGGAAAGAGAGATGAGGAAACAAGGAGAGAAGGAAGAGAGGAGGGGACAGGGAGAAGGAGGGGGCACAACAGGAATTACACTGAACTCACTCTACTGCTGTATCCATTATGCTTAAGGTTTTTAGAGGGGCTTGAGGCACATTAAATAAACTTAAATTTTTGTTTGGTTTTATTAGACATATTCATTTTTTTTCATGTATGAATGTTTTTCCAGCATGTATGTATTTGAACCACATGCATGCTTGGTGCCTGCACAGAGAGTGTCTCACGTGAGTGCTAGGAGTAGAATCCTCTGTGAGAGCAACAAGCACTGTCAAAGGGCTGAGTCATCTCTCCAGCCCTGAGTTTTGTTTTTTAAATGCTGACATGTGCTCTGATGGAATACGGCTAAGACACTAGAAAGCTAAGACAGGAGCACACTCCTGCTGGATCCTGCTTGGGAACTGTCTACACTAGGGTAGTGGAGCTCCTTCCTGCAGAGACCCACAGGCACTTCCACCAGTTCACTGCACCCTTCTTCTCAAGGCAAAGTAGAAACACGGAAGTATAAACAAGTGCCAGTTTCAGTTGCATTCAATATCTAGAGAGAATACTGGATGCTCTCCTAGCAGCCTGCACAGGGAGACACAAACAAGACTCTGCTATCCAGGAAGAGTCAGAACTCAGTGACCAGAAGGACTCGGCAATCCAAAGGCAAGAAGCTATGGACGGGAAAACAAAGGAGATAAATGCTACCACGTCCCTACAGTGAGAAGTCAGTGGGCCTATGGCTAATCACTACAGACCTGAGACAAGAAGAAGAGAACACCAAATGAATGTCAATAAAGTGGCTGTAGACAAAGAACTACCCAGGATAAAGAGTCATAGCATTTGGCTCAATAGACAGATCAGTGGTTAAGAGCATGTACCACCCTCCTGCAGGACCTGAGTTCAATCCAAGTATCCACATCAGATGGCTCACAACCACCTGTGACCACAGTGCCAAGCGATGACGTCTTCTGACCTCTGTGGCCTATGTTCACATGTTCATACCCACCCAAGCCCCCATATACACACAATTAAAATAAATAAAATAGGTAGGCATAGAGGAGCACATTGTAATCCTAGCTCAGGAGACAGAGGCACGAAGATCTCTGTGACTTCGAGGTCAGCCTGGTATACATAATGAGTTTTGGTCCAGCCAAGGCTGCACAGTGAGACCCCGTTTCAAATAAAATAAAAAAGTAAATAAATCTGTTTTTTTAAGAGTCTTGGGGGAGCTGGAGAGATGGCTCAGAAGTTAAGAGCACTGAGTGCTCTTCCAGAAGTCCTGAGTTCAATTCCCAGCAATGAATTATCTGTAATGGGATTCGATGCCCTCTTCTGGTGTGCCTGAGGACGGCAAAAATGTACTCACATACATAAAATTAAAAAAAAAAAAATCTTTTTTTGTTTTTTAAAAAAGAGTCTTGGGGGACTCAGAGGGACCTCACTAACAACACTGCCTTCAGAAAAAAACACTGAAGAAACTGATACTCACACAGGACAATCCCAGGCTGACCTGGCTCCAGGAACCCCTGCCCATTGTATCTGGCCACCTATAATTCTTCCTTTTGGCTACCTATAACTCTTCCTTTTGTCCCTCCTCTAAAAGCAAACTGCAATCCTACAGCATCAGAGTTCTGCTCTGCAATCCAAAGTGCAAGCCTGAGCCTCCTGCAGGCCCACAGGCCAACACCTGCTACCAGCCCAAGCAGGAATGCTCACCTCCGGTAGCTCTCCTCTTGCAGTAGGCTCCTGAGGGTCTGGAGGTCCCCTACATAGGCTGCATCATGGAGTCTTGTATCTTCACAGTGCTCCAGTGGATGGTCACAGAACTGCTCCCTCAGCCACTCCTTCAGATTAGGACCTGCACTGAAGAGAGGGGCTCCTATCAGCGTGAGGAAACATCGGCAAGGCCAACCAGACAGGATGCCTTCTGCAGTGGCTCCCTCCTGCAAGCCACACAGAAACGTTCAAATTCCCAGAAAATAATTTATAAGAGAAAGCTGGAAAGTTTCCCTTTTTAAACTAGCACATTCCTGACACCAAGCCCAATAAGACTTTTTTTTTTTCTAAAAAAAAGAAAAGAAAAAAATGTGATGGTCTGTTGAACAGAGGAACAATGAAACAGTAGTACAAACTAAAGTTTGAAATATTATGCCAAAAAAAAAAACCCAGCATGAAATTACTCTAATTTATCCCCTGTATGTAAGAAGATCTTTGAATTGGGGCATCTGAAAGGAGAATGGCAGTCTACTTTACTGCAAAGACAAATGGTTAGCCAAATGCCAAGGGCCAAAACAAGGGTTGCTTGTCTGGAAGGTGGATAAGTTCCATACCATGCTTCTCTATAGAATAGTAACAAGGGTGTCTTGATAAGAGACAGTTCGGCAGAATTGTCTACCATCCCCACAGGTGCTCATGAGTTAGAGGCGCAGTCCCAGCATGCTGGTGCTGGGACACAGCAAAAGCCTTTAGTCAGTGCAGCATCCCAGGCAGTCACAGGGTTAGTGGGAAAATGTCTTCCTGCCAGACTGAAAAATTTCTCCTGGGATACTGGCTAGTTCTTATCAGAGAGTTATTATAAGAGCAGAGACCAACCCCACCTTGTCTCTGACTTCCTATTTAGCCAGGAGATCACAGTTCCCACTACTTCAGTCGGCCTTGAGGAATCATAGATAAGGTGAGAGACCTACGTCAGAACCTGTACCATGCATGATATTCTGCCTTCAAGACTGTAAACTAAATATATCTCTTTTCTTTATGGTTAGCCTATCTCAGGAATTTTATTATATTAATGAAAATAAGATAACAAGGAATGAGCCTCAAAGGTAAACCTTTTTTTGGTATAGAAATTACACTGCAAGGGTCTGGAGAGATGGCTCGAATGGTGGTACTCGCCATGCGAACATGAACCCCTGAAGCTCAGATCCCCAGCACTCATATAAACAGCCAAGACCACATTCCTACAAGTCTGCTGGGGCTAGGAGAGGCAGAGATTGAGGGACACTTAGGGCTATGGATCCCTGGGCAGGCTGGCAGCTAGTTTAGCCAAATACATCAGCTCCATGTACAGTGATAGCCTTGATTCAAAAATAAGGTGGAGTAAGAAAAACACTAAATGTTGACCTCTGAGCTCCATGTATACATCTATACACACACAGAGAAAATCAAACTTTAGTAGAATAGAAAACTAAAATATATGTGCATAAATACAAGTCAAGCCTATACAACAAGAAATAGAGAGAAGTGATTAGAAAGACTATACCATGTACTAGGAAGAGATTCAGTGTTAGAGAAATTCTCGGGGTTCCCCATAAATACAATGTAGCCAATCTCTTCAGAAATTTGATATCAGATATACCAAAATGATTTCAAAATGTATTTGTAGATATACATAAGGGAAAATAGCTTTTGTTGTTGTTTTAGTAGGAATAACCAGTGGAAGAAACCCTATCATTCTAGATAACAAAACTCTCACCAGACTAGAAAGAAAACAAAAACAAAAACAAAAAACCAGAATCAATTCTCCAGAAGATCTTAATCAATATAAACAACTTCACTGTAATAAACAGGCATAAAATCGGAGTGAGACACGCAGTCTGTGTTGAACAGCTGTACAATCAGCTGCCTACTTGGAATACCTGCATCTTTGCTCACATCACAGCGCAAACTAACTCCAGGAGACTGAAAAGCTTTATTAAAACAATTGCACCAACAAGTGATATAAAGAAAGCACAAATTCTAACTGCTTGGATTCAAGTCTCCCACTGTGTGGGGATGTCCTAGCATGTTACCAAGCATAGTTCGAAAGCATATCCCTTCACACACAGGCTTTTTCTAGACGCTGAATACAATATCCTTTGAATCCCTACAGATTCTCCTATAGGTACACGGTGGTGATGACTAAGTATCCTTGCCCTCCAGGGTCTGAAAGTCCGTTGACTGGGCTAAGACCAAGGCTACAGGCAGCACAAGGTTCAGAAACACCTATGTGGTTCACTCCCAGCCCATAGCCAGATGCACAGCAGACCAGACCAACAGGCAGGCATCAAGCTGGAAATGGCTCTGTAAGGCGCTTCCAGGTGCCCTTCAATCACTGTAATTACAGTGCAGTTACCAACAGGTATAAAACTTCAAAGCCAAAGGTGGGAAAGAGTCAGATGTTTGGGTTAACTGTCAGGAAGCTGGGCAGCACCAGAGAACTTGAACAAGTCTCTGGACCTCCCTTTGCTCACCTCTCCTCTATGCTCCGAGCCCAGGCCAATGTACCTTCAGGATCTCCCCAATTCTAGAGTCAAAGGCCATTTCAAGTTTGGACTTCTCTGATCACCTAATCCAACTAACCACAAGATAACACTCAAGACCTGCACCTCCACCCAAGCTGGAAACACACCAACAAAAAGGCACTAAAATGACACTGGGGGTGGGGGCAAAACCATTTTTTCTTCCACAGTACTCTTCTGTACACTAAGAAATAGCTGTCCTTTAACCAACCACCTTTCTCCCATCTCTCATTCCTGCATGACAGGTCAGTCCACTCAAAAATCTTGTCTGTTCCCCGAGATCAAATTCAACACCAACTAAAGCTCTTGGTGTTAGAGGCCTTGTCTTGTTTTTTCATGTCACCCTGATAGCCCCAGGTGAGTCAAGCCAATAGGATACCATCCACAAATGTTTGTTGAATTGATGGAGGGAAGAATGACAAAAGACTGGTCAACAGTGTGGCTTTCTGAGATTTTTGCAAACTGAATAGAGCTCATTGAACAGAGTAAGTGCTTGACCAAAACCAGAGATGGGCACAGAAACGTACCTACCACACACATGGCAGGTTCAGAAAGACCCCAAGGTGGATGTCGTACCAGGAAATTCTCCTGGGAATTGTTAGTTCCTAGAAACAGCACTGTAAAACGGAGATGCTTTAAGGCAGGTGGCAAGTGTCACCCTTTCTCTGCAGGTGGGTCAAAGGACAGCACTGTCATTAAGGTGGGTGGGGGTGGGGCGGAGGAGGTTTGTCCAGTGACTACTTAGTGATTATGCGCTGACTGGTGGGATGGGAAAAGGGAACCTGTCCACACGAAGGCCAACCTCTGAGGGCCTTTGCTGACAAGTGCGCTCATACCTAGAAGAAGATCCGTACCCCATGGCACAGCTAGGGTCATCGCAGACGAGGATCGGTTAACAGGGTGGCAGTTACAAGGCTAGCTCCATCAGAAAGAAACCCCGTGGGAGGGCTGTCCACGAGAGGCCAGGAGCGGTGGTGCGCGCCTAGGGCCGCGCGAAGCCTGACGTCTAACTTACTGACCCCGGGCGCAACTCCTCTGATATGGCGGGTGAGGACAGAGGACCCGGGCCCCGGACGCCCAAGGGCCGCTCTGACTGACCACAAGACGCAACCCTGCTCCCCACCACCCTTATCCGCACACGTTACCTGCGGGTCCCGGGCCGGCCCGCCCATCGGGGCTCCCGCCCTCCGCCATGCCTACTTGGTCCTCAGCCTCCGCCCTGACCCCGCCGCCTGTCCGCCTCCGCACCGATTCTGTCAAAGAGCAACCCCTGTCGGAGAAACACCACCGGCGCTTCCGGCAGGTGGGCGTGTCCGGGGCTCGGCTTCCGGCGAGTATGCACCTCCCTTTTGTACTTCCTGCTCTGCGCGGAGGGTGCTGGGGTCTCCACTTCCGGCCTGACTAAAGGACTTGATTGTTGACCAACTAGGTAGACAAAACTTAGTGTACCAAGGAAGCAGCCGATTCTGGGGAAACGCCTTTCCCCTGGGGGCGGAGGCTTATTTGCATGCCTCAGAAACTCCTGGTTGGTAGATTCTGGGGGGCGGGACGTGGGCGGGGCCGGTACAGTCCAGCAGACTAGAGTCCGCTGCCTGCGCGGCTGAAGGTTGTTGAGTGAGGTGGGGCTGCGCTGCTTTCCTTTCCTCCAGACTTCAAACAGTGTCTTCCGAGTCGGTAACTTGTAAAGTTGTGTTAGATGAAGGCAGCCCAGAATATCTTCATGGAGCCAATAGTGTCTGTAACTTGACCAAGGCGTGTTGACAGAGTGGCTTTCCCTCAAAGCACTCCCGATTTTACATCGGTCACACCGTGCGCACTGCTTTTCAAACAGTTCTTAAGCATGGACGCTGTCGGGTCTTTTCATTCTCCCCTACACAACTTAGGGAAGGTACCTTGCAGGGGAGGACCCCAGTGGACCGGGGAGGCTGCGCCTTAAGGATACAGAAGCGCCCCGCCGTCCTGTAAAGAGGAGGCGAGGCCCCAGTCTCCAGCACCGTGGCTGTGACTTGTCTGCATCTTTGTGTGGTCATGGCACACCAGCTGGGAGCTAGCGACTTTAGGTGTCCAGATTGGCTCAGTTGCACAGGTCTGTGGAGCTGTATGAGGCAACCTGGAACAGAGCCACGGGCTCTGAAGGTGTTGAGGGGGAAGGGGAGATTACCGCAGTGGTGTTTGGTCTTGATAACACCACTGGCATGACGGACAGGTGACACCAATGACTCGGCAAGGCAGAGAGCCAGAGGTGGCCCAGCCTTGTGGCTCTGCTCCACAGCTGCACACCCTACCTGGGACACTTCAAGTATAAACCCACCCAGATGAGCATGAACGGATAAACACACATCCAAATGTGATGTGGTGATCATCCACATAGCCTTAAAAAGCCTGTGCCCCAGGTTACAGCATGGCCAACCCTGGAGGACTCTGTGCTCAGTGAAATAAGCCAACAGTAAAGAACAAATACTGCTTAATTCCACTCATAGTCACTAAAGGAATCAATCTCGTAGAAATGGAGTATAATAGTAGGTGCCAGTTTGCTACCAAAGAGAGTGTCACTGGTGAGGGGACAGAGATAAAACTCTATGCTGTCACCCTAGCCTGAGAACTTAGTTGAGACCAAAACTCAGGCCAAAATAGACTCATGGTTTTGACTCAGAAAAAAAAATGTTGATTAATGGAAGCAATGTTATGGTTTTATTTAAAATATTTTAACATTAGACTTTAACCACAAGACTTAGAAGAGAGGTATGAAGAAAGACACGCCCAAGTAGAGCTCCTCAAGGGAGTCATAATCCTTAGCACTAGACACTATATGCGCCATACTGATGGCTCTCAACTTAGATCCCAAAAGACTGCACAGAAACTCGGTGTGTGTGTGTGTGTGTGTGTGTGTGTGTGTGTGTGTGTGTGTGTGTCTGTCTGAGATTATGGGGTGGCTTCAGACATACCTTGATGGAATTATAATCTGATAAAGCCAGGAGCCACAGGTTGCATGAGTTTTGTGCATGTCCTTTTCCTGTTAAGGTTTCTAGTGAGAGTCCAGGAAAGCTGCAGATGGATAAGTGCAGAGGGAGGAAGGCTTTGAGCAGTTAACTGTGCTGAAATTCCTGCTCCTCTGTTGGCAAGAGGCTTCAAGCAAACTCCTGGGAAAGGGGCTCCTCACAACTCCATAACCTCCCCTTCTAGCCTATCTCAGGAGGAATAGGAAGTAAGAACTTTTAATTTAAAAGTTTTTGGGGGGGGGGCAAACGAAGACAGGATCTTACTTATATAGCCCTTGGCTGGCTGGAGCTCATATGTAAATGAGTCTTGCCTTAACTCATTGAGATCCACATGCCTTTGCTTCCCAGGTGCTGGGAAAATATACCACCACACCTGGCAATATTATTTTTATATTTATTTAAAGTGTGTGTGTGCATGCTGGGAGCATCATCATGCTGGGAGCATCATGTATGTGCAGGTGTCCTAGAGGAGAGAAGAGGGATTAGATAGCCTGGAGCTGAACTGACAGGTAGTGGTGAGCTGGGTGCTGGGTGCTGGGTGCTGGGTGCTGAACTCTGCTCCACCGTGCATCGTGTCTCCAGCCCCAGAAGTTAGTATTGTAGTGGAACAGTATGCATTTGGAAAGATGAAAAGGTTTGGGGTTAATTACACTGTTTACTTATAGTCATAACTATAAATTCAAAGTGGCTAAACTATAAAGTTAAGATGACAAGCCTCATTCCCTCTTCTCCATCCTTGGTGGAAGCAGAAAGATTCTTTAGGTTTCACCAGTGAGTCCTGAAGACTTGAGCTCAGCCCAGAATCATCTTTTCCAGCCCCAGCTTGTTCCATAGATATTGTACCCAAGCCCAGAGCCAATTTAGGAAGCACTGGGAGGCAGAGTCCACATCCTGCTGGTGAACCCCTAATGGGGCAATTCCTCCACACATCAGTTCCTTCCCTATGACTGTAGCTGGTGGTAAGTAGTACTTCACTGCGGTGGCAATGACCCGAAATTCCATGCATGCCATGTACCAGTGGACACAAGAAAATCTTAGAACTATATGGGTAGCCCCTGTGGATACTCTTGTTATAACACTTGATAAAGGTTCTTTTCCTCCATTCCAATGGAAATCACAGAGGTAGCTCCCTCAGTGCTAACAGCCCTGCACACCCGAAACAAGGAAACCAGACTTCCAACCCTCACAGCTTAAGAGTTCACGCCCTGATAAGTGGACCATGTGGCCCCAGCCTTTCAAAGCTAGAAACCCAAAGCTCGGGGTACCCAAATCACAGCAACGCTGTGCCTTCAAAGGTGGCAGCCCTGTAGCCAGTGTCACAGCTCCAAAGCTGAACCTCTGCTACTCTTCACGACTTCATTGAAGAGCCAGGAACTGGCAACTACTGGAAAGAGAAAACTTCTCAGTGTCTCTCTGCCTTTGCCTGTAGTACTGTTCCAATGTGAAGAAAAGAAACGCAAACGCCAGCATGTATATATGTATATATGTGCATGTATATATGTGCATGTATATATGTGCATATATACATATAGCTTGTAAGAAATAATCCGAACTGTAAAATTCATCTTTTCCAGAGAGATATCCAGTAGCTGCCCCTTCTGGTGACAAGGCTTTGGGCCCCAGCATAGTAGTACTTCAAACTGACTGTCAGTCAGTCCAAAACCTCTCCCTCCTTATTTCTCTCCCTTCCTCCTCTCTCCTCCCTTCTTTCTGATGGTCTCCAGTTCATGGCAAATCTCCTGCCTCAGTCTCTCAAGCACTGAGATTACAGGTATGAACCACCACACCTAGCTTAAACATTTTCACTTAATATTTAAATCCTTTAAATGACTTAACTTCAAAAGCCAAAATCTGTGCACAGCTGAAGACACTAGAATGTGGCTCTCTCTTGAGAAACCCGGGCCCACGCCAGAGTGGGTACTACTGTTCTCTTACATGTTTCCCTTCCTTTAAAATTTTTTTATGTGTTTGTATATGCCATGTTTGTACATGCAGTGCCCAAGAACACCAGAAGAGGGCATCGGTTCCCTTAGTGTTAGAGTAGCAGGTGGTTGTGAGTCCCCCACGTGAGTGCCTGGGAACCAAACTCAGGTCCCTCGAAAGCAGCAAACACTCTTCTCCACTAAGTCATATCTCCGCCCCAGTCCGAGTCTCTCTAATCCCCATGTTTCCGTTGTTGGGGAAGCGTGCTTTGTACTGACTGTCACTGAAACCCTTATCTGCGGTGAAGACTCCTGGCCTCACCTGAATGGAGTCTACACGAGCTCCTTAGGCAGAGACAACACCTGCCTGGGCATGGTGCTTCCTGTGCACTGGTGCTGAGAGAGACTTAGAGCTGAAGCAATCTCAGCCCGGAGTGGAAGAGGAAGAACGCTAACTCAGGTGGTGGAGAATCCAAGTGAGTCCAGTGTCAGATCAGGAACCTAGTCCCCACTGAGGGGCTCCAGTATACAGAGCTGCAATTTCCCACAGGTAGGCCTGGACTCCAGCTCCCTGGCAGCATGGACTCTTCCCCCACTGTGTGCTTCCTCACTGCCAGGTGACATTTCCCTCTCATAAAATTTGGTTTCTGTTAGTTGGACTCACAAACCTAGTAATGATTGTAATGATCCCTTAGGGCCAGCCTCTGCCCCTTAGCCAGACATCAGAAGCCCTTCATTAGAGAAGCCTAGCTACCCATCTCCACGTTCCTCCTCCTTATACACACACAGACATGACTTCATTGCATCCTCACACACTCCCAGGAACTGTTCCTCCAGCTCACCAGGTATCCCATCTGACCAGCAGGACCCTGGGCTCCCAGCCCTGCTCCACCCACGTGGTCCTAGGTGTTTATCTCCTCTCCTCAACCCACCTCGAAGCTGCCCCAGAAGCTATCTCCTGCAGACACTCCCTTCTCTCCCTGCTAGGATGAGTGTGTGTTTTTCATGAGAACCTGCCTTGGCTTATGGAGATGAGTGGATCAATGCCACTCAACAGCCAGAGCCAACAAGATACAGAAAAGCAGGGACCATCAAAGTGGAGCACTGTCCCTGGGAACCTGTGGATCAGAGCAGAGTGTTGGAGAGAGGCCTCAAGGAGAACTGGTCCCTGTGAGTGCAAGCCAAATATGCAAAGAATCTTTGCAAATGTCAGTGAAGATCCTCAGACTGGAGTCCCTTGGAGCAGGGTAGGTCCCCAGTATAGTTTATTCCCAAAAGACACAGATATTAAAGACCTGGACTTCAGTCTGTGGTGCTATTGCAAGTTGGTGGGTTCCTCAGGTGGAACCTAATGGCAGAAAATGGTGTGACTGGGAGAGTGCCATCAGACCATGCAACTGTGGGACCCAGCCCTTCTCATTTTTTTATTCTCTGGGCATGCAGTGAATGTTTTTGCTTTGTCACATGATCCCATAAAGTGTTATCTTGGCACCAGCTCAAAAGCTGTGACAGTCTGCTCTGTGGCCTCACCTACCTCCTCATGTTTTAGCCCACACCCACATTGCCCCAGAAAGCAACACTCTTGATTCCCCCTCTGGACCAAAGTTGAATCCCCTACCAGGACAAAGAGGTGCAGGAAAAGACCTGGAAGACAGAAGTCAAAGAAGTCACTGCACAAAACTGCTCTTAGCTATGATACCCAAAAGCACTGTTTGGGGGAGTTTTTCTTACAGAAGTTAATTATTCCCATGCTTAGAATTTATTTCTACATAGGCCCCAAGCCAAAGGACACAAGCCCAAAAGTGGACTATTCCGGAAGCCAGGGCTCCTGCAGAGGCCACACTGGGGTCAGAATCAATGGCACTACCTTGGGCAGGGAACCGGCAGAAGGCTATTTCTGAAACCATAAAGGCTCAGAACACCCTGTGCTGCAATTAATAAATAGCATTGTTGGTAGCCAGGAACAAAGCCTGCCTTCACTTCTTGATTCGGTGGCCCGTTTGGTGAAGCACTTAGGAGCAGGCTCAGCCAACACACACACGATGGCTTTAATTACATCCTGTGAAGTTATTTTTCCAGAGAGAAATATTTCTGAGGGGAAATGTCCATAAAAGCAGCTTTAGCAGAGTGTGATTGTGTGTGTGTTTCCTATAGGAAATCTGTTTAGTTTAAATCCCAGCTCGAGGGCATGACCAGAGCAAGCCTGCTGACAGCCCGGAGCGGGTGGTGTGGTGTCTGGGCCTGCTCTGCCCTTTGCCCTCTAAGATCTAGACTCGGTTCTGCACCCAGTAATTCTGATTTGTTCTTAGGGGCGTGAAGGGGCAATGTTTTTACGGCTGCATGCTGGACACTGTCCTCCTCCAAACCAAGACCTCTTCTGTTAGCAACAAGGACAGGTTTGAGATGGAGTCCCATTTTCTTAGTTTTACACAGAGTCACATCATCAACTCTTGTCCCGCGACCCATCACCACTGAAACCCCTGAAGGCTGGCTACCTCTCAAACCTGTTGTTCTACAGTAACCTTTGACCTATCAATGTTACATTAACATTATATTAATATATCAACATTAGTATTAAGTTATATTAACATGCCTTCTTTGTACGCCACTTTTCTTCTTTTACATAATCAATACCAACACCGCAATGGCTATGACCCATTCTTTCTAACCTCTTGTATCTTTGGTTCTCCAGGTTCTGGGATGGGCCTAACATCCAAAGCACTCAATCCAGACGGACAGATGCTGAACCTGAGTGCAGGGGTAGGGGGGTTGGAGAGGTTCTTAAAACAAAATGAAGTTGCCTCCAGTTCCCTCAGTCACGTTATATATCTACTTTCGAGGGCTGAGGAGACGGCTCAGTGGGTAGGGTGCCTGTGGTACAGGCATGAAGAGCTGAGTTTAGGTCCCCAGCACCCACAGAAAAAGCCAGGTGCAGCCACACAGAACTGTGACCTCAGTGGTGGGGGATGGGAAGGGGCAAAGACAGGAGACTCATACCTCGGTGGCTAGCCAGCTAGCCAGCCATCCTAGCTGGAAAAGAAAAAAAAAAAAAAAAAAAAGATGAGTTCTAGGTTCTGGGTTCTGTGAGACTCTGTCTTAATGGGTAAGGCAGGGTATGGAACACCCAACATCCTTCTCTGGTCTCTGCACACAGGCAGGGGGACAGGTACACACATGCACATACCACATACGCACGCATACCACACATAACTACTGTGTTCATGTCCTTACAATATAAAACTACTATAAAACTGTGGCCTTGGTAGATAGATACACTCCTTGTCTTCCTTTTTACTATATGTTTACATTTTTAGATGTATATTATGTGTACGAGTGTTTTCCTATATGCAGTATACAAGTGTGTGCCCAAGGAGTTCAGAAGAAGAGCACAGATCCCCTGGAACAGATGTGTGTGATTCACCATGTGGTTCTGGGACCTGCACCCAAGTCCTCTGCAGCAACGAACGGCAGATACTCTTAACCATAGCTGTCTTCCCAGCCCTTGTCACTGACCACTGAGCCATCTCTCCATCCCTTGTCATGAGTTTAATGCTTCCTTTATCTATACAAAATTTGCTCTTTCTGACACAGAGTACTACTTATGTCACAGTAGGGGGAAAATCAAGATAGAGTAAGAAAAGAAAAGAGAGATCCTGAAGCTATGATTTAGTTTCCTGAATTAGAGCTCACTGGTCCTAGGAATGGGAGCTGCTAGAATGCAGTTTACAGCGTAAAAAGAACTTCTTAACCTCTGTGGTGATACCTGTTTTTCAATAAACAGGGAGCAAAGCCCTCTGTCAGGGGCTGTCATATCACATTAGAGACATATTGGACACACACAACAGCCAGAGGACAGGCCAGTAATCACAAGCCACAGACAGATGGACGGCACAAGGAGGCAGTGGAGAATTCAAATTTGGGCTCAATTCTGGTCAAGAAAGTAGCAAACAAGCAGGGTCCAGAGGTGAGTAGAGCCACACCCACTCTTTCCCCTGAAGCTTCCTTGCTCTGTAGACATTGTAACCTTCTTATGGCTAAGGAGTCCGAGTATTTAAACAGCAAGATGGATGCCTTGGTGGATTTAAAAATAAAAAATAAGGGATAAAGAGGCTTTGAGTTTTACAGGGAGAGCTCTCTTGAGGGGAGCCTGCTGCAGTGGGCTCTATGCAAGTGCTCTCATGGGCTGGGAAGCAGCAGTTGTAAGGCTCCTAAAGAAATAAGTGCTCCTGTGGCAGCAGTGCAGGCTGCAGGACCTACGTGGGGCGTTTATAGGAAGTTTCAAAATTACTTGGACCAGTGTAATATTAAACCCCATAGCTTAAGCATTTTTCTGTTTGCTTGGTTGGCTTATTTGTGTGCATCAAAAACAGGGTGAACTTGGCTGGTTTGGGCAGTTTGGAGACCAAGTTAGTTGGGCTCTGAGTCCTGACTAGATGCCTGCCCGTAGAACTCCACACAGAGTCACACACAGCAGGGAAGGCGCCTTTGTTCTCAGGAGTTTACTCAATGCTGTAAAGCTGATCACTGAAAGGACAACGGTGTGACTATCAAAATGTCAAGTCTCAGTGGTCGCCCTGAGCTGCTTTACACCATGTGTCTGGGTGTGTGTGTGAGTGCAGGCACACATGAGGAAGTCAGCCCCACCTTGGCTCTCAGTCCTCACCTTCCACTCCATCTGAGGCAGGCTCGTGTTGTTTGCTAGGGCACAGACTAAGGAAGCTGGTCCAGTTCCTGGGGGTTCTCCTGCCTCTGCCTCCCATCTTGCTGTAGCAGCTCTGTGACTGCAGAGGCCTGTATGCTACCACATTTGGTTGTTTTATGTGGGTTCTGGGGATTCCCACTCAGATGCTCACACTTGCACAGTGAACATTTTACTGACTGGGCCATCTCTCTCATACATGCACCCCGCCCCCCACCCGCCCACCATGGTGCTTCTCCACATTTCCTCTAAGCACAGATTAATGTCAGCTGAATCCTTAAGGTCAAATCCCTAAAGCGTGACTCCACATTGCTAGGAAACTTACAAACCACAGCCAGGAGACAACTAGGGAGACTTATAAATCGCAACCAGGAGACAACTAGGAATCCAGCTTCTGTACACTCTCAAAATATCAAAGATCAGGGCTTAATTTGTATAGCCCATGATGCAGAGACAGGCACACATACAGGCCTCCAGAAATTTCACAAGCTTTCACCTCTGGGTGAGCTGGCTCATGAGACATCAATTAGGACAAGAGAGGCAACATGTCACAGTATGAGCAAAAAGCAATTTCCCCTGTACGCATCTGAATAATTAAAAATCCAAAAGCTTACATTTTTTTTCTGCATCAACTAAATTTGACAGTCCATACACTTATAGGAAAAATAGGTGATTATTTTAATGATTTATGTATAAAAGAAAAATAAAACTTTATGATACAATCTGATAGACTACAGCATATAAAATTTTACTCACATACAATGTATGTAATTTTCTCAACATAAAAATTCTATTCATATGTACAAATTCATAAAAGGACATATATATATATATATATATATATATATATATACATTTATGTATATATATTAACTTGGTATATATGGGGTCCACTTAGGGTTATGGCTAAGTCATTTAATTTAGTAGAAAAGAGACCATGAACATACAAAAGGCTTGTTGGCAAGCAATCCTTCCCTCCCCCTAAACTATTTGGAAACATCTCTTTGGCAGGGTGGTGTGGTATGCTTCAGACAGGAGAGACTAAGGGGCTGAAGGGCATCTCCACACTGTCCAGGCTCCCAGCTGAGAACTGGGTTGCTACCTTCAACTGACTGAGAAACCGTGGCTGTGCCACATATGCTAAGCCTTTAGGCACAAAAACGTGCTAAGGCAGTCTTCACACGCACCAGGGTTCGACGTAGTGTACATAATAAGTACCCAGAAATGTAAAGACCACCTCAGACCTTATGCCAGTAAGAACATCTCCAAACATAGTGAGGTCCTTTACACAGTAATTCAAGACGTTAATGAGTATTTACAGGTGAAAAACTGAATATAAACCATTAAAAAAAAACAACTTTTATAAAAGGATCTTTAAAAAAAGAGAACAAACACAAATTGTAAATTGATGTACTCTCTTCCTCTCAGTGTTCCTCACTCCACCCTTGGAGCATGCCTTCATTGACAATGTCCTCTTAAGGAGGCCTGGGGGACTGCTTATCCATCAGGAGTAAGCTGAAGGCTGCAGAAAGCCGCGGCAGCCTGTGGCCGGTTCCCATCACACAATGCCCGTAAAGGCTGGGCTAAATTCTTCTCGGCCTATGAGCTTTAAGGGCTAGAAATGCAGACAGCAGAGCCACGGGGAGGCTGCAGAAAGAAGCCTGTGCAGTAAGACAGCCTCAACCCCACCCAGGTGACAGGCACCTTACAAGGCTGACGAGACACCCTTCAGGTAGAAATGAAAATGGCAATTTAACTACTTCAGGCCTCATTCTATTTATAAAATACCCACCAAAAATACACAGTTGTCCTTTGCTTGGTGCCAGAATGAAGTCCTGGGGGACTCAAAAGCAGAAATAAAGGCCTGCTGTTTTCCCAGTAGGATGAGACAACTTACCTGCCAGAACACTAGGGTACAGGGTCAAACAGGCTGCAGCAGAAAATGTATTTGCCATAAAATAAAGAAATAAGCCCTCCCACGAAGGCGAGCTGGAGGCTATTTATAATCAGTAAGTACTGCCGCTGGAAGGAAGAAAACACAGCCTTTTAATAAGTTTAGTGCCTAAACCGAAAGCTCTGACCTCAGCTGGGTCAGGGCACAGCAGGCATTTTCTCAGCAGACTGGGGCTTAGAGGGGCGGTTCCTGCCCCTTGTCCATCATGAGGAAGATGGCTCCATCTCTGCAGGGCCAGCCATTCACCTTCGTGATGACAGGTTGATACTATGTACCATTTTCTGGATCTTCTCCTCATTCTTCAGGATGTTGGCCTTCACTGCACAGATCTTGTCCTGCTGGTCTTTGATCTGTTGCTCTAGCTCAGACAGCTCAGCCTTCAGGGGCTCCACCGCACTGTCTGTGATGCTGGGGAACACAACCAGTGTCTTATCAGTTCTGTCTGTGCCTCTCACTCCAGCCCAAAGCCAGCATCAGCAAAGGACTGGTTTCATCCCAAAAGAAAGGTTTAAGTGCCAGATCCCTAGGAATGGTACGACAGGCATGACTCACAGCAGGCAGGTCTAGAGTACAATTCAGCCTGAGGTACTTATTCCTTTACTTCCTACAGAAGCAGGGACAGAACCCAGGGCTTCACATGCTAGGCAGGCACTCTACCAGAGCTGTTTCCCTAGCCCATGTGAGATTTACCTTAAAAAGCAAAGTGAAAAGGAGCTAGTATCTCCTCAGTGACAGGCTTGAAGTCCTTAAAGTACATACACAAGAGAGACCCAGGAGCAGCAAGGAAACGGACTGCCAAGGTCTCACAGACACTGGATACAGCCTGGACCAGTGCCTCCTTGCCAGGAGACACCCTCCTCAGCATAAGGCTCACAGGGCTCAGACGGACACCCTTGGCCCAGGTCCTGGCTCATTTGTTCAGCAGGGACAGGGGAACTCTTCACTGCTGGGCTGAGCACAGGACCCAGCACAGAACATACTTCAAAATGGTGGAGTCAAACATTACCTCTCCCTTCAGGCTTTTAAAGCCTATAAACAGACAATGAATACAACACAAAGAGCCAGTTCCCACCCCAACACACACACACACACACTTTGCTGCATGAGAGCAGGATCAGGTTTTACAAGGGAGGTGTCTCTGGGCTAACTCAGTACATACTGTATCAGAATCAATATTATTGGTGATTTCTTACATTCCATCATGTGGCATATTTTAAAATATACAGGCCTTTATAATATAAAAGACTAGTAAGAAAGAGCCCCCAAATTAGTTGTCCAATAAGAAACTGGTCAGTCCTAAAACCATATAAACACAACAAAAGCAGACTTAGGGGGTGCATTTATATATTTGTGCATACACATAAATACATGTACATGTATGCAACAATGATAACAAAAAGATGCTATCAATTTGAGGGGTTGGAGGAAGAGTAACAGGAAAAGGGATTTAATTCTATAAAATTATTTTGAAAAACTGGAAAAACAAAGGGTACAAGCTCAGCTGAGTGCACTGGTGCACACCTTTAATCGCACTGCTCACAGGCAGGCAATCTCTGTGAGGTCAAGGCCAACCTGTCTACAAAGTCAATACCAGGCTAGTCAGGCTAACCTGGGAGACCTTGTCTCAAAAAACAAAACAAAACATCAAAAGGAAGGGGGAGGGAGAAGAGAGAAGGAAAGAGTAGACCCAACTATTACTCAGCTTTTCTGTAACATGAGCTTACAGATGTATCATTCAGTCAAATCGCATGTCCTGAAGAAGAAAGCCTACAAATTAAAGGTCACATGCTTCTACAAACACATGGTACCTCTCTAATAATCCCATCTCCAGGGTCTATCCCATTCCTTTCCATTACAGTTCGTCAGTATCTCATTCAGGTCCCCCACCCGGCCTTTCTGAAGCCCCAAGCCCCCAGACGCCCTTGCGCGGCCCCCACCTCTGCTCCTTGCTCAGGGCTTCGGCATGCTGCCTGTTCTCACTGTGCCACAGCTGCAGCTCATTCTGCATGGCATCGACGTCCTCCTGGATGTAGTCCATGATCTTCCCCAGGGGCAGTGCACTCTTACACAGGGTCTGGATGGACACGCGGAGCTTCTCGATCTCCTTGGAAACGATGTCTTTCTCCTTCTTCCATGCTGACTCAAAGATGAGTGACCTCTCCTTTGGATATGGAAGAAAATGTCTTTAGGACCAACTAGACAAGTTAGAGACAGCACCCTAAGCGGGTCTCACAGAAGGGAAACTTAATGAAGTTGTCAGAAATGACAACGTTTACTTAACTTCAGAGACCTCCGAAAGGAGCTGAGATGACAAAAAAAATACTGGCAAATCATACACTGCATAAAGACGTGCAGTAAACAAAATTCAGAGAGAACACAAAAGCTTAGTAGCAGCAAGCAGACAAACCAGAAGAGGGACAAGAGACACAGAGACACGTCACTGAAGGTGACATTCTGACGGCAGTGAGCGTGTAAAAGTGTGTCCAAGAGCACCAGTGGCCCTAAGTACAATTTAGACAGCAATGCCTGGCGCCAGGCAGAAACTGGGTCGACAGTAATTGCTGGTGAGACAGTTTAGGATATCTTTAAAGACTATCTGAGGATGCTTTTAAAGAGGATCCCAGTGCTATAGGTTGAGTCTAAAAACATCTGCTGAAGGCCTGGGTGGCTGGGTAACCAAGGTTCTCATTTCATCCTCCAGAACATCCCAGCCAAAGGACTGTTTACAATGTGGGCCTAACTGGAGAGGAAGCTCTATCCCTCGGTCCCTGGGAGCTGCCTCTGAGGGTGCATCTGGCTCCTGACCTCTGCTCCTCAGCTGCATGGGTTAGCAGCTGTGCTCTGTTGTCCATACACCCTCTCCACCATGATGCTTGACCTCACCAAGGCCCAGAGTAATGGAGCTCAGTAAGCTCGGATGGAAACACCAAAACACAACTTTCTCCCTTCAAGCTTTCTCCTTCTTAGACAGAAAACTGACTATTGCACACACAATCCAGCAAATGTGCATTCAAGCATTTCCTTAAAGACAATTGAAACTTACATTCACACAACAATCTACACATAGCTGTTGAGACCTTACTCGAACTAGTTACAGCTACACATGGTGGCATATGCTTTGTAACTCTTACACCTGGCAGGCTGAATCAGGAGGATCAGAAGTTAAAGATTACCCTCAGCTACAGAGCCAGTTGGAGGCCCACTTGACATCTGTCTCAATACAAGTAAAAACAAAGGAAAAGGTATCAAAACAGTCACAAGCTAGAATTAACCCAGACATGTCAAATAAACCGAGGTATCTGTGCACCATGGAAGACTACTCAGCACCAAACACAGAGTCACCTGGACAACTCTTGGAGAATTACGGATCACAATCAAAAAAGCCCTCCTAGGCCATAAATGAGTCCTCTTATACACACAAGCTTGAGGAGACAGAATTACAGAAGTAAGTAGCACACTAGTGATGACCAGGAGCAAAAGGTAGGAGGAAGAGGCTATGTTTAACAGGGGGAACTGGGAAGGATCTGATGATAGGAACATTCTGGATTAACTATACTAGTGTCAACAACTCTAGTGTAGAGGTAACCCCCAGAGGCAAGCTAGGAAGGGTTTCACGCACATCTCCAGTGCTTCTCCACAGCTCAGAGGGATCCACAATTACCTCAAAATAAAATGCTTTTGCTAAGAGATGGGAAAGCTAGGCATAGTAGTGTCTTATCCAGAGTTAGAAATGGAGACAAGCAGGTGGGGTTTGCCACATGTAGTAACAGCACCACTACCTAGAAGAAAGCAGAGTGCCTAGCACGGTACACACTACCAAGATGTGGGGGTGACATAGCAAACTGGGGCCTGCACAGTGGGCAGGAGCAGCTCTCCCCTGAAGCAGGGCTCCAGAGGGAGAGCAGAATGTCTGTAGAGTCTCCAGAACAAACACACCACTGACTGCTAGAGCCCAGGGAGGGAAGGGGGGGCAGGAAGCAGGGAGTGTCATAGGTGGGACACAGCAAACACAGTAAGGGCTTTGGTTTGATCCTGACCAATAAGAGCAACAGAAGGCATGTAAGCATCAAATAAAGCTAATTACATCTGCATTTAAAAGCCATTCAGCTCAGACTTGAGCATAAAGGCCTTAGTGACGATTTCCCATAATGCAATGGGGAGGCAGAGGCTGAGTATAAAGCACATGTCAGTCTTTGGTTGGTAGGTCCATGTTTTGTTTTGTTCTGAGATGGGGTCTCAACTGGCCTCAAATTTGCTTATGTAGCCAAGGGTAACCTTGAACTCCCAATCCTTCTGTTTCCACCTCCTGAGTGCTGGGACGACAGGAGTGCACCCAGCACAGCTTAGGAGGATTTGGTCATGATTTTTTAAGTAGAAGTCTTTCATTGCATCATTGAAACCACACTGATCAGTCTCACACTCTGGGATCCTGTTTCAGCAACTGGATCTCACAGGCAGCCTCTGTGCCAGGCCTTCTCAGAGACACAGGTGCCATCCATTCCAGCCCCTGCCCACACAACCTTGCTTTTTAACTACTACGACTTGTGAATGAAACAATGTCAGTATCACTTTCAACAGGCACCAATTCAGCTCTCCCAGCCTCAGACATACAACCCACCGCAGCTATGCTCACCTGAGCCCTGCACATGCATTATATGTGAGGCCCATTCCCCTTCCCCTGAATGACATGCTGACAAGGTAAGAATGCACAGGTCACACACACTATGGCCACGTTCTGCACTTAAGAACAAAAGGTGGTTTTTATCACCTTAAAAAACAACCTCAAATTCCCTCAAACTCACGGACCTCCTCTTTAAGCTTTTGTGAAGGAAAAAAATCGCAACAACAACAACAACTACTACTATATTATTATTGCTATTAAGGTAATTGAAGAAACAGCAATAAATATGTCCCCTCTGCCCCCTCCCCAGGGAATGTGAATGGAAACGATGCTCCTAAGTAATCAACTCAAAGAATATAAGAACCACAGATGAATTGAGCCAAAACCAAACTAAAACAAAACAAAATAAAAATAAAACCAACAACAAGAACAAAACAAAAACAAAAAAACAACTTGTGTCTGGGACTGATCATCATCAGAAAAGACCACGCTCTAGAGTGCTGAGACATAGAAAAGACCACGCTCTAGAGTGCTGAGACATAGAAAAGACCACGCTCTAGAGTGCTGAGACATAGAAAAGACCACGCTCTAGAGTGCTGAGACGTAGAAAAGACCACGCTCTAGAGTGCTGAGATGTAGAAAAGACCATGCTCTAGAGTGCTGAGACGTAGAAAAGACCACGTTCTAGAGTGCTGAGACATAGAAAAGACCATGCTCTAGAGAGCTGAGACATAGAAAAGACCATGCTCTAGAGTGCTGAGACATAGAAAAGACCATGCTCTAGAGTGCTGAGACATGGCTGGTGACACCACGCCACCTAGCGGCCAAGTAAGAATCTGTAGAGCGACCCCCATCACCAAGAAACCAAAATACCTCTAACTGGGAACTCGGTTAAACAGGACTCACTGCAGACTACTTGCCTAAATTAAAACCTGAGAAGACTATGCATGTCATTAGGAGGAGTTTGAAGATACATCAAGTGGAAAGTAACAGAGGAAATAAAGAACTAAACAAAGGAAACTAATACAATCTGAATGGAAATTACCAGGCTTTCGCTTAGTTTTGTGTTATTTATTTTGTTTTGTTTTTTTTGTTGTTGTTGTTGCTTATTTGCTTGTTATTTTTTTAACAAGGTCTCATTGTGTAGCGCTGGCTGCTCCAGAATCCACTCTCTAGATCAAGCTGGCCTTCAATTCACAGAGATCTTGGCTAAACTACCGGACTTTTCAGACTTAAAAGGAATAAAGGTAGAAAATACAATCTCCCTGCAGGGGTGGCATGTATCAGCCCAAGACTCAGGAACAGCAGAAACAGCACAGAGAATGGGGGGAGAGGGAAGGAGAGTGCTGGAATGGCATTTCTAGACACACACAAATGCAACTGCTTAAAGCAAGGAAAAACACAATGGTGCCCACAACCAGACACCTAAGGGTGAAGCAGAAGGCTTTGGGTATGAGAAAGAACAACACGACTGCCTTACAGCAGGTACCACTGACATCAGACACACCGTGCTGTGTGCAGAAAGAGCTAAAGTCTGTATCACAAAAGAGGGTTTTTAAAGCAATTTTAAAAATTAAAAATAGGACTTCCTTAGGATTAAAAAAAAAAAAAGTCAGGCAAGTGATAAACGGCAAAGATATTTACAGAATAAGATACAAGGCTTGATCCCAAGATATATATCATGTATGCAATCTCAAACATTGTATACAGTATATACATTGTATCCTAGAAAGCACAACCAATGACAAGACACAAGGGAAAGGGTGATGCTAGGCAAAACACCAGCAAGCTCAAAGCCAAACGCTCTGAGGAGGGAAAGATTGTTCCCAAACATACCATCCAATAGTCACTTCTCCATCGCTGTGACAAAATGCCAGGACCGAGGAAGGTAATTCATTTGGGCTTAAAGGTCCAGGGTTAGCACCCATGATGTTGTGAAGGCATGGCAGCAGGAGGAGGAAGCAGCCTTCGCATCTTGAACCACCAAGCAGAAAGCAAAACCAGCAAACTCCCAATGGTGTGAGTCTTTTAAACTCCCAATGCTTGGCTCCAATAACATATACTTCCTCTGACAATCCCACACCTCCTAAACCTCCCCTAAAGAGTGCCAACAATTGAGGACCAAGTGCTCAAAGGTCAGATCTGACAAGAGACATTTCTCACTGAAACCACCACAGCCACCAAAACTCATTCCCCGTGTTTCAATGTTCCATCTTCCTACTGAGTACGACTTAGCCCTTCTTTTGTAGAAGCCTCATGTGTTAGCTTCTGACTTTACTGGAGGCTGATGGCAGACAGGACCTACATCATAACAGTTTTTTTTTAAGAATGCACCAGTAAGAAAAGCCCTAAGAGCAAGACACACAGAACTCACAGTAAGATTCAGGCCTACAAACTCCCAGGGTCAACAGTCAGCCTGTCCACTCTGCACAGCAGCCAGGAAGAATGAGCAGGCCAGGCCAGAGGGAAGCTGTGCAATGGAGGCATAGCAGCCTCCGGAGCAGCCGCTGCCCACACACCACCTGGGTAGCCGGGAGCAGGACTCACCGACAGAGCTGCAAGCTCTCTATGCCTCAGCTATGGAGGGGAATGGCACTGAAGAACCCAAACAGGATTACTGATGCTAAACCAATGAACACTGTAACAACTAAAGGAATTTTCAAACGACCATGTCAGGCCTGCTCCTTACCTTCTCACCAGCCTTGGGAGACTGCTGCAATTTCTCATAATCCTTCTTCGTCTCCAAGATCTTTTTCACAAGCCCACCTGTTAGAAATCAGTAGGTTTCAGCCGAGGCTTATTATCTGCCCCAAGAAGCTACTCATGATTCTTGGATCTCATCTCAAGATGAGAGAAATTCTGAATTCTTGTCCTTTCTCTTTCTATATCAAAATGCCTTCCTCTTGATGATAAGACAAACCATAGTGCCACCTGCTGCTGTCTCAGTGTCACAGATAGGAGTTTTGGAAATAAACAGATTTTCTGCTAAGAAGAAATGTGGATTAACACCCCAAAATGTAACTACGAACAGCACAGAGCAGTTAGGGGTGGCGTTATCAACAGTGTGACCGAGCTGTGACCAGTGTAGCATGATGCACCCAGGGGTGCTACAGTGGCACCAATGTTATGCAGGCAATCAGACACTTTCTGACTTGAGACCCATTCCACAGAAGAAAAGTCAAACATAGTACTGTACAGCTGACCCCAAAACTTATGTTTGAGGAGCCCACCAGCCCCAGGAGCTAACTTCTATTCTACTAAATGGACACAGCATCAAACTACCTACTAAATTTGTATCTCAGTATACACAGATTAGTGCTGCCCTCAAATCACAACAGTGAAGAGTCTTTGTTCAGGGGACAGTGGTTAATGTACAAACTCACAACTAAAATGTCAACAGAAGCTCAGCCACAAGTGAGACATCTACACTGCACCCCTCACCTGCCCTCCAAGGCCAGGGATCATTAGGAGAAGAGGGGTGAAAACAGCTGTTAGATAACAGGGAGGGATGGAGAGACAGTGTCAGGATGTCAGGCAGCATAACACTAACAGGAGCTGCCTCTTTCATGAACCCTCCCTCACCCATAACTAAGGAGCTGTGGACAATCGATGGCTCTGGGGGAAGGACAGACACATTTCTTAAGGGTATGGCTCATGCTAGGTGAGTCATGCCCCAGTGGATGGCCCTAGCCTATACCCAGGAGGATACAGGTAGCACAACTCAAGTAGATAGGTCTTTTGTTTTTTAAAAAGAACACAAAATTGAAAGGAAGTGAAGAGAAATTGGGTGGACCTGGGAGGAGCAAGGAGGAGGAATAGGAGGGGGTAAATATGATCAAAATAAATGTCATGAAATTCTCAAAGAATAAAACATTATACTTTAAAGTATCCTCTGCACAAACATGCCTCAGGGAGACTGAGTGGATGAATTATGACATAGTCACATGGTCTACAACATGCTATGATGAAGAGGGGCCAAGACTGCCTCTGTGCTGGAACGTAAGCCAGCAGACTATCAAATTCACACACACACATTTTTTTTCAGAGCTGAGGACCGAACCCAGGGCCTTGCGCTTGCTAGGCAAGCACTCTACCACTGAGCTAAATCCCCAACCCCGCCCTACACACACACACATTTTTTAAATGGAATCATTACTCATATTTTCACCTGCACTATCAGAGAGAGAAATATAGAATTTAGGGAGAAAGAACAAGGGAGAAGTCTCATACCTCAGCGCTGGGTGGTGTGGTGTACACATATAATCTCAACATTCACAAGACAGAAGCAAGAGAATGGTCATTAGGGGTCTCCACAGTGAAGTCTAGGCCAGCCAGAGCCACACAATGGGACCCTGCCTCAAACAACAAAGCAAAGCAAACGTACACCTCTCAATGTAGTTGGCTGTGGACACTTAACCTTATAGCTACAGGAATATTTACATGAATAAAAACCAAAACTGAGTTGGATGCGGCATATTCCTATAATTCTAGTGTTTAGGAAGCTGAGGCAGGGGGATGGAGAGTTTTGGGCAGCCTAGGCTACATAACAAATTCTATTCTCGTGTTCATGTGTATATACAGGCATGTATATACACCATGTCTTGGACAGACAAGACATGACGCCACTATGACTAGAGCCCATTCTAATCTGAGGTCCTGTGGCTCCTCCAGGCCCACATGGCAGCAGCAACAGTGTCCCTCCTAGAACCCAGCTGGTGTAGCTAGGCACAGGACGGCCACTTACATCTTCCGAGTACTCACAGAGCCCACACACACGAACAAGAGCAGCGGTCCATACTCACCATGCTTCTCCTCATCTTCCAGGGCCCCTGACGGCACCTGAGCAGAGAGAAGAGAGACCAGGAAAGCTGAACTTTCAGTGCTTTCATTGCCTCTAAATAAATAAATCAATAGCAAAAACATAAACTGGACAGCTCACTGAAATATTAGAAAAACTGTATCTACATAAACTGAAAAGCTGAAGTCCTCATTTTTGAACATATTGCTAAGAACAAGACCCTCTGGGGAACTAACCATTTCAATTTCTGCGATTTCTGACAGCTGAGGGGCAGCTTCCACCACAAACTGCTCGTCATCCTCATTGTCAGAGTTCTGGGAGTCGATGATCACAGTGGAGACGGTTTTGCCACTTCCCGACCTAAGCAGCAAGAGCCCTTACGTTAGAAGTGAGCCACCAGCCACCAGCTGTCATCAGCCCCTTGCATCTGGAAACACCACAGTTCTCAGAAAGGATCTGAACTGCCATTGCCCCAGACAGGTGAAGGGAAATCTCAGGGAACGGTAGGAACAGAGACTATCACCTCCCACACAGCAGACTCCATGTTGCCCAGAGCTCCAGGCCACCCCAGCCTTGATGGCCCCTCTGCTCCACAAAGGCCCTTGGGACCGCCCTGTTCACTGGCACTGGTTCTAAGACAGAACAAGGGTGGCACATGTAGGCCACGTGACCCGGGACCTCCTCCTTTCACAAGGCAGCTCCTCTAGGCCCAGCTAGTTTTCCCAGCACTGAGTACTACACCCTACCAAGTCTCTCAGTACAGGCCCAAGACCTCGGCATCCCACAGCCCACACACTACAGAACCTCCTGGCTAGGCAGCCTCACCTGTCTCCCGCCAGTGTCTCTGTGCTCTCTTGTCGTTTGACCCTGGGAGGTGCTGGCCGTGCACTCCCAGGCCGAGGTATTCTTCTGCAAAAATATTGGAAGGAAAACACAGACTATGAAACATACAAAAATCTCAAAGCGGACAGGACCAACGGCCAGGCCAGCACTAGTGTTCACTCCCACGCCACTGTCGGCATGACAGACACTCCACAGAGGAACGTAGGTGCCACTAACTGAGCACAGCTGCCATGCATCAGAGCACAATAGACCTTCCCATTACTAGAAACTTCCCCAAATTGTACAATGCTCCAACTCAGGAAAACTATACAGGTAGTTTTCGCTTTCTTTGCACAAATAATTCCCTACAACTCAGCACAAGTTGACTGGGGAGCGGATGCTAGGGCAGGAAACCCCACAGCTTGCCCCAGGCATGATCATACTCCCAAACCCCAGCAGAGGACACACCTGAGGCTGGAGGGGAGCTCACTGGGGACTTCTGCATTCTCCGTTACCTCCGGCTTATCTTGGCCAGTAGGCCCAGCTTCTCCTTCTGAACAGGGAACAATCCAATCAGCAATTCAAAAAGAATTCAATAGTAACAAAAATAAATGTACTCAAATATAAATATCAACGAATTGAAATACAAATATTTGAAAAGGCATCAATCAAATGATTGAAAATGTAAGTGAACTCTTTCGTCCATCACTGATGAGGTTAAAACTGACAGATGTCAGACATTTAAGTGGACATTTGGGGACATGGGCACACTCTGCTCACAGCTTCACTCAGAGGCTACAGCCCACTCACCTGTGCACTCCTCCACACAGTGCAGTGACAGACCTCAGTCACTCACACATGGGGGCCCCAGGAGTGTGTGTGCTTCAGTTATAAAACCCATTAGATCATCAAATGCCTTTCGCTTTGTCCTGCTGGGCTCCATTTCTAAATTATCTACACTTATGCTGGGTGCTGGATTTTTTTTTATAGTCAGTCATAATTTTGTTTGTATGTTAAGACAAAGTCTTGCTATGTAGCCCTGAATGGCCTGGATCTCGCTCACAGAGGTCTCCCTGCCTCTACCTACCAAGTGCTGAGATTGGAAGTGTGCAGGGTCACACTTCCAAAACATAGGGGTTTGGTTTTCATTTTAATAAAAAGGCTAAGCCAGCAAGTCACAAATCAAAATTACTAAGACAACAGAATTTATTCTACTATTTAAAGTAAAATAAATTTATACTTCAGAAAACAGTAGAGATAAACTAGATTTTGAACATTAGAAATAGAAAGGACTCTGAATAGTGGCCTTTTCAAAATTCAAACACAGAAACGTGTATGACCCACATATAAGACTGAAACTTAAAACATAGAAAATTAACATAGATGCATCAGGTAGGACATCTTTTAAGCACAGAGCTGAGACCCCATTTGACATGTGCAAATGCATGACAACACCACACATGTCAGAACTGCTCTCACCTGCGTCACTGGGGGAGTCACCTAGAAAAGAAGAGAGAATATCAGGAAATTAACCTTTACGTAAAGGAGCCACAGCACAGAGATCACGGAGCAATCGGGGAAAACACAGCCACCGGGGACAGGGATCCTCTGGGCATTTTTCTAGCATCTCACCACCAGTCTGTTATGGTCGACCAGAACCATAAACACTGCACATTACAGCGAAACCGTGGCCTGGCCCTGGTGGCCCACACCAGCACTCAGGAGGCAGAGGCAGGCTCCTCTTTGACAGCCAAGGCTACCCAGAGTAACCTGTCTCAAAAAATAAAACAAAAACAAAAGAAAGAAAAAAGTAACAGACTGACGGACTACGCCACAGAGCTAAGTGAAGCAAACGCTGAAGTCAAAGAGCCACACAAAGCATGCTAGTGTGGTAGCTCTGGGCCAGCAGGGCCAGCATGCTCAGTCCACTCTCCAGAACTGACACTACATCCACCAGCTTCCCACAGCCTGGACTGAGCCTTCACCCAGGGTCCTTTCTCCTCAAGTGCTGCACTCTGCGCAAAAACAAGGCCCAATCAGTCAAAAGTGCCACAGGGTGGATTTGAGACCAAAGCTGCAGGCTGAGGATGTGGGCGTGGCACAGTCTGCCAAACATCCAGAAGTCCCTTGGGTTCCAACCCTAGCACTCCCAGACAACATAATCCTTGTGACACACTTAACATCCAGGAACACGTTTACAAAAGGCCAGTATGGTGAGGGGTGGGGGCACCTTGCTGGAGAAAGACACACACATAGGAGAACAACCCTGCCTCCCATGAGGACACAGGGTGTTGGCCCCTAGGAGCAGACTCCCACAGGACATCTTCTCAGGAGCACCACAGCAGAGCTCCTAGATGGAGGAATCTGCAGGAGGCAGGAGTTCTTGAAGCCACAGAAAAGACAAATGATCAAGGATCCGTTCTCTGCATGCACCAGGAAACCCCAATGTCACAACACAGAGTAGGGTAATTGTCAGGGAATAGACACTAAGTCAGTATGAAACTGCAGTAGGGACCCAGAATAGTGCTGTAGACAACAGGAATGAGAGACTCTACTCAATCCAAGAAGAGGGTACATGGGCATCCTCAGGTCCTTGCTTGCCCAGAGACCTGCTGTCTCCTATAGGCCAGGCTGGGCTCTGCTCATCTCTGTTCTGATCTTCAAGCCCAAATGAACACAGACCTTGTGAAACCTAGCACGATCTATGTCACCATTAGCACGAACATCACCTTTCCCAGTGCTCCACACGGAAACACTGAACCTCCTCACCATGACACATGAAGTCTTGGAGCACCTGGCTGGACCCTCTGCTCTCCCCTGCCCACATCTCACTTTTCATGCTTCTATTACACCAGGCCAGCCAACGCGACGCATCTTCCTAGCCATGAGCGGCATTGGGGACACCCTCCTGTAGGGAAGGCTGCTGGCTCTCCTGTTTCCCAGGTCATCCTCAGTTCCCCACTCCTCTCCTCCAGCATCTCCTGTCTAATGGTTTTTCTCCATGTCTGCAGCCTCACCTCAGCTCCTATACCACCTCCAGGACAGGCGGCCCCTGCCACCCTACGTTCCCATGTATTCCGGGTCTTGGTCCTGACACACAGGAACTCTCAAACCCTCTGCATTTAAATTAGTTGATAAACATCACCCCTCACCTGGCTGTACCCAGTAGCACAAGGCCAGCCTGCAGGAGGCTCCCAGGCTTTGGGAACACCCGAGGGTGTTTGACCACAGTCCTCTGTGAGGTGAAAGAGGATGAAGAAACGATCATCCAAAGACCAGAGCCACCACAGACATCACGCAGCAGCCTGGTGTCTAAAGTCCTCTGAGCAGGATGCCCTGCAGGGCTCTGAGCAGTGACCTTAGAACCTATTTCAGAGATCATTTGTGACACCCCTACAGCCAGTCACAAATGCCACCCCTTCACACTAGGGCCCAAGCAATGGTCTTTATGGGAAAGACAGAAGTGAGTTCCTTGCCACATCAGGGTACTCAGCCCTGGCTGCACCCTGAGAGAACATGGGTGCCTGGCAGCTGGCTGTTCAGTCTCCTCCCACCAAGAGGTGTGAAGGGGTCATTCTTACCTTTCTGCTTTACTGCTGGCTCTGGCTCAGCGCTCTCCCGCCACAGACTAGCTGAGTTATCATCTGAAATACTAGTTCAGTTAGTATTGGCTTCTCCAATCCTGACATAGAGAGTTCAAAGCTGGGCACGAGACTGAACCCTGAAGGGCTTGTGACTAAAGGGCTGCCTAGCACTTACACACCTGTGTTCTCCCACACTGCCACATGCAAAGGATGATGACAAGGGTAGCTTTTAAGAATGTGTAGCTCAGGGATTGGTGCAGGAGGAGAGCACCAGGAACCTGGCCAGGACCTCAGGCCAGCTGATCTCAGGGAACTCCCCAGCCAAACAGACTGGCCCCACATCCCCATTCCGAGAACTACTTATACCAGCTCCCACCAGCCAGGCCTGAAAGCTAAGCTTCACACAGCTGGCACATCAGGAAGGAAGGTATACATTAAAAAGTCCCAAACACTTTCTGCTAATTACTAATGCTCAAATCTCAAAAATGGAAAAATTCATAATGTGTGGGAAATACAATACTTCCAATATCAAAAGCAAAAGGGAAAAAGAGGTACTCACAGGGCAGGCTACACACGGCAGTGGGCTCAACTCTGAAAGTGACTCATCACTCAAGGGCCCAGGGAAGAACACAGTCTGCTTCCCGAAAACCCAACCATGTAACTCTTAAAACCATTCAAAGAAATAGTTGACAGCACAACCTGCCACTAACTCCGAAATGACCACTCTAGTTAGGAAGAGCTGCATAAAGAAAGGAGTGGTGTGTGGTTTAATCAAGAAAGCTTCCTTCAATTTATAAAAATACTCACCTAACAGCCTGATGAAGTAACTAAGCACTGCCAATGTTTTATAAAAGACAGCCAGAGAATGAGCACGGAACTCTTAAGATCTAGGAGCAAGCAGGTTCAGCAGATACACACTGCCACTGCACGAGAATCTTCTACATGCTGTGCTGGAATGTCAGCTTGTGCCAAGTCCAAGCTGTCCCACTGGCCTTGCAAGTGCCAAGCATTTATGCTCTACAAAAGCCAGCACCCTCCTGAGAAATGCAAACTCACTATTGTCTGTCTGTGGGAAGCCACTGCACTGTCTGTTCTGTCTGTCTGCCTGCCTTTATTAGTTTACTGATTTGGGGGACTGGTGCATGGCACCGACTAGCCCAGCATCCTACCTCTGAGATGCACCTCTGAGCTCAGATATTTCAAACAATTTTACCCTTCTCAAGCTCTACTGGGTTTGTTCTGTTGAGTTTCATTTGCTTTTGGTTTTTGGGGGGCATTATTTTGTCTTGTTTATAAGACATAGTTTGCTTGATGTAGCCCAAGTTGCCCTTAAACACAACATGCAGCCAAGGCTGGCCTTGAACCCAGATCCTCCTGCCCCACCCCACGAGATGACAAGCATTCTCCATGGTGACTGGCTTCTACTCGTCCTCTTTATATTTTTATTTTGGTTTTATTTGTTACTGGGTGAAGGGATGTGACCCATGAGTGTGGGCGAGCATGTGGAAGTCAGAGACAACGCTGTGGAGACAGCTACATGCCTATGCATAGGTCCTGAGGACTGAACTTCCAGTCAGGCCTCCACAGCTAGCACCTCACCCCTGAGCCACAGTTTCTGGATTCTGAAGCAGTCTTTACTGCACTGGCACTGTGTTAGAGCTTCGCACAGATGTTAGCTAGGAAGGCAGGGATGCTGTTAAATCTCACTGCATAACCACATTTTCAAACAGTGGGAAAGTTTTTAAATAATTAGAACACAGCTTGAATTTCAAATAATAAACAGAAAATAATTCCATCCAGTGCAGCTATGTTAGAGAATGTCTATGTTGGTGTATTGAGTTTGGAAGCTGTCTGCTGAAGTGTTTATAGAAAATTATCAGATGTTTTTATTGTATGTTGTAATCATTTAAAATCCCGCAGTTTAGGTAAAGCAGCAAAAAGGGCGGGGACTGGGGACTGCACTGCTGTACTTCGCAGTGGTTTTGATAACAGCAACTAAACAAAAGGAGTGAGGAAAAGTGAGCAAAATATAACACTGGCTTGATGCACAGAAAAGCCAGGAAACGTGACTCCAGACCAGCGCAGAGCACACGATGGCTCAAGTTCCTGTTACAGTGCAGCACAGGAAGCAGGTGCTCATTGGTGAGGAGACACGGTGGACTCCTGTTGAGCTCACCACACCTGAAGTAAAATGGAAACACACCCACACTCTCTCCTCTGGCAAACCCACAGTAGTGTCAACATGTGCAAGACTAGCCAGCCAGCACATGGCCGCTTTCTCTGACAACACAGGCCAGGCATGAAGGTACACACCTGCTATCTCAGATCCTGCAGATAGAGGCAGAGGATCGTGAGTCCACAGCCAGCCTAAGCTACATAGTGAGGCCCTATCTCAAAAAGAAAATGAAAAAGAAGAAAAAGAAAAGAGAAGAAGAGACAAGGAAAGAAAAGAAAGATGGAGGACGATGGGCTCCTCTCTGAAGAACGTGAACTGGAAATGAAAGGCTGTCACAGGGAGAGCACACCTCGGCTGACACCACAACAGTGGATCTGGAAATCACACTCGTGCAAGACACTGAAGAACTGACAGCTGATGGTAAATTCTCAATTCCAAAACAACTGTGCTATCAGACAGCCCTAGTGACTGTGAGAGCGGCCAGGCAGGCACAGGGGCTAGTTCCTGGCTGAGACCTGAACAGTATCAGGACTCAATGGCAGAAGGCTCAGGGAGGAGGTGCCTGGGGCACTCGGAAGGCCAGGCTCTGCTCCTCACCATGGTTACCTAAACCCACAGTATCAGCCCTATGACCCAGGGACAACATAGGAGCCTAACCTAATCACCCCATAGAGAGCAATGTGGGGGCAACACTCTGCTCACCCTACCAGGGGCACCAGGTTTCATCCTCACCTACTGAACACTCAACAGTATAGTATATACTTCTTACGAACAGAACTTATATATTCCCACCTGTAGATAAGGTTTATAGACTGTTCAAGGTAAGCCTAAGAGTGATTTCAATTGATTTTATAGCAATGGCTCCACTAAGCTGTCAGTTAAAGAGATTCTAGTTTGCTCACTCTCAGAGCAGGTATCTCCATACCCGCGTGCAAAGAGGAATACAGAGCTTAAGAACATGGCTCAGGAAACACCTTAAAGGCTGTTCCAGGCCAGGAGGTGAATAAGCAGCAGAGTGGGACTCACCCACTGGTCTTGGATGAGGAGTCACAACTAAACAGACAGGAGAAGCTCTCCCCAAAATAAAACACACTACAGGAGACACTGCATGTGGGCCTCTGCCCTCCACATGCTCTCATGTGCACAGACATAGATCATGCACACACCAAAGAAACCAAACTCTACAAAATCTGGTAGATACAAGGCAAGTTAAGCCTAGAAAAGTTTGCTAAAACCCAAGTTGGCACCATGTTTTTCCTTGAGTATAACTCAAGCTTCTATTTCTACATAGTGTGGTGAGAGCCGCAGCAGACTGCAGTGCCCGCAGGGAGGGGGAGCATGCACACTGCTCTTTCTCTCCAGCTTTAACTGTGCTGAGTGTCACGAGCCACGGACATGCGCTTTGAGCCTTAAAGAATGTTTTATATTTATAGTTTGGTGTGTGCACGTGCGTGTCTGTGTAGGCCTCGGCATACATGCCAAGGTCAGAGAATGACTCTGGGAGTCAGTTTTCTCTGTCAACAGTGTGTTGGGTTCCAGGGATCAAACTCAAGATCGCCAGGATTGGCCAAAGGTATCTTTACATGCTGAGATCTGAATGACCCACTTTTTAAAGCCTTAATGGTAGAGAGGTAATAATGAAACAAAGTGGAGCCAATGGGGATATAAAAATGTAGCCCAGCTACATTATCTTATTGCATATCAGTACCAAGATAAGCAAAATGTCTTGACTTACACCTTACATGTTATGCACATAAGTGTACCTGTCAAACATATGTATGGACATGAAATATACAGAAAGGCAAGCTAGGCGAGGCATGCACCTGTAATCTCAGCATCTGAGACATTGAGGCAGGATGATCACTGTAAGTCTGAGACCAGGTCGGGGGGATACTCAAAGATTTACTTCAAGCTGACTTAGTAAAATTATTACACAACTTAGCAAACTAAATCAAACTGAACAGGAAGTCATATCTGATTCTCAGTATACAGGGGGAAAATATGAGGAGCATTAAAAAAAGTGCTTAGAATACAAATGATCCATAGCTCTACTGACATGTAAATAGTCTGTATCAAAATGGTAAAGAATTTAGACTGAAGAAGAGTTTCTCTCTTAGCGTCGACACTGCCATGGACTGTTTCAGATCGTACCCGAGAGGAATCAGACTGAAGGACGCATTTCTCTTACCTATTTCTGAAGTGGTCGTTTCCTGATCTGGTTCGTCATTTAGTCCCGACACTATGGAGTCTAAAATCTTAGCTGAAATATTATCCTCTTTCCTTCCTGACATAAAACAGTTAACAGCAGATTAAAATGCTGAGAGGAGTTTTGTTTTTGGGCTGCTTTAGTTAGGATGTTTACAAGGCCTACTACCAGGGTCACCAACAAACTGCCTTTTCTCTCAGTGCTCAACTCTCAACTACCCAGGACACCCCACAGAAGGCCGGACATGATCCCCCTCTCTTTGCCAACACACCCTCTCCAACTTTCTTCCTATCCCCCACCTTCCAACAGGAGTCTTGTTAGACTCTCTGCTCCTCCAGGCACCTGGGTTTACGACTATCTAAAGGCCACACTGTGACCATCACTGCAGACTAAGAGCGCTCATCTGTGGTCTCGCCTCCTGCTTCCCTGACATGCATACAGATAGGCACACCTCTACTTGCTTCAGGCATCTCAACCTTTACTGTCCCAGAGCTCTTGGCATTGACACCTAACCCTCTAACCAGTACCTCCACCCAAGTCCCCCAGAAGGCTTCCCTTTGAGTTCCTTCTTTCCTAACTGGTGGTGTCCAATCCACTATCTGTAATAGCAAATCTACCTAACTCTCCCTGCTCCCATTGTGGCTCTGGGGCTGAGCTGCCATTACTTCTCTATCTTCAGTCATCATCATCTCTCAATGCTACAAGCTCCTCAAAGTCTTCCAGCCTCCATGCCTCCATCAGAGCAAAATCTCATCTCCACCCTGTAAAAACTGCACAAGGCTCCGCTCATGCCTGCTGTCCACACAGTCCAGAAGACAGTTTCTCAGGGCCCTGCCAGCTGATATGGGACCTTCTCCAACAACTGTCCCTTTCTCCACTCTAGTCTACAGCAGGGCTTCTGCCATGCATACAGGCAAGCCTACAGCCACTCATGGTCATTCCTCAGAGCCTCTTTCTCCCTAGGCAGCTGAGCAGATGCCTGGCTCAGTGAGGTTCTTATTGCCTGAGTCTCTCATTCCCGCTTCTCTTGGGTTTATTTTCTTTCAAAAGAATTATCATGAACACAGGCTTACACGCCAGCAGTCTCTTTATGAATTCTGCCCAGGAACAAGAGGAAGGTTCAAAAGGGCAACCTCAGTCCATATCTAACCTAGAGCAGGACCCTCACTGGGGTAGTCCTGACAAAAGCCCATAGTCCTGTCCCATCTACTCTAGCCTGGGGAGACACTCTGGGGTTAAGGCCCGAGGTCATGAAGGGGCAAGCCCTGAGTGGCCACCCTCCATAGTCAGAGATCACCCAGAAGCACAGGACCAGACAATGACTAGTTCCACTCTCAGACACACTCCCCAGCCTCACTACTGCTCATGAGATCTTACCAAGCTGCTTCATGCTATGGTCCTTCTTAGCTTTACGGTAGGAAGCCTTATGTTCTTTTTCAGGGGAAGGGTTATTTTCACTGGCTCTAGAGTCCCTTCTTCCTGACATGAAATTGCACAACGGAAATAAGTGTTAAACTTACAAAGGCTGCACTTACCAAACAAGTGAACTAAGATGAATTCAGTACATTCTGATACAATAAACTGCTTCTGAGTTCGTAAGCACCGTACTCTCCTGTAAGTCTTTAAGTGCTATAGGGATTCCAGAAAGGCCTAGAAGTCTATTCATGCCAAACGTGTGCCCAAATCCCTTGTTCTTTATAGTGGCCACAAGGCTCATGATGTGAACCAAACACCCACACCCTGTGCTTGGGCACCTCTGAGTCAGGACATTTGCTCAAATGATGACCCACTCAAGAAAGGCAGAATGTCAGCCGAGGTGCCAGCCTTGCTGAGACAAGGGCCTCTAGTGAGCCAGTGGCTGGCTAGTGAGACTAGGAAAATAAAGTCCACTGAGCCGTTGCCAGCTCAGTGAAGGTTATAGTCATAACTCTTCCAAGTCCCTGATGGTGAATTCTCTTGGGGATCACAGAAAAGAGGATCACAGAGAAGGGAGAGGAAGAGGGAAAGAAAGACAGTGTCACACACATACACACACACACACACACACACACACACACACACACACACACACAATCTACAAACTAGCAAATATTAGAAAGCAAGAGCATATGCATGTCATCCCAGCTCTCAGGAGGTTGACGAGGCCTGCTAAACTACCAAGTGTGTGTGAAACAAAACAACCAAGAAAAAGCGGGGTGAGAAGGGAAAATAAAATTAAAACAGCACAAGGAGTCAACAATCACCCCAACTAAAAGACACCAGCACATCACACATACACACACAGGCAACCAACTTCCCAAATTACAGAAGACATAGTTAACTCAAGTCATAAAGACCTGACCTGTTTACTTTATGAGAAAGAGCAAGTACAAGTGATAAAGAGAGTTTAAAAAAAATTATTGGGAAGAAAAAATCAAACACCCCAGGCATACCTTTAATGTGTGCATTCAGGAGACAGAAGCAGAGCTATCTCTGAGTTCAAGGCCAGCCAGGGCTACAGAGTAAAACTCTGTCTCTAAAACCAAAACAAACAAAAAAGCAGTTTAAATAAAACTTCTTTTAAAAGAACAGCAGAAGGAGTTAACAAAAAACATGGAGTCCTGGAGGCCTAGGAAGGCAGTTACCCAGGATGCCATCTTCAACAATCCAGAGCTTCAGTTACACCATAAATTAAAATAAGAAACTAATCTAAAACATTAAATAATAAAAATGCCAGATAAAACCAGTCTTCACGTCTCTGACCTTTAGACATAACACCAAACCCACAAGCAGCTAGAATATTAAGCAAACCCTCAGGCAGGTCAGAAACCATACCCAGTGAAACAGGAGAGGAGAACATTTAAATGCTGCAGACATAACGAGGGCTGCATGAAAACAAACCCTGCACCATACTCCACAGATTCAGACCAGTGGAACAGGTGCATTGGTATACTGGAGAAAAGTGCTGTCTCACCAGGAATCATTCCCACCAGGACCTGAAGCACTGGCAAAGGTGGGATGAGAGTCCACAGACCCTGTGACTGAGACCTAACACCTCCCTCAACTCTCATCAGCAACTGTTCTTAGAAGCATCTCCCACAGACAGCACACACACACACACACACAAAAAGAGGCCAAAAGGGCACAAAATATCAGCACAGCATCACGAGCTGGGCAAGAAATGACTGCTGATATAACAACCCCAGGTGCCATACTCCTGCTGCTTACAGTGTCACAGGTTAGGAGGACGGTGATTTTTCTAGATTTTCGAGAACTACTAATTGCTCAGCCAAAGCCACTTTGCACTTCAATTAGTAAGCTTCCAACACCTGCGACTGTCCAAGGCTCCCCGAGGCTCTTCTGTCCTGAGAGCTCAGCCCTCAACAAGAGTCCTTCTTTAAATGCATCAGCATCTGCCTGTGGGCAATCTGTGTCTGATCTGCAACGGGGTCAAACTCTTTCTACCAGAGCCAAAGAGCCAATGACACCAAGATGACTGACAAATAATTCTAAAAAGGAAGTTCAATCCACCCTTTAGATTCCAACAGGTTCTCCTGCACCGAATGGTATGAGCTTGCACACATAGGCACATGTCCCTCTGTGAGCATGGGCAAAAGCCACCATCTCCAGTTGCAGAGTTGACTCCTCCCCAGATGTGGCAGTGCTGTGCTCCCCAGGGTTCCCATCTACTACACTCTGGCCAGACACAGAAAGACCAGCCTACATCTCAGCTATGTGCACAAGCAGCTTTGCAGTACCTTCCAGTGAATTCTTGGATCTCCGTTTTGATGCTTTTAACATCGACCTGGATGCTCCCGCAGAAATGTCAGCCTTAAAGAAGAGAAGAATAAAAGTTAGTTGGCACACTGCACATCAGTTCTAACAGAACATACTCCCCATGCTCTGCAGGAAGAGTGTGAAGAGGATACATATCCATCCTCTGGCTTGTGGAGCTGTACCAGAGGGCGTGACCACACCCTCACCTGAGGTGAGAGGTAGAGGACACTCCCCTCCGTACCCTGCAGTGAGATCTGTCTATGACACTTCCTGTGAGAAACAGTGATAGGACTATTCAGAGCATAGCTGCTACACAGTCCTGTGGCTCAAGCACAAGACACTTGCTGAATTGTGCTATGTGGTAGGTAATTTCCTCACTGGGTCAACACCTCAGGGTGTAGTATTGGCACAAACTGAGATACCACAGTGTTAATTAGCAACATAGCCCTAGAGGGCCACCATCTTAGATGCAGCCCATCACTGATCAGGATGTCACAACAGATCTGTACAGAACTCGGCATGTCAGAATTTCTAGGGTTAAAAAAAAAAAAAAAGAAGAAGAAAAGAAAAAAGAGCCATGATCATACCAGCGATAGGAAACATACTGCAGGGTCCCAGACCCACCTGGCTCTCCCCAGAAGCCACCTCACCCTTTCCCCAGATGACAAACACATATATGCTTGTCACCTGAAGCTGTGCATAACCCTGGAAATGTCCACAGAAAGCCATCCCCCGTGTCCAGCAGGTGATAAACCAGATATGTCACAGCTTTTGTAACAGAGCATCCATGAGCTAGCTCAGTTTAAACCTGCTACCCTCTCCTCCCAGCAGACCAGACAGGACAGAGCACTCACAGCTACAATGCAAGTTTAAATTAACTTAAAACTTCGAACTGTTCTTCAATAACTGGGAAGATGACCCAGTGGGTAAAAGTGTTGGTTGCAAATGATCCTTCGTCTCGACCTGCCAACTTTATAGATGTGCAATCACCTGGGAAAGGGGCTTCCTGGCATCTCTGTGGGATCGTCTTGCTTAGATCAATGAGACAGAAAGACAACACCCCCACCCTCACTGTTCGCAGCACCATTTCATTTGGCTGAAAACTATCATCAGTTCCCTCAAGAGCCTCTGGCTGTCTACCCTGCTCATGGATTGTGAGCAGAACTAAACCTTTTCTCTGTTATGTTGCTTTTTATCATAGTAGTTGAAAAGTAACTAAAACACCATGTAAGCTTAAGGACCTGAGTTTGGACCTCCAGAGTCCACATAAGAGCTGGAAACATAGCACAGGTATCTGTTGTTCCACTGTTCCTACAGAGAGATGGGAGGTGAAGACAGGAGAACGCCAGGAAACTTGAACCAGTTAGCCTGGACTATACACCAGAAAAACAACAAAGATCCTGTCTCAGATAAGCTGGGGGCAGAGGGCTGATTCCAAGGATATCATCCAATCTTCACACAAACATCATGGCAGACAAACGGCTACAAACGGCTACATACACACACACACACACACACGCACACGCACACGCACACGCACACACACACACACACACACACACGCACACACAGGCACACATCATACACAGACACATACATCACACACATACATAACATACATACACACATGTGCATTCATACGCACATACATGCATTTGTACACACATACATCATACACACACTATATTGGCTTTTATTATCAACTTGCCATAAACTACAGAAACAAGAGAAGAGGAAACCTCGATTTAAGGATAGCCTCCGTCAAGAGGCAGGTGTGATGGTGCACACCTCGAATCCCAGCACTCAGGAAGCAGAGATGGGCTGGTCTCTGAGTTTGAGATTAACCTGGTCTACAGAGCAAGTTCCAGGACAGCCAGAGCTACATAGAGAAACTCTGTTTTAAAAAAGAAAAAGAAAAGAGAGATCACCTCCATCAGCTAGCCTGTGAGCATGTCTGTGGGGCACTGAAATCCTGT